>JAEAOA010001671.1:615000-1215000 GCA_016746295.1 Potamilus streckersoni | reverse complement strand
CTGCGCCCATGATAAATATTACACTCTTACTACAATAATGATTTTTTGTTTTTACTGTTTGTGCTTTAATCATTAAACATAATAAATATACTCTTATGTTATTTCCACCCCTATACAATAGCTCATTTGTAACATACTTTTAACATTTTACAGCCTTTAAGTCAACCTTATAAATTTGCTGTAACTTAAATTACTAATTGTTCATCCAGGGCTTGGTTGGTCCAAAATGACAATGGTGCTAATCTGGCCCCTATGGTGAAGATTTCCTGGATGGATGGTCATATGGACTTTGGGATTTCTCATAAAGACCTTTTATGTTTGTAGGCCCCAATGTAAATGGTCCTACTGAAAATGGTGCTGATGTTACTTACATCCTGCTTGACTGCAACTGTAGATTAGTTTTATAATGGATATAGGTGTTTGCATTATAATCCATGGGTTGTATATCCCATATGCAGATTATACATAGATCATCTGTTCACATCTCATTCTCATCCTTGACAAGATTTTAGAAAAATACTGGTAAGCAGACTTCCTTTGTAAACTTACCTTCTCTGAATACTGTTCAAAGATGCACATATTTCAAAAGTCTCGCTATAATTTTAAAACTAGCAGTCGAGGACTCTCAATTTGCTAAAAGTAGGAGTCCCACCAGCAAAAGTTGCAGTCCCCTCCCAAAAAAAACTGAAAATTAGAACTATTGGTTACCATTGAGTTTAATTTCTACATTATTTATAAAACTGACATAGCTTTTGTTTGTCCATCAGACTGAGACTTAATCCAAGGAAGGTCTTATTCCAAGCACTAAGCTAGGCATCACACACTTTCTTCCTCTTGGCTACTCTCCCATCCAAACTATCAGTTCTAGCAACTTCAGCACTCTTCTGAATCTCATGACATTCCTTCTCAGTCTTTATTCCGAGGTCACATGCACAGCTTATTCTGCTATGTTTGGAAATGAACACAATAATAAAAGCTAATATAGTTTATTTGATGTACTATTATAAATGACCACCTGTACATCTCTGGGTCTCTCTTTTTTTCTGCCTTTGAATTCAGTCACTGTAAATATCAGTACATTTTACCACCTAGCTGCCAGTCCAAGCCTTTTGACTTGCCCCCCCCCCCATTGCATCATGTTCTTTTAATGTACTCTTATCTGAAGGTCTTTCTGCCACTGAATTCTGTCCTTGGCACATTTTCACACCCAGCCTCCAGTTAAAGTCTTTGAACTTGCCACCCAGCTATTGCATCATGTTCTTTTGATGTACTCCTATTAACATGTACTTCAAGGGGTCTTTCCCCACTGAATTCTGTCCTTGTGAATATCAGCACAGCTAACTGATCAGCACATTTTCCCAGGTGGCTGAAGCAAGAGTGGCAAGTCTTTGATTTTTGCCACATTTGTATTACATGCACACATCTTCCATATAAATTATTTTCTGTCCCAGAAAACAAATTCGCATCCAAACAGGTAATATGTTTCAAAGTAGTTTTGTTTTCTTGATAAAAATTATATAAATATATGATAACTATAGCTCTCTCTGTAATCTGCCTACATGTAATACAACTATATCAGTGTACATCAAGGGGGTCCCACTTATCTTCCAAAAATAGAAAAACCGTCAAGTTCATATGTATATCAGTATGTATTGTATGGCAGACTATCATGAATTGTATTGAAATATGGCTATCATTTCACCAATGGGCAGTATGTAAAATGTTGCTTAAATTTATCAAACTTGAAGAAAAGAATCAGCTGCCTTACTGAGACAGTCTTGTTAGGGTAGGCAGGTCTGAAGCTAACTAGTTTAAATTGGTTGTTCTTGTTTTGCACTGTACTTGAACCAGCAATAACCTCATATCAGAACTCTATGCAACATGTTTTACTGCATGAAACGCAAAGTGTTTGCCTTTAAATTTGAACCAAGTAGACCAGATATGAAGGAACAAAAGACTTTTTTATTAAATGATCAGGAAAGTATGAATCATATGGGGAACATGTCAGTGGCTGGACATGCAGTCATGATAAAATAATTAGCATGGAATATGCAAAGTGGGGGCAAGCAGATTTTGAATTACACGAGTTCTTGTGCAAATTTGTTGAAGGAGATAGTTTTGTAAGGTTTTCTTCTGTTTGTTTTTTTTTT
Organism: Potamilus streckersoni; assembly: GCA_016746295.1. Taxonomy (NCBI): domain Eukaryota; kingdom Metazoa; phylum Mollusca; class Bivalvia; order Unionida; family Unionidae; genus Potamilus; species Potamilus streckersoni. The sequence continues at coordinate 1,212,850 of JAEAOA010001671.1, read as the reverse complement.
CTTCAAAAGAAACGAGTACCTGTGCCTGCAACTGGTCTAGGAAGAATTCTGAATTTAAAGAAAACAAACTGCTACTAATTATTAATAACTGGTGAAGACTAAAATAACTTATATGGATCAAGTATCATTTTGTATTGATTCTTTGCTTTTTGTATCTCAGTACATCATTGTTTTTCACTCCTAATACTAATTGTACAATATCAATTAAACATGTAATATGGCTTTCCATATTTTCTGGATGAATGTTGTATAAAAGAAATAAACCTATTAAATTTGGGTCAAAAGATTAAAGGTGAATGTCACTGTAAATCACTTATCTTGGCCAATGTTTGTAAAGTGGTTGTGGATGGAATATGCATATTTACATTGGAATCCAAAGATTGTGGTCATTGTGGATAAAAGAAAAATTGGTTTTGTAGGCTAACTTTGGTTTCATTGAATAGCTCTTGTTCTAGAGTGTTTCTCAAACAAACTTTGTGAACGACTCAGTTTGTTTAACAAAGGAACCTGCATATTTTGGTTTTTGAGCTTACAATGCCTAATAAAAGAATAGTTTTTGCAGATATAGCTTGATTCTTCAAGACCACATTACCTTGACCAAAGGTAGATAACTGATATCTGTTGGTTAGCAATCTCCAGAGTCACTGGTGTCCTTATCGTATACACAGAAGGATGTTAAGCATGGGGTGAGATTATGTGCCTTTTGAAGTACTCTTCTTTCTGTATGTATCTTTACATTTGTATGTTTCATCTCTTTTGAAGTGGCTTGAAGGGATTTGGAAGAGGAACACTGAGGCAAGCCTCGGATCCATCATCAGGTTTTGGAGGAGGTGGAGATGCCTCTGGTAAACGAGGTTATAAGATCACAAATGGCTTTAGCAATGGAAGGTCAGAAAATGAAGGAAAGTCATCAGGATTAGGTGGATTTAGGAAACAGTCAGATGATCAGCAAAATGTTGGGAGAGGGTTTGGAAAGTCTAGTTTTGGGGGAAGAGGAGGTGGTTTTGGACAAAAGTTGGATGATGATTCTGCCACAAGTAGTGGAGGATTTGAAGGAAGAGGCTTTCAGCAGAAATCTGAAGGCTCTAACTCGGAAAGTAGTGGAAGAGGCTTTGGAAAAAAATTAAATGATTCAGGTGTTGCTGGGAGTGGTTTTGGAGGTGGTTTTGCCAAGAGGTCAGAGGACTCCACTTCAGGGGGTGGAGGTGGTTTCGGAGGACGGTTTGGAAAGAAATCAGATGATTCTATTTCAGGAAGTGGTGGGTTTGGGAGGAAGTCTACAAATGATGACAGTTCTGAAAGTGACAGGCCACCCAGGTGAGATATTACATTTATTAGTTTGGAAATTTATGATGGTCTCAATTGTAATTTTACCTTGAACTTAAAAAAAAGTCATGTTATACAAAACTAGCCCATTTAAGTGCATTTAATTTGTCAGGGTCCAAGCTGGATTCTAATGAGTGAAATTCTTTCTGGCCAGAATCAGGCACTACTGGTGAAATAAAGGGATATGTGCAGGAATGGTCCTGGCTTTTAAAAAGTTAAAAAGAAAAATCACTAACCTCAGTATTTTGTTGGCTAGTTTTCAAAACAAATCACACCCGAACAGGTAGTGAATATTTTTTCTAGTTTAATATAGTAAAAGCAGTGAAAATTGAAAAAGATAAGATAGTTATTACTTTATTGACAACAAGCAATACAGCCATAGTATTAAAAAATAAATCATTAAACGCCTTCTTTGCACTACTTCCAGCCTGCATCACCGTTAGTGCATAGGTATGACTATTGTTACCTGAAATAAATGCATTATCAAAGGTAAAATATCTACTTTTCTGACATCTACAATCTCTCCTTTTTTTAAGATAGAAACATCAGGTATTAAACAAATCTATATTATGTTATTATATATTTTTTTTCTCAGAACCTTAGTTAATGACATTTTATAACTGAACCCTATGATGTACTTTGCAATGTAAGAAAAGTAACGATTAATGCAACTCAATTTCATGCCTTCAGGAAATGCCCCCTCAGTTTATTTTTTATGGCTAGCTTCACAAAGTACATCTCCTCAGGAGTTGAGAAATTTAGTTATGCTGCACTTTACATGCTTTGCTTATAGTGAAATGCTTCCTAAATCCCACACATGATCACTGAATGATGTAGATCTTTTTCTCAGCAAGCATACTAGGATCTGTTCCCACCTATGAAACTTTCAGGTATCACAGGATCAGGTTGAATTACAGGAAACTTACCTGGCATTATTGTACCTTTTATTTATATATACCTCAATTTTTTTAATTACTCTAAGGGGGCCCAAAGTGGCCAAGTGGTCTAAAGCGCCCATTATGGATTTGCCGCTTTCTTCCTCCACCATTAATACTGGACCCCATGTATAGCCTATCATGTGCAGAAATATATATATATATATATATATATATATATATATATATATATATATATATATATATATATATATATATATATATACACACACACACACACAAATGCACACACACACAGGGTCACGCCAGGCGAAATGGGCGAAAAAGTCCCATGAGAAGCGTAAACTTTGCCTTCCTTCCGTTATGAAAGCAAAAACAACTTCGTCCTCTGCTTTTTCAGACTTTGAGATGCCCTCTCGCTGTAGCCAGTAAGTTCTGGCACTGTTGTAACCCAACACCAATACAGTATTTACTTGGTATTCATACCAATCAGCTTATGTCCACAAAGAAATTCTTGCACATTCCCATGCAAGTTTTAAGAGCTAACTGACCATTAACCCTTTTCCTTTTCCGGAGCAAGATATCACTGCTTAATTTCAAGAAAAAGGGCCTACATTGCAATGATGAAATTATAACAAATTATATTTCGAAATTAAAACATCAAGATGCAAAGAGTAATTTGCTTATAAATATGTGATCTGTGAAGAGCATTTTCTAATTTATATCCAAATTTTAATAAATGGAGATTTTAACGGCCATATTTGTGTATTTTTTGTATAAAATTAGTTTGAAACCGTAAATGAAATTTTAATGGCAGACATTGCTGCATATTTGATAAACCACTTCATTAAACCGTGAAAATACGGAAAATATATATAGTAATGAAGAAAAAAATATTTAACCAATCCATGTCATTTTTACCAGTAGGCAGACAAACCATAAATATGCATAACTTTTAATGGATTTTTGTAACAAAGCAAGAAAGTGTGTAGTTCGAGAAAAGCCCGTCTAAAAATAGATGCACTGGCTCAGTGCAAGACCAATTCTTAGATTTTCGTTTGGGGGTTGTAAAAAAAAGGGTCCAGTTTAGTTATATATCGACTTTAGTGCTTCAGTGTGTTGTCTATGAATAGTTACAGCAATGTTTTATGGGGACAGTGAAATCAGGAGGAACAGTCTGGTTTGAAGTCACTTGTGCATTTATTCCTATGTGCTGTATCAAAGAATGCTAGAAATCATTTTGACTGCAATTGTACACAAAACTTGAAAAAATAAAATAATTAGGTGGTAGTTTATTAAGCATTTTTACCAACTTGCAGTTACAAGGCTCTAATCTTGTTACTTCTATCAGGGAAAATCAATTACAATGTATAGCTTCAGATGTGATTTTTAAGTCATACAGCCAAAATACACTGCATTTACTTCAATTCAAAAACACATATACTAAGTATGAATAGAATGGGTATAAATACAATTTTTTATATGTGTACAAAATATATTGATACTCACAAATAACATTTTTCAACTTGCAAATAAGGCATTGCTTAAAACTTAAAAGAAAAGCATACCTAAGAAATAAGCCTCTCTCTCTCTCTCTCTCTCTCTCTCTCTCTCTCTCTCTCTCTCTCTCTCTCTCTCTCTCTCTCTCTCTCTCTCTCTCTCTCTCTCTATATATATATATATATATATATATATATATGTATATGGTGTTTATTGTTTTGGTCTTTCTTCTTCCTGTTCTGACCAAAAGGAGAAGTCACTTCTCCCTAAAATTGAAGTCTAGCTTGACACTGTGTGTGTGTGTGTATGTATATATATATATATATATATATATATATATGTATATATATATATATATATATATATATATATATATATACATACACACACACACACACACACAGATCTGGGAAATGCAGGTATTTGGATGCAAATTTTTTATTTGGGAGGCAGAAATGACCCACACAGGAAGGAGTAAACTTTTGCAGCAAAATAAATGTTCTAATCACTCTGAAAACTGAAGCAATGCTTTTTAGTTTGCTGCTGACTTTGATCAAAGGTCCCTAGCTTGCTTTGATAAATGTGTTATTGAAGGCCCTGCTAAAGACTTACTTTGAAGAACAAAACAAATATGTCAGGTGGTTGTTTGTAGCTAGCTAGTCAGTGGATTTTAGCTAGTCTGTTGCTTGCAGGGCTAGTTTGATTATATTACAGCATACAGGCTGGTGGCCAGATATCAACATAATGGGATTATGACCTAACATTTAACTGTTAGTGTGGTTGGTTAATATGACATAATGATTTGTTTATTTAAAAAATGATTCAAGTATATTTTTATATCAAGTTTTCAGCTTCCTGTCATGGTGCCCTTGAATTTCTCCACTATAAACTCAAGACTATATACAGTTTTTATCAGCCAAAAATGTTGTCCCCAAAAATATAACCAGATGGTTTCTTTTGTCACCAATATGTAAAACATAATTGCAATTTGTGACTTTGGAATTGCCCAGGGCAATCACAGTCTGCTGTCTCAATATATCACAATAATATTATAAATTTCCTCAAGTAAAGTCACAGTAATACCAAAAATATTAATTTTGTCATAAAATGATTAGCACTTTAATTTCAGTGAATAATTTAAATAAATCCACTCAAATAAAAACTGAATGCATTTTGGATGGCAAGGTAGGAATGAGCAATCTAGCATTATAAGAACCATAATCAGGTTGGTTCACTTTCTCATCAAATTTATAACATACATAGAGAACATTCTTAATTTTTTTTTTAAAGCCAGAGAAACTAGACCCTGAACTAGACTAATTTTAAAATGTTTACACCCAATTAATAATGATTTTATGACAAATGACCAGGTTAATTGTTTGATCGTGAAACTGGCAGGTGAAGAGGGTGATTTTTGTCAGGCAGCAAAGACTTAACTGTTTGTTCTAAAACATTACTCCACATGAATTAACTGTTGGAAAATATAAAGTGGATTGACCATGCATAACAGCAATACTAAAGTATTTGGCTCCCCAAAAGTATATTTGACTAACCTTGACATCAATTAGTTGACAATGAACACTTTCTGGTAGAGTAGCATGATTACTGTAGCCAGGTACTTATTATTGGTTGCTTACATTAAAGCACACTATGTCAGATTGATATTACAATTATTTTCAAAGCATTATTTCTGAAATTTGTTTTTTATTTTTTGGATGTATTATATAAATTTAAGCACCATCACCTTTTCTTTTGAGTTTATAATAAAAACAACCTATTAGGCTGTATTGAAGCAGTCAGCTTTTCTTGGCAAGTACCAGAGACATGTTATTGTGGGCAGTTGTTTATTGACATTTGGATGGCTACAGATGTATATACATTGTTGCTTTTAATCCCTTCTGTGACCTGATGCCATCCAGTATATATAAACAATGACCTATAAAATGCTGGTCTATAGGATGATGTAGACCCTTGGATATGCTTAGACTGGTCTGCAGGTGTGGCTCAAATGCCAAGGTAGATGTGACCACCTAGGTACTGTTGCCAGATGTTTGGCAGGGGCTGATTACATTGCAATAAATTGGAGGCCTGGGCATTTTTGGATCTATCACCTGTTAAAAAACTAATATCTGACACTGATTTCAATAAAGATAAATTAATGATGCCCTGGCTCAAAGAAGGCATTTTGGCAATGTCCATATAAAGTAAAGTGGTTTTCATGTATTGCTTTTGAGTTAAGAACAGGGATATCACATTTTTTGATAAAAGTCAACCTGCTCAGGGCAAGCTGATTGGAAAATTGAACTTGCCCTTTGGAAATCAGAGCTTGTCTGATGCATAACAATGCAGCATAAGTAAAAAGTATGATATGGGGAAAGAATAAGAAAGCATACATCTATCTCTTCAACTAAATTAGCATTAACGACATATTTGACTTTTAAAATTGAGAACACTTAAGTTATCCCTTATATTATTTGCCAAGCAATAAGTATTAATCTGTTCCATAAAAAAACACATCATAAACACAACCTGTGTGTGCTACATTTATGGTACATTGATTATGGAATTCTTCTGGTTTTAATACAGCCCACTCTCTGTTGGAATCTTGGTCTAGAAAAAAAAATTATCAATGATCTAGTTGATTTTCAGTTTTAAATGATTATACATTTAGTGAAAATTGGAAACCATCTGATTTCCAAGAAAACATAAGCTTTGTAATAACACTTACTATTTCAACTGGGTTGAAGGAATTTTACAAATGGAAAGCTGTGGATAATCGCTTTGTTTTCATGGTTCAAGACCTTGAGTTGAAAAAAATTTGTCTTTCTTGAGCCAAGCTAAAGGCAATGCTTCATGTTTCTTTCTCATAATGACTGTGTAAAGATTTTTCATAATAAATTATTAATTGGGGAAGAATTAATTAACATTTTGCCAGGATATAAATTGAATGATTAAATAGATCAGTTCTTTCACTTTCTTTTAGGGGCGGAGGATTTGGAGGTGGTTCAAAGTCTGGAGGTAGTAAGTATTGATAAAGTTATTTCTTAACTGTTTCCTCATGTACATCAGTACAGGAACCCATTATAGAGACCAATTCATCCCTATTGCATGCTTGTCTGTAAAATTGCAGGTACAGTATAGTTGCTGTGGAACTATAATGGAATATTTTTCATATTCTCATTTTCAGCTCAAACGGCTGTAAGATCACATTTGTTTATGGCATGGTCTGTTTAGCGCAAACTATTGTCCATTTGTTTCTCCCCCCCCAAGAAGTCTGTAACGAATTTACTGTTAGTTCACTTGACATTATGCTGCAATGAAGTAAAAGAATGGAAAGAATAATGAAAGAAAAACTGGCATTACTTACCTATTTGATACATGTCCATCCACTAGTAAACGAAGTTGTACATGTATTATAGCCATGATTGTGTATTTTCTTAAAGAACCACCATAATAGTAATCTTGCAATCCATTTTAACCCTCAGCTAATCAGGGGTCTTTACAATCTACTTTACAAACACATGCAAGCATAATTTCTGTGTAATTAAGATATTAACCCTTTCATCACGGCAGACCGCATATGCGGTCCAGGGGAAGTAAATCCGTCAACACTGGACAGAGTTTTCAGTCTAGGGCAGTGTTCTTTTCTAACGTTATAGTACCCGACTAAATATCTTTCAGGGTACCTCTAATAACTTCCATCTTGTAATGTAGATGTTATATTTGGATTATCTCGTGAGTTTAGCTTGTATACAACTAGAAATAACGAACAAAGTAGGAACTTTTAACGTGTTTTCCGAATGCTGAAATTTGTTTCCAAAATGGCGGCGTTCAAAGGATTTTTAGAGGAGAGTTTTCGGAGGATTTAAATGATTTTGACCTGATAAATTTGTTTGACAATGAGAGAAGACATATGGAGAGACAATGGAATGCACTTGTGGATGACAGTGATGAAGATGACTTTGAAGGTTTTGAACCAGAGGAGTTGTACGCTCCACATGGTTTTTTTTTTTTGGATGAAGCCCGAAAACCAAAGAGTTTTGTTTCAGTTTTCTGACAGAGTTGGGCACACCTGAGAGTTATATGACTCCAGGAAAGCTTCAGAATATTTTCACATATTCTATTCAGATAAAGTTTTTGGAAAAATTGTCCGTTTAACGAACTTCGATCAAACGTGGCAGAAGCGATATAGGTCACATAGGTGTGTGGACAGATCTCACCTTGGAGATCATTTTTGTTCATTTTATAGAATTTTATATATTATGGACACCATGAAAGAAAGACTTGTGCTGCTACTGTGATTATTCACTAGTACATCTAGGGTCAATTGAACAATTTTTGAGAACTTTGTAAGTTTTCTAAGAGGTAATAAAATAATTACTTGTATTTTACCTGTTGTTACCTGTTTGTACCTGCATTTTAACAGATGGAATAGATATGCATATTTTTATTAAATTAGTCATAAAATTAGATTTTTAACCTTGATTTTGACACCTAATCCAGCCAGATATCTTTAACATTGACAATGTTATGTTGTTTCAAAGTCCACAAGTCATTTTGCTTTACAACTCCAAAATTACATAGTGTTGAGGACTATATGCCTACAAAGTTACTTAGTGATGAAAGGGTTAATGACAAACTAAATAAAATGATTTTGGAATTATAATCATGAAGATAGCTATGACAGAAACATTTTTTGGGTAGTGTAGTGTTATCCATTATAATCATCAGGGGCTTTTTGATGCTAATCAATTTATTAGTCCATATCTATCCTTTGTTGTATTGTTTAATGATATATAGCACCCATCATGGTTGCTAATCAAAGCCATAACACCTACTTGAAGTAGTTTCATGTGCAATAATTTATACACAAACAATAAATCATATTTGTGACAAGATGAAGTGATAATTTGTTAAATTAAAAGCAAACATCCTGTGAATTTTACAAGGCAACATATCTTTTTAGATTGTGTCCGAAAACATAAGTGGTAGAAGAAATTATAGTGGCACAATGTCCGAAAAATTACAAGACATTTAAATATATTTTCCAAAAAATGGTGTCAGATAACATACCATAAATATGGTAATACAAAATATTTTGTTGTCTTTCCATGAGACATCTAATGATGTCTGCATGGTCCTAAATGTAAATAGGTCTAATCTTGTTGCTGAAGAATATCAGATGGTTTCAACACTGCAGTCTAATGGAAGATGACTTTTGTCTTGCATGCCAGATAATGCCTTCTGCCTTTTAGAATTCCAGGTCCTTTGAGGTATTATAAGAGACATTCAAATTTTATTATTTGATCATTGAGATTTACAAAATAATAGTTTAATTTTCAACCCAACTATATTTACATGCATCTGCAGAGAATCTGATAAGACTTCAGGACATTTTTTTGTATTTATTATTGAGCAATAATGGTCATATAGAAGTTTATGAGATGGTTGTCATCCATTGTCCATCTGTCTGTACATTAGCTCAAGTTCATTACTGTTTCTTCCCTAAAACTACTTTAACCCATTTTATCAAGAATATGACAACAGACGAATGCCTCATTCTGTCCGGAATATGCCTGTGATTGTATCCCATTTTATCATGTTATACTTTACTACATATATGTGTAGTGTCTCTAGAAACAGTGTTATACATCACAAATACTGTATCCATCTTCACACAGGAAATGGTAAAGGCATGCATGTGCAGTGAAGTATTAAAAAAAATGGTTGGAATAGAAATTGTTGGTTTGAAAAAAGATTATGCATGGCTTCATGCACTTTTTGACAGTGATTTAATCTGGAAAAAAACTTGTTGATGAAACAAACCATTATGGAACAGGAGCATAGAAAAAAATCCCCCACAACCTCCACCACCAAATCACCAAGATGGATGCTGAATTGGTCCAATTGTTTTGTTGTGCAGTTTTAGTAAAATTATTATAACCTTTAAACAAACCGTTTTAGAAACTTCAAATCTGGACTAAAATAGTAGAAATAGAATTATCTTTATTTTATTCCTCTACTATTTGAAGCATTTTATTCATAAACAAAAAAGATTCACTGAACATTATGGTAAGTTTTTAAAATTTTTTCTTTCAAGTCATATTTCAAGATACACACAGGAGCATGTAAATTGGTAATTTTAACAAAATATATGTTGTAAATTTTATTACATTTTCAGAGATACATAGTTTTATATAAAAAAAGAAAAAAATGTAACATTTTTTAGTAAACATGAAGGTCATCACAATTTCTATTACTGCTGCAGTATGAGACTGTTTTACCACAGTGTATTTAGAATAATTGGTGAACAGGATAAAGTGGGTTAAGGAATGCCATGAAACTTCAGCATAGATGCATCCTCTAGTCTAGACCTGTAAATGAAAATGGTGCTACTCAAATGTCAAATGTGGCTGATGCAATGCTCATCTTGAAATCTTATTATGGTAGCCATCTTGAAAATCTTTTTATTGCTATTTCTCCTAAACGGAAAGTTGCATTGACATGACATTTTCACTTAATGGTTTATTCCGATGTCTTGTATGATTATAAATGATGATACTGGCGTATTGGAAATATAATATAGGAACCATGGCTGCCATCTTGAATATCTTGCTATTAAAACTCTTCCAAAACAGGAAAGTCATCAACATTGCATTTCCACCAGAAGATTACATGTGAAGGCAGATTGGTCCTAAATCATGACATTATTGCTTGGATATCTAGTATGGTGGACACTGTGGTTGTCTTGCAAATCTTGTTGCTACTTTTATTGATTTTATAGGAATATCAATTTGGGATTTGCATAACACTTTCTTTGAGGACTAATTGAAATGGTTTTGATCTGAGAACCATAACAGCTAACATGAAAATGTCACTACTGAACAGAATGTTATTTTGCTGTAGTTTCTTCCAGGAGGCTCCTTATCTGGTATCTGGTTGTTAAATTATAGTGGTACCAATGTTACTTCCAATATGGCCACTGGTAGCCATTTTTGAAATCTTGTTACATGGGGTATTTGCCAAAGGCCTTCTTGTGATGTTACTTGGTCCTAAATGAAAATGGTGCTGATGACATCCAATATAGCCACAGTTATTGTTACTGATGTTCTGATTAGGCAGATCGAACATATATTGGTGCTTTGGCTTAGTGACATCTATTGGATTTTATGAGTTGCCTCCCTTAGTATGTAATTCCATATAACCAATATCTTCCTGCATTGTACATTGGCAAAAAAATGGCAGCTATTGATCTAAAAAGGATATGTTGTAAGTTGCAAGTATGAATATGTAATAGAGGGAAGTCATTACTGCTGTATTTGAGTGTAATGTATTTCTGCAATGTGGGATAGCAGCAAAAAATTGCTTATTTATCAGTCCACTCAAGTTCTGTACACCCCTTGTCTTCATCATGCAGGAAGTGTTCAGACTTCATTTTGATTGGATGTGGTGGCTTAATGCCACATCCAATGAAATTCTCAGACCTTATGAAAGGAAATATTCGACATGATTCACCAAGGCCTAGATAAGGTCATCACATCACATAACCTTGGCCATTGAAGATGTTATTTTGTCATATAAGAGACTTTTGATGAAGTCTGGTTGGTCTTAAATGGAAATTGTGCTAATCTTAATGTCCAGTATGGCTGCCACAGGGGCTAATTCTAAAATGTTGCTCAAAAAGAATTGCCCATGGTTTCAACACTTGTAAAGTGAAGAAATTGTCTTATCTCAACTGTTCAAAATTATTTTTGGCAATTATGTCAATTTGTTTGAGGGATTAATTTTTTTAAAAAAACAAATCAATTATTTGACTTTGAGCATGGTAGAAATGTACAGTTGACATATGCATGTATTTATTAATTAATATGATCAGCTTTCTGATGCTAGTTAATTTTAAAAATAAATTAGATATTAAAAGTCCTTATCTTGAAAATGTTGTGCTATTCTTACTTCACAGTCAAACATAGCTGGTTATTAAGATATCTTTTACAGATAAATTATTTTTGAAAAATTTATATCAACAAAGGTTGCATAGGGATTGCTTTCCCCACCTTTTCTTTTCTGTATATAGACTGGACATCCCTTAGAGGGAATGTGGTGTGATTTCAAGATTAAGGTATGCTGAAAACATGTTATTGCTTACTCCCCAATATTTAGGTCAATTTAGGTAGATCATTATGTCAATGTTAACACTGACCCAGATGTTGCTTGTTCATGTCTTGGTTCCCTTTGCATAGTTTCCATTGGAGGGCTTCTCAATTTTCAGAAACTATCCATCAATAAGGTCTATTTGGTATCATGTATTCCCATGAAGTCCACATCTTGTCTGGGAAAAGTACTAAGTACAGATGTCACTTAAATGGGGGCGGATATTTATGCCACTACCACATCAATTAATATATTGGGATACTTAAGGTAATTCAGTAGATGGACCATATATGTCTTACTCCCATCATTTCATGTATTGTATGTACAATAAGCATCTTGAGTGAGAAATGCTCCAAAGTCCTTATTCTTGAGAAAGATTTAGACAGTCTTACCTACTAGAATCTACCTGTCATGTCTGTCCAATTGTTTCTTGCCTCTTGGTCATAAGTGGCTAATTTTTCTGTTGGGTCTTTAAAATTGTAATGACTAAATCCACACAAACTTGTTACAGGAAATTGTTTGATTATGTAGTAAATTATTGTTGTAGGCTTGATGTAGAACACAGTTTGTAGAGCTTCTACTCTGGGGCCTGATTCTTATGATTCAATAAATGTGATGTGCCTGATGATTTACTTTGAAAAGGGTGTAAATCAACCCACACAAGATTAACAGGCTGTACTATAAAGAAGTGTCGGATCTGTAATACAAATGATGCCCTTTTTTTTGTTAATTCAACTTGAACGCAGCAAAGAACAAGGTTGACGACAGCTGTTTGAAAGCTGCTAGTCTAATGTGGTGTCAGAAGTAACAAATTGCCCAGGATTCAAAGGCATTGTTTCTTGGATAACCTTAAGTTATTATCAGTTTCTCCCTCTTTAAACCATTGACCTAACAACAAGGCTGTTTCACTGTCCCTCTCCACAGCTATAGGGAGCCATAAAAGAATAACCACTGTGTCTGCTATTCCTGACTAAAGGAATTTTAGTGGAAATAGTTCAGGTGTTATGCAAGGTTACATAAGGCAGGATAAGAGGAAATAGAAGAATGGAGAGTTGCCATTATCAGGTTTCAAATTTGCAAGAACATAATAGGAAAGCATTTCAACATTAGGGACAGTTAAAACAAAATTACTTGTTGGGGATCAGGAAATCTATGACAAATCAGGGTATGTGTGTAATTAAGTTATATTCTAAAATGCTGGGTCAGCATCCTTTAGTTACATGGTGATCTCTAGAACCTACCCTTTATTTTCATGTAGTAAAGTTTTCCAAATCATTCTCTATGTAAGGGAAGTGGGTGTTGTTTTGTCATCTAATATAGATAGATAAATAAGAGAACTAAGTAAAGTTGAGACTATCTGAAAAGCCTGTAGCTAAAATTGTAGTGTAGAACCTTGGGAGAAATTGACATGAAATTAGAATTCAGATGCAAAGGGACTTAGTAATTTATTCCATGCCAATGAGGTCTCCACACCCATAGGATTATATGGACAAAGAAATCTCTGATCCAATAGGTTATTTCCATTCATCCTATCTTGTGGGTAATTGGGATAAAATTTTCATCATAAGGTGCCAAGCTGGTGACCACAACAGTGAATATAAGGACTAAAATGAGATTGTTATTTACCCCACAATCAAATGATTAACTACACACTTAATTTAATGATAGGAAATTTTGAGATTCTAAGGCATATTGATATAGAAGCTTCAGTGATATTAGTCACCTTACATTATATGGTCACTTTCTGTAGGCAAATGTGAAAATGTGATTTGTCTGCCCTTATGGTAGCACTCTTTTGCATTGGAGGAGCCAGCAAAACTAATTTCCTGCAAATACTAATTTCAGGATATAAATTTTGTGAGTTGATCTGTTTGACTATTTAAATGTCAACTAAAAAATATTGTTGTATGTTCCAATCACAGTAATAAGTGAATAGATTGACAAAAAGTAACCTTGCACAGGTTCACATCAGTCTCAGAAATATGAAAAATGTGAAAGAAGTTGTGCAAATTAGAGAGACAAGCAAATTACTGAAATGTGTGGCATTTTGTACCTATAAGATGAAGATGATGCCATCATAGCAAACAAGGGCATTTTTATATCAGACCTAACCACCCAAAAATGTTTAAGTCTCGTCATTTCATCTTTAAAAAATTAATAAGAAACTAAGCGCAAAGAACAGCAGACTAAAAACTTTACTGATATACAGATATACTTTAAAAGAGTGAAAGAAGAGAAAAATTTTCACATTTGAGCAATGTATGTTGACAATATCCTTGGCCACTCATTTGTAAAGAAAATATTGAAAATTTGTGTAAGACTTGCACCCACCATTAGTGCTTAAAGAATAGTCAAATGTTATAAAATATAAACTATGCCAGTTGTGTTTTTATTATGATCATTAACCCTTTTACCTCATACAAGCGCCTTTTGGCACTTTACACGATTTCCATACCAGCACTTTTTGGCAACTCTGTAAACAGCAGTCATTTTGAGTGGGTTTTTGTAGCGCCACCTTTGGGGGGAAAACTACCTATTAGATACTTCATTTATTGGTGAGAATGACAATTATGTCAGATTACATGGTCTATATTGATGCTCTGGTTGTATTTGGTTATTTAATGTAAGTAGGTTGTAACTGTCTCATATTTTCCATTCAACAAAATGGCAATCTCTAATTTCGTTCAGTACTTGTTCAAGTAAAATCACAACTTTGAAAGCTTCAATAACTTAGGTAAAGGCTCTGAGACTTATGTAGGAAGCCATTAGTTTTTATAAATTATCAAATTCAACTGATTTAGTGATGTAGACATGGACAAAGAACTTGTAAATTTCGAATATGAAAAATTGCTACTACGGTTGATCACACTGCTTCACTGATTTGATAGCGAATGAGTTCTCTCAAAATTTTAAAGCACATACAAAATTCTTTTATGAAAAACACTATACAGCAATAATGACCGTATTTTACTCTTAAATCTTTCCATACATATGTGTACCAAAAATGTAAAATGGTTACAATTCCTGTTTACCATAAGATACATTTCACTGCTTAACAGGCCTATGTGTAGCATACTGCACTGGGTAACTTTGCTACATGCTATTGAAGGGCTAAAAAGCCATACACTCTGAGGGAAAGGGTTAAGATATTTTGTCAGTATTTTCTTTCTGTCTCGGGAATGCGTAGGATTATAAATATAAGGGTGCAATCAGATAAAAGAGATATACTAACCTTTAGGTAAAATGAGTTCCCTGACTTGGACTTTATATTATCCAAGGGAAAGCATGTTGCAATAGTACAAAAATATTACTATAGCATACATTCCAACCATTATGCTTTTGGGTAATCATTATGCTTTTTGTCACTAAATTATGCCTTATGCGTAAATGTATTTGGATTACACTTTTTCGATATATCCCCCTCCTAAAAAAATTATAATTTTTCTCATTTTTATTAATATTTCACTAATCACACAGAAAGTATTGTAGAAAAGACTGCTTCTGAGTAACTGACATCAATGTACACTTGTCTGTAGACTAGCAGTAACCTTCCTGTGTTATGTTCTATTTATAGCAGCTGCCTAATGTCAAGATGACCTCTGTTTCTATTTATAGCAGCTGTCTTGCTTAGGACAGAACAGACTAGTTTTCTAATTTTTTAATCTTTGCAAACATTCTTAAAAATAATGTGAGGTACAGAACCATTCTGTAAGAATTTGGCTGTAAAATTTTCCTATTTATTCTAGTTGATGCATATGTTAGAGCAAAAATGTTAAACAAATGATTTCACAGATGGATTAGGAAGAAAGAGAAGACATAAAAACAACTCAGAAATGAATACATAACACAATACAGTGCCATTCTAGGGTAGTGTGGAAAGGATTTTAATATTGGTCATAGTGTAAAACAGATGCCTTGAATTATAACATTTTACTAACTCCAATACTAAGGTAACTTCTTTACAGCAGAACTAAATTGTTGTGGAAAAATGCAGGGGCATTATTTAGAGTTCTTAATAGAACACTGTCTACAACTTTGGTCCTTTGTTCAAACAATGCTGATGCCAAAATATACTCATGTTTTGTACATATACATATTGAATGTTATTATGTTATATGTGGATTACATGTTTTTTGCTCAGATTATTCCTTGTGTGTGCTTTGAATTAATGCTTTTTCATCGCCAGTAGTTGGCATGTATGGTATAGGTGCCTTCTTGAATAGTTGATTCATTGGTGCTCAGTGGTCAACACATTTCCTTTACAGACAATTGTCAAACTCACTGTGCTACCTGTATATTTTTATTCATATATATATATTCATTCTTAATATATGACAGTTACTTGATACACCAATCCCTTGACAACTCATGACCATGTAACTCACAAACCTTATAACAGACTACTCCAAATTTTTTTCACTGAAGAAAATGTATTTTAAGAGAGTATGGATACATTATTGGAAACGTGTCAATTTCAAACACCATACTGCAATATGTGCTCATTACATTTCTCAAAGGAATGTTACAAGAGGGATCCTTATAAAATGTCTGCAAATGCTAGGCCTTAGACAAATAATTGCCACTGTTCCAGACATATTCTTGGATATTTAAAATCCTGATAAAAGTGTTAGCCATATGAGTTATGAAAATAGGTAGAAGGCAGAGTAAGTGAGCACAAAATGTAACAATTTATAGATCTTTTATCTACACCAGCAGTGCTAAAAATATTTGATAGCCCAACACCCAGGGTCACTCAAATTTTAGTTTGGGCTCATCCTGTATTCAAAGTAAAGTGGCTTTAAAAAAAATGCTTGCCTGAGGAAATTGGTACATGTATTTTCAAAATGTTGACATAACACCACAATCTAGATCATAATACCACTGTCCTAGGTGAAATTGAGATCTGATTTTAATGAAATGGAAGCTCTTAAGAAAATACAATTTTCAATAATAATTAAAAAAAAGAATTTTTAAAACTACAAAAATACCTTCCAGTCTATGCTGTGTTTAGTATTTATAAACAGTAATCTGTAGTGATTGATATAGAAGTATCCCTTTGGTCACTTTTAAATAGCAGTTAAAAGATACAAGTCATGTCCAACAGTGTGTATGTAAGCACCAACAATCATTTGCCAATAAACAATTCCCTATTTTGTGGTAACTCATTGTGCCTCTATGACTTCATTTTTGACAGCAAATAAACAATTCCCTATTTTGTGGTAACTCATTGTGCTTCTATGACTTCATTTTTGACAGCAAATAAACAATTCCCTATTTTGTGGTAACTCATTGTGCCTCTATGACTTCATTTTTGACAGCAAATAAACAATTCCCTATTTTGTGGTAACTCATTGTGCCTCTATGACTTCATTTTTGACATTCACAAGTTATCATACATGTGGCATTTGTTTTATTCCATCTTTTAATTTAATCATGGCAATTCAAGTTTAAATATGGTTGAGGATTGCCAGGTGTTACTGGCCTATTTGTTCTGGTGGAAGTGGAGATGATTTTGTTTTTGCAGTGATCATTCATTGAATTGAAACAAATCAGTAACAATTTTTTAAAATTTCTATAATACTGTTGTAGGGATTTTTAAACAAAAAAATTAATTAAAAATCTTAGGATTCTATTTACTGAAGAAAAAACTGTTGTGTGATATGTGATCAACTAGAACATTGCATCAGTGTATTGCATATGATCAGTGTATTGCATATGATATATCATTTATTTATGAATTGTGTGTGTGTGTGTGTGTGTGTGTGTGTGTGTTTGTTTTGAGAAATGAAAATTGTCAGACATAATGTAATAATTGGAGATCTCTGTGAAAATGGTACATGTGGAAACACTCCCAAAATCTGGAAGTTTTTCTACAGGTCAGAAAGTTGAATGGTATGAACTGTTCAATTTCAGTCAGGACTTGTGAGTTTATTCAAGTCAACCCAGGGCATGTGCCTAAATTTTTTTTTCCTCACTGGACCTAAATGTTCTGGCAGATCAGGGTGTATGATGTTTATTTATTGATTAGGCCTAACAAACAACATAGACCTAAATGTGCTGGCAGATTTGGTTCTACACAGCTGGATTTGAAGACAGGGTAAATGATTGCTTTCAATCTGTTTTAGAAAAGGACTAGAGATATAGTATTTTAATTTAACAGTGCTTTGTCCAAGGGTGTGAAAGGAAGTGTGAACAAGCAGTGGGAAGATAAATATATTGGTTGACAGTCTCTGTATCAAATGTACAGGATGTATAGATTCATGTTTGGCTAACTGTCAATACAAATTGATAGAAGCCAGATGAGTAGTACCAAGACTGAAATAGTAACACTCACAGGATCATTAATTTTTACTTTGTATAGGGAAATCAAAAGCTGAGTGAAATTATAAATTTGTGTAAATTTTTATTATTATTGTTATTGTTAATAGTATTATTATTATTATTGTTAATAGTATTATTATTATTATTATTATTATTATTATTATTATTATTATTATTATTATTATTATTATTATTATTATTATTATTATTATTATTATTATTATTATTATTATTATTATTATTTATAGATGGTTGTGATTTGGTATAGGTGGTTGTGGGGCATCTGTAATTTCTTTTATTTTTTTTTGTTGATATACTTTTATTGTTTGTGTATTGAAGGTTGTCATTATTGTTAATCCCAGCAAGTTTAAAGTTGTTCACTCATAAGGGTATATACTCTAGTAAAAGCCCAATTTCAGTTGGACTGGAGTTCCAAGTAAATATGCATGGTGTTCTTTAGTCCCGAGTTTCCTCTGACTCTTGACACCCCTTATTTGATATGTTTTTTTTTTTATATTGGGTGTTTGCAGACTTACTTCACCTGGACCGATTTTTCCCCGGTCTGTAGTGATGAAAGGGTTAAACAAATATAGCCGTAATTGAATATTGCTAAACCTTTGACATACTGTACCAATCTGTGCAATTTAACAATTGAAATGTGTGCAGGTCTCCATAAACTTAATTAATCGTACACATCCAACTAAATGTTTCCTACAGAGATTGACAGAAATATTTGCTCCATTACATTTTCATTTTGTATTGAAGCTAATAAATTATCTGTTGAATGATACTATGTTAAGGACCATAGAGTGCTAACCTCTATATGACATAATTTCTCCACAATCCAATCAGAGATTGCTCAATTTTTTACCAGTGCCATTTGTCATTAACCCTTTAATCACTAAGTAACTTTGTAGGCATAGAGTCCTCAACACTAAGTAACTTTGCAGTTGTAAAGCAAAATGACTTGTGGACTTTGAAACAACATAACATTGTCAATGTTAAAGATATCTGGCTGGATTAAGTGTCAAAATCAAGGTTAAAAATCAAATTTTATGATTAATTCAATAAAATGTGCATATCTATTACAACTGTTAAAATGCAGGTACAAACAGGTAACACAACAGGTATAATACAAGTAATTATTTTATTACCTCTTAGAAAACTTAGAAAGTTCTCAAAACTTGTTCAATTGACCCTAGATGTACTAGTGAATAATCACAGTAGCAACACAAGTCTTTCTTTCATGGTGTCTATAAAATAAAAGATTCTATAAAATGAATCAAAATGATCCCCAAGGTGAGATCTGTCCACAAACCTAAGTGACCTATATAGCCTCTGTCACGTTTGATCGTCACATTGAAGTTTGATCGTCACATTAACACTCGAGTGTGCCCAATTCTGTCAGAAAACTGAAACAAATCTCTTTGGTTTTCCGGCTTGGTCCAAACAAAACCACGTGGAGCGTACAATTCCTCTTGTTTAAAACCTTCAAAGTCCTCTTCATCGTCATCACTGTCGCCCACAAGTGTATTCCATTGTCTCTCCATACGTCTTCTCTCATTTTCATCCAAATTTACCAGATCGAAATTATTAAAAATCCTCTGATAACTCTGAAATTTCTTCAAACACCGCCATTTTGGATACAAATTTCAACATTAGGAAAACACGTTAAAAGTTCCTACTTTGTTTGACATTTCTAGTTGTATACAAGCTAAACTCACGAGATCATCCAAATATAACATCTACATTACAAGATGGAAGTTCTTAGAGGGACCCTGAAAGTTATTTAGTCGGGTTCTATAACGTTAAAGAACACTGCCCTAGACCAAAAAGTCGGTCCATATTGTTTACGGACTTACTTCCCCATGACCGTTTTTCCGGTCCGCAGTGATGAAATGGTTGAGGTAAAAAAAAAAATAAAATTTTTTTCTTCTAAGAACTGTAGGGCAGACCTTTCTAACACTCTAAAGTTCTACAGAGTTCTACCACTGTGTTGGACATCAGATTTTTCTGATCTCATAGAGTATTTTGAGCTTCTGAGACTGGTATCTCTTTCCATAATTCCAAGATTGGATCTTTAATGTGTTTTTTTTTTTTTTGCTTATCATAAGAAAACCCCTTACAAATCTTTAAGTGAATCTTCAGGAACATTACAGTTAAAAACTAATTTTAATTATATAATACTTTATATAATGCTACTATACCCACCTCACTCTTCTATGACATCCTGTACTCTTGGTCCAAGTCCAAAGAGGAAGGCATTCCATATTTTACCTGTAATGAAGGAATCTGAATTGTTTGATGTTCTTTCAATTCTGGGCCTTCAGTATAAATTATTAGAGGGATGATTTATCATGAGCTGGGAACTTTGATCTCTAAATAGGTTACATAAGGAATGCAGTAATAGTTGGGAAGTATTACATAGCTACCCTGCCACCCCCAAGCAAAAAATATACCTTTTAATTAAAAAATATATACACAAGATTACTATAGCTGATGCAACTAATCCTTGTTCATTTTAGGTGCCTGCTTCAAATGTGGTGAAGATGGCCATATGTCAAGGGAGTGTCCAAATTCGGAGAAGAAAAGTAAGTGCTAGTTTAATGTTTGAAATATTGTGTTTGCGTGTACAGTTGCTTCACAAGAAATACATGATGTTCAGCAGGAAGTCCTTAAAATTTCTATTTCAGTCAATTTTGATGCTAACATACTGTTTAAAGATGTCTGTTACAACTCGACCAAAATTTATAAATATTTTTGAAAGTTTGAATGTAGTTTAGTTAAGTTTGCAGACCTGTTTACCTGACCGTATTTGTACGGAATAAAGCCCATCCATATGGTCATTGAACTGAAAATACGATTTGAGGTTGCATTTATTTATTACTTTTTAAAATTAATTTTTTAAGCTCTTTTTTTTCCGTTTAGTTGTATCGTCTCTTCGGTCCGCATCCGCGTCCACATTTTGTGCCACGTCACTTATTTTGACATTCTCAACATCCGGTTGTTTAAACAATGGAAAATGCTGCTGACAAGAAAGTTTCAGCATGAAACTGATGATGCAAATGGAAAGTCTAACACAGAAAGCAGCATTTTCTACCAGTTTATTCTACTCTGTGGCTATGCCTTAAACCATCGTCAAAAGGAGAACATTTTGTGCATTGCACTGTTTGCAACTTAGACTTTTCCTGTGCACATGGTGGAAGGAATGACTGTTCACGGCATATGGAATCGGAAAATCATACAAAATTGAAATCATTAGTGAATGGAAATAAAAACACTTTGTCAATGATGAAAGGAAAGGAAGTCAGTGATCAAAACATACTGCAAAAACAAATAACACGTGCTGAGGCGATTCTATGTGAGTTGATCGCAAATATGAATTTGCTATTGAGTACAGCTGACAAGTTGACGGAAGCAATGAAAAATAATTTATTAACCTTATTTCCATTCTATAAATATTGACAAAGATGATACTAGATTTTATCAGATAAATAAGATTGCCTTCACCTATCTAGATAAACTTATTATTTTCTAAGTGGATGGGTGGTAACAATGTCTGTCATAATGTTTTTATATCAAGTCGTCCTTAACCATGTAAAATAGAGAATTGGCTTTAATTAAAATGTTATGGATATGTGTGTAGCTGAGAAAACAGAATTTCTAGAGAAAGTAACGGAGGTAAACAACAATAAATTTGGTTATGTTGTATTTTTTTGTGGTTTTTATTACTATAATATGAACAGGATGTCAGTGGTGTTCAATTTCTGCATATTTGTGTCTTGAAACACAGAATTAACTGAATACCAGCGTCTTTGCAAACTAAGAGTTATTTACACAATATTGTATAGTCATTATGTCGTGTAATACTACATAATAATAATTATAGTATATTGATAGTATCTATTTGTGTGCTGAAAATACTGACTGTGGTCTGAAAATACTGACAGGCATTGCTTAAAATACTGACAGGAAAATGTATGGGTAAACAGGTCTGAGTTTGGTATTGGGCAGAAATATGCATGGTAGTGCTAATAGTAATAAAATTTTATGTCAGTTTGTACATTGATCCAGTTTGCATTGAATTTGTTAGGTTTGTATGCTTTACTATGAAATTGGTCAAGGCATGGTCAATCAGTACATTGATCCAGTTTGCAGTTAGGTTTGTATGCCTAACTATGAAGTTAGTTAAGAGTGTGCATGGAATAGTGATAAGAGATTCTCACTTGTAATAATATTTATCAGAAAAACAATTTTAATGTTTTTGAATACTTTTACAAGAAGTGGCTTTTCAGCAGTATATAAAAAATGATGAGAGTAGATGTTGAACACAAAAAGCAATCACTGACAAGGATGTAAATGTGAAACCTTGTAGCAGTCATTTTAAAGTTTTATATAAAGAATAATCATTGTTTTTCAGGTGGCTGCTACAAATGTGGTGAGGATGGCCACATGGCAAGGGAATGTCCAGATTCAGACAAGAAAGGTTGGGCAAGATTTTGTATGGTTCAAACAGCATTGGAAACTTTTGAAAGGCAAACATGCTGTAGAAGATGTAGTTATTTTATGCAGAGGAATAAAATGTGAATTGTGAATTTTTTATAGTCAGTTCTTAGAAGTTTTCTTGGACTCTATTATGCTGTCCAGGGTAATTATTTCCTCCAATTATTGTTCAGGGGCCAGAATTTAAAAGAACATGATCTCAGTCTGCCATCTTAACCATAGTCAACAAAGTGAATACATTTTTTTTTGGTCTTTTAATGAGGTTATTGTTTCTCCACATCAAAATGTGTCTTTGTTTTTGTTAAATGTCATTGATTCAGTGTTTGCCTCCTTATGATGGTTAGTGTTTTCATGTTCTTGTTAATTTAAGGGAGTTTTTTTTATGTCTAGGTTTGTGAAATTGTAGCCTTACCTGCCATGTGTGCACAGGGAGTACATGCATGGATGGCTACCATTTTGTCTTTGGTCAGAACAGATGATGAACTTGGGGAAAAGTCACCACATGTATAGGGGAAGGAAGAAGAATAACACTTCTTTGTCTCCATTCCTGTGAGGGGTCTGGATGTCTCCCATGTTGTGGAAGATTGCTCGTTGGGCAAGAACATTTTGCATCATCTGGAGTCAATGCAGTCTTTTCGAACAAGAGCTTGGTCTTTGATTGTGTGTGTGTCTGAAAATGACTTTCACTTTCTACTTAGGAACCTCACAGGGTTGGTGTCTAGGTGAATGAGAAGTAACTAGGAGTAATAAAAGAGTGGACAATGTTAGTCAATTATGCAAGACTCGTAAAGAGTTTTTGGAGGAACCTTTGGTATTAGTCTCACCCACCTCCATTGTGGCTAGATTTTTTTCTACCGTTCAGATCAGATGGTGGAGGAGAAATTTGGATGTTAATAAACTGGTACAGAGAACAAAGTTCTCTCTGATCTTTTGTTCCTTCCACACATGGTGATAATCTGGGAGGTTGCATAGAAATATTTCTGGGGACAAGTTGCTAGGTAGCAGGAATGGTCTGACCCTTTTTCTATGCTTTGGACACTGGTTTCTTCCTCCAGCTATCATTTCCCATCTTGTACCCTTGAGCTCCTTCCCTCTCCTCCCGACTTGAGGACATTGGCTGTTCCTGGGAGTTGGTTGAAACCTTGGAGGCTGAAGGGCAAAGTACTCTTGCATAGGTGAAAGTTGTCATATGATGGAAGATTCTATTATCAGAATGCCCACAGAGATTGGATCTTCCATATTGTGCAAGTCTTTGAGGGTTAAAGTGTTTAGTGGGAAATAATCAATGCTTATTGATTCAAAGTTTTGAACTTGTTGAGTGAACAAATGGAACTTTTCGTGTGGTATTCAGTTGGCTTGAGGCTCCTTGGATGTGTTCTGTTAAATTTTGAAGTTCATACTTCATGCTATAATTCAATGCCCTCTGTGGAAGCACTAATAATTCTGTTGCTTTTCAGTTGCCTCAGAGGATAAGTAGTGGATAAAGGACACTGACACCTTGGATTCTTGTGCATCATTATTCTTCCATCATTTTCTCTATTGCTCATTATGTTATATTGATAGTCTTCAGTTAGGATGATTGCAGTTTAGCCCATGCCTTATTTGCAGATAATAAAACCACATTATTTTTCTTCTCTCTAATTCAGTGCAGTTACAAATGTAGAATAGCCATAACTGCACACTACTTTTTTCAGAAAACATACTTAAATCATAATCGTAGACTTCCCCTGACTGCTGGCCATGCATAGAGGAAAATATCATGTCTGTTTCAGCAGCTTTGCACAATGTATATAGCATTTGCCCACCTATCTAGTATTCATACTTAAGTTGTGGCAGATTCCAGAAACATGTGATATGCAAGATATCTTGTATGAACATCTGTTCATGTACAGTACAGGTGATAAGAGTTATGTTCTTTTCTGGGCTCAAGTGGACTAAATCGATCACTGTTCCAGATCACTGCCATCTCATCTGTCAGCATGAGTTCAAGTCTCAGGCTTGGCTAATGTGGGTATGTGAAAAAGCTTACCAGTAGCTTCTAATGGGGTCGGTGTTTCTTCCCGCTGTTTTTATGATTTCTTCCTCCACCAGTTATACTGGCTGCTTTGAATAGTCTATCTTATGTTGAAAAATGGCAATAAAACTTAGAACAACAACAACTTTCTTTCCTGCTCTATTCTGGGCCACCAAATACTAATTGGAATATGTAGCTTGAACTTGGCATTCCAGACAATTCACACAACACACACATAACATGCCTTGCATATACACAAAACACACAGCACACATACCAAAGGGGGTGGAGGCACATATCTCTAGATTATCAGAGATTGTTTCAGTACTCATTTGTTGAAGGTAGGAATTGGTGTTACCTTTGATTCATAGAAATTCTTTTCAGGCAGTAAATCATTAGTCCAATTTACTGGCTCATGCTTTGGAGTGTCAGTTACTGTTGTTACCTCAGTAGCCCTCTTGACTCTAGTATCGACATATTTCAATAAGAAATAAATGAACATATCTTTTTCTAGGAGGAGGTGGTGGCAGTGGTGGTTGCTACAAATGTGGGGAATCTGGTCATTTTGCCAAAGAATGTCCCAGTACAGAGAGGAAAGGGATAACATTGGGTATGTATAAAGTTGCTTATCATTCCAGATCTGCCAACTCAAATGACTTGATTGGGAGATGACCCTGACAGCTTGGAGAATAGTAGAAAAAATTATGAAAGTATGATTCTTGGAGTAATACGACTGGCTTGTTAGAATTGACTCAGATCAGGGTTTCAATTTAGACTTTAAGGAATTGATAAGAGAACCAGACTGACTTTACAGGATGCTTTAAACTATACATATTTGTTCATAGAAAACATCAGCATAATCAAGTTGTGGCTTGTAGAATGTTTTTCTGATAATTGTATCCAGCAAACAATGCTTGTTTAAATTGAAAGTAAGCCTATTAAGAAATAGCACAGAATAGAAAGGATCATTCAGAAATCTTGTTGGAAGGGCAACAAATGCATTTATTGGTCATCATGTGTTATATGTATCAGTACATGATGTTATTTTATTACATCTTAAGGCTGTTTCAGTAAAACATCTATGGGACTCTGGGAAGGAGCTTTTAACTCTCCTTTATAGGCATTTAGAATTTTCTCATTTTACTCTGTGATATCAAAGTACCCTGGCATATAATTTTTAAAAACTGCCTTCCCTGGGTACCATGCATGTTTAAATGGAACAGACATAATGAAAATTGCTCTGACTTGAAGAAAAACAACTGCCTTACAAAGATGGTCTTGTTAGTGTTTACAGGTCTGGGCTCTTGGGTGGAATGGTAAAATTAAAGCCACATGGTTTAATATGGCCCCATGTGCATTCTCCATCATCATGTTGGTCTTTTTTTTCCCATCAAAATTGTTTAGCATCTTGACTTGTTTCCTAAATTGGCTTAAATTTATTAGACAAATTTCACCCAGGCCATTCATATTTGTACCAATGATTCCAGTACTCTAATGTAAGTATTGTTCAGGATTCCAATCCTGTCTAAAGTAAATGCTATTCAGGATTCCATTTGAGGTAATTATTCAGGATCCAGTCCTGTCTGAAGTAAATGTTATTCAAGATTCCATTGGAAGTTACTACTATTCAGGATTCCATTTTTAATTTAACTATTCCTAAGATTAAAAAGATGGTCATTATATCAAGACTTTTCAAGCTTTTATAGAAAATGATGTTACACTAAAAACATGATCCATTTTAGCTCTACCTGGATGGTCCGTCATCCATCCATCATTCATTTATTACCACAAGTTTGTTTTTGCTACTTTGCTAGAACTACTAGGATGCAATGAAACTTGGAACACGCATTCATTTTATGGTCTACTTGGTTTTAATGAAAATGGTGCTGCTTAGACTACTGCAAACCAAAAAATTAACTTGGTTCTCTTGTCATGTCATGGAGTTATACTGAATTCAAGACTTAGAAATATAGTTCAACTTGATTATCTTGTCATGTCATGGAGTTTACAACTGTTATACTGGAATCAAGACTTAGAAATATAGTTCAACTTGAAATTTAAAAAGGTTTAACAACATTTTTTCTCTGCTCCATCCCGATAGTTCAGAAAATTGCTACAGCACTGGAAGACCTAGTGTAAAACTTGGTGTAACACTAGTGGACTGGGTGTAAAAATTGCTGCAACACTAGTGGACTGGATGTAAAAATTGCTGCAACACTAGCAGACTGGGTGTAAAAATTGCTGTAACACTAGTGGACTGGGTGTAAAAGTTGCTGCAACACTAGAGGACCTAGTGTGAAAATTTCTGTAACACTAAAAAAAACCAGGTATAAAAAAATTGCTGTAAAACTAGATGACCGGGTGTAACACTAGAGGATGTGACCTGGTATAAAAATTGATGTAAAACTAGAGGTCTGGGTATAAACATTACTGTAACACTATAGGACCTGGTGTAAAAATTGCTTTAACACTAGAGGACCAGGTGTAAAAATTTCTGTGTATCACTAGAGATCAGGTTCTGGAAAAAAAACCCAATTACAATATGTCAAAATTTAAATTACCAAATATTGTGTGTGTATGTAGTTTATTAGGTTTGATTTTTAGAACAGACAGCAAAGCCTTTATCCACAAAATTAAAGACCCAATGAAAATTTAGCTACCAAAGATGAATGGAAACCCCCCCATCCATGCACCCATTTTCTTACCGAGTTTTGTTCCTACAGAAGAATAGAGCTGTTAGTATTGAATAAATTATATTGTAATCTGATAATAAAATATTTGACTTGAAACATTTTATTTTTAACCCTTTGAAGAAAGAATTTAAAAAAAACATTTTATATTCTTTCAAATCATCTGCTTTGTGAAGGTAAACTATTAGCTGTAATTTCCACTCTCCTGCTTTAAATTGATATAAGCAAAGAGAGGGAGAAGAGAAGGACAAGGTTTTCAAACACAATAATACTGTAAATGAAAAGAAACAAGATGCTCATATCAGAAAATTAACTTTGTAATTATTCAGACTTGTCCCATTATTTTGTTGAAAAATGGAAATCCTCCCAAATGCACATACATTTTTCTCCATGCATTTTTGATCCAAAAGATCTAATAGCTTCAATATACATATTAGCACTGTTGCTTGAAGCACAGTTATTAATAAAACATAATGTATGTATGCTAATTATGGTAGAATATTAAAGCTCACACTTTATGAATTTCGGACAGAATCACAATTGCAAGGTCATATCAATTATGCCTTATGGTAGATGCTAATGCTTGAGAGGTAAATTATTCCCAATATGGTTTTTATAATCTTCAGTTTCAGTTGAAGTCCTTTATCATTCCCTATTATTGACAGGAGAAATAAGAAGTGTATATTTTAGTTGTTCATTTTGCTGAAAGATTGGTTTTGATGACAACTTTGAATTTTGTTTAATATTGATTTGAAATTCCTTGTAGACAAGGGTAGAGAGGCTCCATATGTTCCACCAGCACCAACTGACGACGAAGAAGAAATTTTCAAGTCAATAACAAAGGGAATCAACTTTGATAATTTTGATAAAATTCCTGTTGAGGTAACTGGACAAGATGCACCTTCCAGAATAAACTCTTTCGATGAGGCAGGGTTATACGATGCTTTTCTTAAAAATGTCAGGAAAGCCGGTTTTGAAAAGCCAACACCTGTACAGAAGTTTTCCATTCCAATCATTATGGCTGGTCGTGATTTAATGGCTTGTGCCCAGACAGGCTCTGGAAAAACAGTAAGTTTTTCATTCTAATCATTATGGCTGGTCGTGATTTAATGGCTTGTGCCCAGACAGGCTCTGGAAAAACAGTAAGATTTTCATTCTAATCATTATGGCTGGTCGTGATTTAATGGCTTGTGCCCAGACAGGCTCAGGAAAAACAGAAGTTCTTCATTCTAATCATTATGGCTGGTATTGATTTAATGGCTTGTGTCCAGACAGGCTCTGGAAAAAGGTTAAGAAGATTTTCATTCTAATCATTATGGCTGGTCGTGGTTTAATGGCTTGTGCCAGACAGGCTCTGGAGAATGGCAAGACCATTGAGATACAACTATATTTATTTGAGCTGTTCAGTCACTAAATTCTTCGGTGGTTATCATCCGTAAAAATAAAAAAAAGACCAAGATAGCCTTTGGAATGGCCTGTTATCTGATGTCCATTAGTACAGGATTGTTATTGTTACACTTAGAGGATTGCAGTGGAGCTTGAATCACACAAATCTTGTATAAATTTTGATGCACAAGAACTCCCTCAAATTTGAAGTTGTGCTTTCCACAATATTCAATTTTTATTTAACTAAAATGCTTGGCGCAACATAATTCATGCTACCAGTTGAAGTCTCGTCACTTGATATGACATTTGTTATTGTTAAGGAAGGCAACTATACACAACTGGATCCTTTGGCTTGACATAAATAGCTACTAAACTTGATTCGATTGGCACATTGAGAAGTTAGTAGCTTATTGCATAACTGCCAAACCTCATGATTTTGGCATGAATTTAAGGACTTTTCAGCGATTGAGATTTAGATTCAAGCTGTATACAAAGGAATCACAAATTCCCCAATTCTCAATTTTTTTATATCTTTAATAAAATAACTTATTTTCCATTAGGTGCTAGTCATATCAGCAGCTGCCAAAAACAGTCCAGAACTGCTGGTTGCAATGTTAGTAGAAATATAGCCGATATAGACACTTGGCCCAGTAGCAAACATTTTAGCGTATTTTAATCTATATATGTAAGAGTAGTGTTACAAATGCTTGTGAGAGAAACTAGGGCCTAACAAGAATTTTGCTCTGTGCATGCACTGCCGGCACTGATTTGAATTACTGTGCAGCATTGGTATTGAAAATGTCTTCACCACCAAAGAAAAAAATGTATTGCACAAAAAGCAAAATTAAGTTTGAAATTTACCAAAAATTGGCCGTGCATTCAGTCATCAAACACTGATATACATCATGCTTTTTGCATACAGTGTGCCACAAATTTTAACATTGGGCATGGTGGCAGAGACGATGCGAGGAAGCATATTAATAATTTATGATTAACAAAAAGCACATAGAGGTTGGAAAAATAAGAACTCAGCTCTGGAATATTTTAAGCCATTGACGGAAGACCTGCAAGCTACCAATGCTGAAGCATATTGAGTTTTCTTGTTGAACATAATCTACCTTTATCAGCTTGAGACCATGTTATACATTTGTTCTGACAAATATTACTGGACTCTATAGCTTCTCGAATTCAATTCACTAATTTTTATTCAAATTTTCACAAATTATGAGACTGATATTGTCATCATTTTAACCTCAAATTCATCAAGGAAGTGTACAAAGATACCTAGAAAACCCAGAATGTTTGACTCCCAACATTATCTTTAGACGATGAATTCTTTAGGCTGATAATGGCTGTTGATAGCAATAATGAAATTGGTTTTTATATTTTGGAAGTACAATGCAGTTTGAGAGCAATATTAAGGCTCCCATCATTTCTTTCGCTGTGACCAATTAACAGATTTAATGTAACCATATAATACTTCTATCAAAATCAAGCGAGTTTAGTTTGCCTTGCTGTGGAATGCTGGGAAAAACCTTGGGTATATACGATGTCAAACAACTGAATGGAGCATTTGTTGACAAGGTTGAAACTAACTTGGAACTATACCGACACAAACTGCATGTGATACTGGTCGAATGCCAAATAATTTCACAACCAGGGCGGGGAAGGAGGATTGAGTAACCAGTCCATCTAAACGTTTTTTTTCTTAGGTATACTATGTGAATTCAATCTACTAACTTAAAGATGCTGCCAGGCTGTGAAATTTTGGGTTTCTCACAAAATAATTGTTCGTTGTTGAACTTTTCAAAACCAGTGGGGGAAAGGTCATGCAAAATATTTGTGGTTCCTGCAGTTTGTTGTACCCAGTGTGTGCTGTTAAAGACGAAAATTAAAAATTATGGTTGATGAAATTAAGATTTAATCAAGCATTAATAAGGTAGATTTAGTGTTTGAATACAAGCATCTGCAGTGTATGCAGAAACTATTTAGGTGGCACTCACCAGTTATTATGTACTTTTGAGAGATGTATGTAGGGTGAATTTTTTGGCATTTTAAACATGCACAGTGGAGAGAATGTTGGCATATCTCTATGCAACTTTCATGTATTGTGGCTGAAATTTCTTTGCATATTGTACTTTTGGAAATTTTAAATGATCTTTGCACACTACTAAAATGACTGCTTCCTTGTGCTCCAAAAATCAATCTGAATTTTTCTAAAGTACACTATCCTTGGCAGCTATTAAAATAGGGAAAATGAATTTTGCCAAACTAGACAATACCAGCTTCTAAAAGTGCAATGAATGAATTTTAATACACAACATGTAAAAAAAAGTTATGGATTTTTTTTTTTTTTTTTACAATTTACCTTTTAAGTTTGGGAAGTGAAATTGAGCAAGTGGAGCTAGCACTTTTTTGAAAGGTGCACATCTGGAGTAAGGTCAACCCATATACTCTATAACCCATATTACACCCATATACTCTATAACCCATATTACACCCTCAATCATTCATCAAAATAAAGGGAATTAAAGGTTCATTGAACAATATCTAAGATATACAGTCTTTTTTAAGTAGCCAGTATAACTAGTGAGGAAACCCGGTGGAATTCTTTTTCTTTAAAATTCTAACTATGCTAAATATGAAACTGTCGAGTGCCAATTCATTTGTCTCCTAGAGAGGTATAACAAACTTCCATTCTAGTTCTGACTGCACAGTATTGTACTGTCAATTACCAGTGACAGCATTGTGCGGAATTTAACAAAATTTAATGAATGTGACATATGATATAAAGATCTTTGTTTTCTTTGTTTTCCAGATTTCATTAGATTACTAACTTTCCTATACTGAGGGTAAATATTTTTTGTCTTCCAGAATTTATTATTGAAAGAATGTTTTCATATTATCTTGAATGATAGATAGGACCAATTGGTTATGGACAGGTCCATAACATTTTCAAGTTACCATTACTATGGGATTAAGTGCTTTTACTAGTGCATTGATCATGACTTCTAATTGCCAAATTTTTTTAATTGTGAAATTCTTGCAAAGAGGTGTGTTTTTTTTTTTAATCCAGCCTGAAAAGATTGGTACTCTGTAATTGACATACAACTCTCTTATGGTTTGCAAGAATCTTTAAAGATTGTACACAGGAATGTATTGTTTGTTTTGGCATACTGTTTGATACAGGAATTTCTTTTTTTTTGTTTGATCAGGCTGCCTTCCTGCTACCGGTGCTAACAGGTATGATGAAGAGTGGGCTGTCTAGTAGTCAGTTCTCCACTGTCCAGGAGCCCCAAGCTCTGGTAGTGGCCCCCACCAGAGAACTTGCTCTTCAGATCTTCATGGATGCCAGGAAATTTGCACATGGCACAATGCTGCGGTCAGTGGTAGTTTATGGTGGAACATCTGTTGGTTACCAGATGCGTCAGTTGGAACAAGGCACACATATTCTTGTGGGTACTCCTGGCAGATTGCTAGATGTGCTTGGAAAACAAAAAGTGAGTATCTTTTTTTTTCTTCATGTGACTACTTGTTATTTTGGTTAGTATACCCATATAAAAATTTTATACATAAGTAATGCAAAATAATAACACCTAGTGACATCACAGATGTCAAAATGTCATGCAGAGGGAAGTTGATTGAGGCATCCAGATCTTTTGACAAAAAATACCTTTTGGCAAGAAGGCCTTGTTTCTGCTCTGCCATAAAATTTGTCCATATTACTAACATTAAAAATAATAAAATGACTTCTTGAAAATAGCTCAAGGGAATTTGACAGAAAACATTCTGGCATGAAGGTCTTTCAGTCTTGCTCAAATATTGCTAATCCACTAATTAATGTAGACTAATAATTTTGAGAGAAAAAAAACTATCAACTTCTTAAAATTGGTGAACTGAAGGTAAATAAACTTCATATAAATCATCTAGGCATAAGACCTTTCAAGTTATCTGCCATCCATTATGGCTACAAATATTAAAGCCTTGTATTAATCTATATCGGTTTAGTCAGCTACCCTTGTTTTTTGGCTTTAAGGTGAATTCAGTGGGCAATCTAGGACTTACTTGGATTTGCCCAGACGGATTAACTTAGGGTTTATATGACTAACCTATGACATTTTGTGATTGCAATAATTTCTTTTTTTGTAATAAATTATTTATCTCAAAACATTTTTACACTCCAAATATGTTGGGTAATATGGTGAATCAGACTTTAGACTCCTTTGAAGAAATGCTTAGTTCTCCAAATTGGTTCTGATGAGAAAATATACCTATTGTAGTTTGGTTATCAAGTAGGAAAAACCTGTGTATCCTTTATTACAGACATGAAATACAGTCAAATGGCCTTAGACAAGTTGATCATTACTTTGTTTTCAACATAACGAAAATATTGCATATATTTTTGCTCATGTTTTGCATGCTTTCTTTGGCAGGTCAGCTTGGAGAAAATAAAGTACTTGATTTTGGATGAAGCTGATCGGATGTTAGATATGGGATTTGGACCTGAAGTGCGCAAAATTGTGGAAGACTTTGGAATGCCCCCTAAAAATGAGAGGCAGACATTGATGTTTAGTGCAACATTTCCAGAGGAAATTCAAAAATTAGCTGCAGAATTTCTGAATGACTATTTATTTCTTAGTGTAGGTCGTACAGGTGGAGCAAATACAGATGTATCACAGATGATTTGTGAAGTGGATAGGCAGCAGAAGAGGCAGAAACTGTGCGATATTCTCACAGATATAGGTTTGTTTTTATTTATAACAAACAGCAATATTCTCACATATAGGTTTTTTTTTTTTTAAATAACAGACTGCAATATTATAACATAAGTTTGTTGCGATATTCTCACAGAAGAAATGTAATTAAATATTTCTCACGAGCATTCCTAAAATTTGACAAGCCTCTCGTTACTTACACATGCATGCATCATATAAAAATGAAGGATGATAATCAAACCCTGTCCATCCCTCCATCCTCTTTTAGTCTTTTAATCTCTCCGCTCCACATTTGTTTCTGCATAATAAACCAGTACTTGAATATGCTGATACGTACTGCTGATCACTGAAATCCTATGTTTGTAATTGCCTTTTGAGAAATTGATTGAAATTCTAGGAAACTGCATGGCTTTGGTGTCATAACAAAAGTGAATGCATGTGATTACATTGAGGTTTCTATTGGAAAATCTAATTTATGTACATATGTTTCACAGTATAGTGATCTCTTGAACACTTGAAAATCTTGCTGTAAAAAGACGCTGTATTCCAATGGAAAGTTATCCCACTCTTACTTAGTATGAAAAGAAAACTCTTGCCAAAAATATATTACCTGACCTATCTCTTCTGTCCCCAGCCATTCAATTGTTAGTTCAAGTTTCTTTTGCGAAACCAAAAATTGATTGAAATGAACAAAGCAATGAGAGAAAGTGAATACTTGGATTTTGATGATTTAAAAGGTGCTTGATTCTCAATATTTCGCAATATATATTCATCTCTTTGATCTTTCTTATTGTATCATATTACCAACATCTATAAGCCATCGTTGTTCTCAATATTTTGATTACAGAAAGACATTACATCCATCCACACCATGAATTTATCTTAGTGTTTTTTGTGCATGTCCTTATGTTCATCCATACCTTTGTCACCTTATTGCAGACCTGCCAACTCTTATGATTTTATCGGAAGTCTTAAGAAAATTACCCTTAAAATATAGACTTGTGGCATAAAAGCAAAAACTATGAAAAAAAAATGATCATTGCAGAAAAATCCGGAAAATTTTTTCATCTGTTTGATTTGGATCTGTTTCATATTAGAATTAGTGAAATTCGTCAGAGAACCAGACTAACTTTACAGCAGCAACTCAGACGCTTTAAACTGGTACTATTTGTTTATGCGAAGCGTCTACATGATCCAACTGTTGATTATAGAATTTGTTTAAAAATGGCATCCAGCAAGCGATGCATGTTTAAGACGAAAGGGAAAATAAGCCTCATTAAAACTGTTAATAATCAACACTGAAGAATAAAAAGGACACAATTACATATTTGGACATCACATGCCACAATTGATTATGACTCGTGGTGGGAGATATGATTTCGTCATGTGCAATGGAAAAAGATAAGAATTACGTCTCGTTGAGAGACAGCAACAAGCCATTTAACTGTATAGGGTTGGAACTTAAGTTTTTGCAACTGTACTAGTAGTAAATAAAATAACATTTACACATACTTTACAATATCTTCAGTTGAGCATAATGTTTATTTTCACTGCATGTATCAAATACTGAACTTTTAATTACGTTTTCGAGCATTGCACTTGCAGTTTATGGTATTTTTTTTACATATTACTGAAAACTGTTCAAACTTATGGAAAAAAAAAATCAACTGTATCCGTTCTGAGATGGACTCGTCAGGGTTTGCAGGTCTGTTATTGTCCATATGTATTATTCAATTCTCTAGAGTCACTTTGTGTTCATGTGCATGTCCTTAAATGCATCCACACCCTAGATTCACCTTATAGTCTATGTGTATTATTCCATTCCCTGGAGTCACCTTGTGTTCATGTGCATGTCCTTAAATGCATCCACACCCTGGATTCACCTTATAGACCATGTGGTTATTCTGACATCCATCAGCATCGTGGATTCACCTTGTGTTTATGTGCTTGCCCTTACCTACATCCACAACCTGGATTCACCTCAGTGTTAATGTATTTTACTTGCCTAAATAAAATGTGGAATCAACAAGAGGAGTCTCGTGTTTTATCAGATTATAAAACTACATTTTAAACACCACCATCCCCCTAAATGCTATTAAAATGTATTGAACCATTCTAAATCATTATGGAAAATCAAGTTTCTACTTTATAACCAGTCATAAAATTTGATGGTTTCAAACTGATCTATGTTCATTTGCATTCTTTCCATGTAGGGTCAGAGAAAACCTTGGTGTTCGTGGAGCAGAAGCGAAATGCAGATTTCCTGGCCTCATTCCTGTCAGAGAGTGGTTTTCCAACAACAAGCATTCATGGGTACATTTTTGTCTGCATTTTCTCCATTAGATATTTTGGGTGACTGAAAGAGATTAAATGCTGAGAACCAACACAGAGAACTCATCCATGTTTAACAGATATACACCTCACTAACCTGAGATTGTTGGAGCAAGATTTATGCTTTCGTGCTATTACAGCTACATGTATTTGGGCTGGTTTTCAAGTAAATTGGATTGTATGTAGAATCGGTAAATGGGAAGTTTGTTTGAATACATGAGAAAAGTCAATATTACACTACATATGGTACCCATATAGTAAAATATCACTCTATAGATGAGAGCACCTTGCATTGAAATACATGTACATTCTAATTTTAACATCAATAATTCTTGACCATCCCCACATTATATATATATATATATATATATATATATATATATATATATATATATATATATATATATATATATATATATATATATATATATATATATAATATATTTTGCAGGACTCAAACTAGGCTCATAAAATCTATTTTAAAAAGTTATCTTTCCAGATGTAAAAAGATGCAAGAATTTGGGGAAAAGGAAATATTTTTTTAAATTGGCAAAGATTAATAATTTGATTGATTTAAAATATAAATTGTTAGTCTTAACTGTGGTTATCAGCATTATTGTTTTTATATACAGATTGTCCTATCCATTTTTTAATATTAAAGAAATGCAATGTTGCTGTTTAAAATGTAAAGAATGATAATATGCTTAAAAATGTGTGTATCTTGTACTGATGAAAAATTTATGTAATCTATACATTATCTACAGGCATCTGTTTCACAAGAACTTTACAGAAGCAGTGAA
Source organism: Potamilus streckersoni (assembly GCA_016746295.1). NCBI lineage: Eukaryota > Metazoa > Mollusca > Bivalvia > Unionida > Unionidae > Potamilus > Potamilus streckersoni. The sequence goes on along the minus strand of JAEAOA010001671.1, from coordinate 1,176,217 downwards.
TCTTATTTTTTTATGTTTCATATTCTCTCATTCCTTGCTTTACATAAGTGATGTCTAATTTTTCTGATTCTGGAATCAGACATTGCTGCTTTCAAGAATGGTTTTGTTTGCAATACTTTGAATAGTACTGTATAGATATTCATGCACACACACACATAAATACAATCACCAGTCTTGTATAGTTAACAGAATATATGTGCAGTGTTTTCTTAAATTAAATGACTTAGTTGCACGTTGTGGACCCTGACCAGGATTTGCGTCATCGTGGTTAATCTTTAAGAGTCATTTTATGGTTAACTTTGTGTTCAGTCTATTTCATCAAATCACCAAATGATCTCATCTGACATCATTTAAGCCTTTCATCACAAAGTAACTTTGTAGGCATAGAGTCCTCAACACTAAGTAACTTTGGAGTTGTAAAGCAAAATGACTTGTGGACTTTGAAACAACATAAATTTGCCAATGTTAAAGATGTCTGGCTGGATTAGGTGTCAAAATCAAGGTTAAAAATCAAATTTTATGACTTATTCAATAAAATGTGCATATCTATTACAACTGTTAAAATGCAGGTACAAACAGGTAACACAACAGGTATAATACAATTATTTTATTACCTCTTAGAAAACTTAGAAAGTTCTCAAAACTTGTTCAATTGACCCTAGATATACTAGTTAATAATCACAGTAGCAACATGTCTTTCTTTCATGGTGTCCATAATATATAAAATTATATAAAATGAATCAAAATGATCCCCAAGGTGAGATCTGTTCACACACCTATATCACCTCTGCCACGTTTGATCGTCGCATTAAAGTTTGTTAAATGGACAATTTTTCCAAAAACTTCATCAGAATAGAATATTTGAAAATATTCTGACGCTTTCCTGGAGCCATCTAACACCCAGGTGTGCCCAACTCTGTCAGAAAACTGAAACAAATCTCTTTGGTTTTCTGGCTTCGTCCAAACAAAATCATGTGGAGCGTACAATTCCTCTGGTTCGAAACCTTCAAAGTCCTCTTCATCGTCATCACTGTCACCTACAAGTGCATTCTATTGTCTCTCCATACGTCTTCTATCATTTTCATCCAAATTTACCTGGTTGAAATTATTTAAATTCTCCGATAACTCTCCATTTAAGTTTCTTCAAACACCGCCATTTTGGATACAAATTTCAACATTAGGAAAACACGTTAAAAGTTCCTACTTTGTTCGATATTTCTAGTTGTATACAAGCTAAACTCATGAGATCATCCAAATATAACATCTACATTACAAGATGGAAGTTATTAGAGGTACCCTGAAAGTTATTTAGTCTGGTACTATAACATTAAAGAAGAACACTGCCCTAGACCAAAAAGTCAGTCCATATTGTTTACGGACTTACTTCCCCCTGACTGGTTTTGTGGTCCGCAGTGATGAAATAGTTATGGCAGTGCTATTTAATATCTTCCGTCTTTGTCCTTTCTCTCTGGGTGGTGTTGATGCTTAGCATTGTCTTTGTCCTTACTCTCTGGGTGGTGCTGATGCTTAGCATTGTCTTTGTCCTTACTCTCTGGGTGGTGCTGATGCTTAGCATTGTCTTTGTCCTTACTCTCTGGGTGGTGCTGATGCTTAGCATTGTCTTTGTCCTTACTCTCTGGGTGGTGCTGATGCTTAGCATTGCACAAGGTGTCATCCTCTTCCTATTTTTTTTAAATAAACACTTTTTAAAGATGTGAATGTTGATTGAATCCAGCTAAGCCCATGTATCCAACAGCGCACTGGCACATAGTGGTGCAAGTTTCCTCGTTCTTCCAGATTGCATAAATGAGTGTTCGTTGTAACCACTGTCATTTTGTTTCTGAGCATTGTTTTCATTAGCTTGCTGATGCAGATATTTAAGGGCTGTAGCACCAATGTCAAATCACCAGGAATCATGCCCAAAAGGGGCATGGTTGTTGGTCTTTCATAGGTCCTTGACATAGATTGACTTGTAGCATTTGACAGCATCCAGAACCAGTAGACCATTTCTGGTGTAACTACTTGACCATTATGCACTTTTCTTTGGAAACCTTGATTGTAATAGGATTTTAGGTCATGAAATTCAAGGCTTTGAAAATTTGTTTTTGTTTAAGGTGGCCTTTGAGCATTTATAACATTTTTTCATGGAATATCAGTATGATTAGTTATCAATGCATTTTTAAAAATGTTTTTCGTGGAACATTGGCATTAGTTCATTAATACATTTTTATACTATTTTTCTTTGAATATCGGCATGATTAGTTCATTATTGCATTTTTATTTTTTCATTAAGTATCAGCATCGCCGATGAATTTTGTGTAATGTTTTTCATGGAATATTGGCATGATTAGTTCACCAATGAATTTTGTAATGTTTTTCATGGCCATTTTTCATCAACAATCTCGCATATGTGAAGCTTAATGAAAATCTGATTTCATGGATTCATGTTCATGATTGAAAATGGTTACCAATTTGTCCAGACATAATGAAAAATGAAGGTGTTAATGAGGAAGATCAAGCATAAGCACTGATACATGAGAGAATTTTGAGAATTATCATCATTGTAGTAGTCTTTTTTTGTCATTCTATATACAAATCTGACTTTTGAGGCCCCAAAAATGTTTTGATGCCTTGGAATGTCATGAAAATGTCTTTAAAATTTCACTTTAATCAAAGTGTACAATGACTGGTATATAGTCTATTAGTCTATATCCAGTCTTTCATCAATGTTGCATCCATTTATCCTTCATCCTGATACCAAGAAAGGATCCCATCTGGCCACACTGCACCCTTGGGAAGCATCATCTTTATGAACATATCTGTGATGAATCTATCCACAGTCTGTAATACTGACCTGCATCATTGCCAATTGTGATTATGCTGGTGTTGCAGGCCCCACCATTCCTATGAAAAGTAGTGTTGGATGGAACATTGATTTGAAGGACATCTAATCAGCATTATTTCCTATCTGGCTCAACTCATGGTTATATCTATTGTGCTGTTTAATGCTGAATCACTGAAATTCATACATTTGTCTTCATGATTTTCTGGCAGCATGTGTGTGTTGCCAAATTGATAAATTTTACTGTCATAAAATGCACAGGCTCAGCTTGTAGTTACTTGATGTCTTTTTTTTGCATTCTCTATTGCCAAATAATGGATGCTAAGGTGCACTGTTTAATTCTCTCCAGTACCAATTTAATGACTCCATGTGATGTCCAGATACATTATGATTGTCCCTGTCCAATTGCATTCTCTCAAGTCTTGCTTTCATGCTTCTCTGCTTCAGAGAAGAATAAAGTAACATCTTTGGTAAGATCTTCTGTTACTCTCACATTCATTGACCACTATTTTTTGCCTTCTTTCAGTGGGTCTAATCAAACAGACTGGGACAACAATAACAAAACAAATCCAAGTGTAAGACTATCTTCTCAATACATTGAGTTCTTATTAAAATCAAGATCTCAAAAATCAGGGTCTCAAAAATTTGTTTCTCTTGATACAGCAGTCATTTAGACCAAGAAAAAAGCCCACAAAGTTGCATCTTTTACTGCAAAGTCTCCTTGTTCTCAATATGTAGGCAGGTACCAGCTTAGTTTTATTTTCAGAGGCTTTGTTGCATCTCTCAAATGATGTCTGGCTTCTCTCTACAATAAGGGACGGTTACCAACAATGCTTCTAGGAACCTCCACCACTTGCAATGATCTCTCTTCTGCTCCACCAGTTTCAGCTATTATTTCTGCACAGGTTAGCGGATTAGTAACGCTACAGATTTTTCTGCCACCAAAGTTGAGAATTCAGTAGATTGACCAGATCTAAGTTACAATTAGAAGTCAGATCTTGTTCCTTCTTTCTTTCCAATTTGAGTACGACTCATGGCAGGAGATATGATTTCGTCATGTGCAGTGGAAAAGATAAGAGACAGCAACAAGCCATTGAGCTGCGTAGGGGTTGAAACTTTGTGCAACTGTACTAGTAGTAAATAACCTATGCCTACTTTTCAGTTGAACATGATGTTTATTTTCACTGCATGTATCGAATACTGAACTTTTAATTACATTTTTGAGCATTATTTGTTTTACACCTTAATGAAAACTGATCATAATTAGAGAAAAATATAGACTGCCTTACTGAAACGGACTTGTCAAAGTTGGCAGGTCTGAATTGTTTTCTTAGTAAGACTGAATGAAAAACAGCACAGCCCATCTAGTTCTTGTGTCTGGCAAACTCAAGATCTCACAGGGACTTCTGTTCAAGTTTCATTACCATCTGAGCTTGTTTGTAAAAATATCAAAAAGGTTTGATTGACACTCCAGAAGTTTTCACCAGCTTGTAGGAATCTGGCCGATTTCTCACATAAAGCTGGGTGGGGGTGTAGTTATACAGACCAGTGGCCATGGAAAGAAGCTTCCCTGCACCTTTAATGATAAATAAACTGAACAAGACAGCAGCGTATGTAACTTACCTTAGATGCCAAGATCTGTTGGAGTCGATCACATACTGGGGCAGACGAATGTTCTGGTAGACTGCTTGACCAGACAGGATGAGCAATCAGACAGGAGCAGACCTTTTTTATTTCTTGGAAACCCTTTTTGTAGATTTGTTTGCAGCTAAGTTGAACTAGTTTGCTCATTTCTCTCCAATGCCAGACTGGATCATGTTCTACTGGGGTCTGCCAATCCATAATATTAATAAATATTAAGGAATATTAAGCTAGGTCTGTGGATTAATGTCCAGGAAAAAGGTAGCAGTGCAATAGTAGCAGGTAAGTATTACATAATTAAAGTAGTACACACCCCCATAAACCTAAATGTCACATTTTTGCCATGTCTGATTAGAAAATAATGATTGCTGTTCAAGGTCATGGAAACCCATTTGTAAGTTTTCTCCAGAGTAGGTCATGCAGTCCTGATTGTTAAACATTGTGGGCCGTTAATAGTATTCTTAATAGTTTAATAGCTGGTGAATAATCATTAACAGTTCGGAAAAATTTATAACACTAAATGTAGAAGAATATTTAAAAAGTTGTGAAAATTAGTGTGCTCGAAAACAGTTGTTTACTAGTGGACAGTTTGTTGGTGTATCACTTGAAGCACTACCCATGCACCTCCTGATGCTTTCTGATTATCCAATAATTAAGTGCCATTTCATAATGTTATGATTCTGTGGTCTTGAAACAAGTAACTGGCAAGAACAAAACGAACATGTTTTGCATAATTAAAAATATTAATTTACTTTTTTCAAACATAAAGTGAAAGAATTAAAAATAACTTAATGTATGACAACTGAAATCTTAATAATCCTAAATATTGTATCAATTCCAAAGGTTTTTGGTAAATTTCAACGAGTTCCAAAGGTAAAATTTCAACCTCAATTTCTAGATCTATACATTTACACTATAGCTCCATTCATAGGATATTAGCAGATCTGAGAACTGTTATGGTTTTGCCATCCATATTAAAATGATCCTTAAAATATGAGTTTGCAGAATAAAAGCAAAACTATGGAAAAGTTGTTGCTGAAAAATCCATTTTGAATTAGTGGAATTAGGGAACCAGATTTAACTTTACAGCAGTACATCAGTACATTATTTATATGACCCTTAATAAAAAATATTTTGATGAAATTAAAGCACATAGTATCAACATAACATTAATCACTTTTCTCATTGTTAAAAGGAATATTTGTTGCAAGCATACAATTTTTACCATATATATTTATATATAGATGCAATAAACTGACATGAACAGTACAAAACTAGTAACTAAGCGCTTTCAACTCTTAATGAGTCTTTTTCAAAGGCAAATACAAAACATATATACGACAAACAAATAAACACAAAAACATTGTGTTTGTAAACCTCTACATGGCTGTCTCCACATCTGTTAAAACTATAAATACAACCAGCTTGTATAGACTAGTTAGTTACTAGTTTTGTACTGTTCGTCGCCAGTTTATTGCATCTAATTTAATCAATCCCTGACACACGTGATCCCTTGGTGGATCCAGTACGCTTGAAAGGGTTGTTATTCACCATATGATTTGTATTCTTTATATATATTAATATATTAATTATATGGACTTACGTATGGTCATATGTCCCATGACTTGAAAAACTTGATAAATTTGTATTGCATTTGTCCCCTCATCCAATGCACATTGCATAAAAGAAAATGCTTATTTGATTATGAAGATAAAAAAAAAAACTAACATTGAATTATCTTTTGTTTTCTTTTTTTTTAAACATGAGCATTAGAGAATAAAATACATCGATGAAATCTGTATATGTAGTGTTGGCTTCGATACACATGCCACGTTCATTAATAAGAACATTGAGAAACAAATTGTTTGGTTGTGCTCAAAGGTTTGAATATGACTGAAAACTGGCTCCAACAAAAATCACAAGCAGGAGGGAATATTCAATCGATATCATCTTTAGGTGCAAAATAATATAAACTGAATTATATCTAGGTCTACTGTATTGCATGTATATGGCAAAAAAAAATTATTATTTGAAAACGTGTTCACTTGAGTGTAAGTGACAAACCAGCACAGGTTAAAAAAAAGTATCATTGCTATTTACCCGCAGACATAAACACAACTGGTAGTGAGCAGTAAACTTCTTAGATCTTGCTGACAGGACATCAAAGACAAACGTTATTTTTATTACAAAGAAGCCAACTTTGGTCTACATTACCAGATGGAAGTTATTAGAGGTACCCCGAAAGATATTTAGTCGGGTACTATAACGTTAAAAAAGAACACTGCCCTAGACCGAAAACTTGGTCCATAGTGTTGACAGATTTGTTTCCCCTGACCGCATATGCGGTTTGCCGTGATGAAAGGGTTAACATGGGTGAAATTTTAGTGTACTTTGATTGCATTCCTGGATGGACTGATAAGATGGGGGTTAAAAATGAAAGAATTGAACCAACCGGTGCAGATTTGAAAAAATCGGACTTTAGTCTTTGCAGTTTCCACTTCATTTGATGTGTTGTCTCTAACAATTTATGGTATGAGAAAGCTAAAAAAAAATATTCAATAATGGATTCTACATGTGCATGAGAATGGTTTTGTTAATGAGATGCTGCTGTAGTGGATTGAAGAGTTTTATTTCTATTACAGTTTTATATTTTTTAAAATAAAATTTCATTTGGCGTACATGTTCTGACCTGTAATTTTCAAATGATTTAAAAGGTGTTCCACAACTTGTGACCCTAAAAACAACTGTGTCCCATAACATACATTGCACAAAAAATTACTTATAAATTGATTTTTGGTGTCTCAACATATATGGTGTCCGAATGTATATGGTAAATATGCTAGTGATGAAAATTTCTGTTTTAATGTGTAGTTTTTTGCTTTTGGCAGAGATAGACTTCAGAGAGAAAGAGAAGAAGCCCTTAAGGATTTTAAGACTGGACGGGCTCCAATTCTGATAGCTACATCTGTAGCTGCGCGTGGACTAGATATCCCTGCAGTAAAATATGTTATTAATTATGACTTGCCACAGACAATTGAAGAGTATGTACACCGCATAGGGCGAACTGGACGATGTGGTAACTTGGGAGAAGCAACATCCTTCTACAGTCATGATACTGATTCTGGAATTGCCAAAGCTCTGGTCAGAGTGCTTGCAGATGTAAGTAGAATTGTGTTGTAATCATGTGCATTGTTTCTAAAACAGTTTGTGTAACTTTTAGAAAGACTTTTGGACTGGCTTTTAAAGAGCTTATTTAGATGGTCTCCATTTCCTGTCATTGGTTAAGTTGATTTTTTTTTTCTTTAAAACTATTTTCTGACATTGGTTAAGTTGATTTTCTCTACTCCCTTCTAAACTATGTGAAGGATTTTCATGAAACTGCAGATAATTTCATCCCATGATCTCCTTGTACTTAAATGACATTGGTTTTACTGACATCTAGTATAGTCACCACATTTACCTGTCATCATTTCTTCAGAGTGGATGGTCATATCTACTTGGCATCATATATTGCTGTCACATTGGCCACTTTGAAAATCTTGTCACCATTCCTGCCCAACCATTATTGGATTAGAAAATGGACTGCATTTTGTTGCAAGTCAGTTTGTAGTCTAAAATGTTGGACCTCTGGGTGAAACTTTGGTGCTAAACTGTTACACTATGACACATAGCTTGAAGCATTAGTTTGAAATCTTAAACAGGTTACAGGAGAACTGGGAGATTGTTGTCCCTTGTATTATGCATTAAGAAACAATTCAAGCCAGGGTATCAGTACTGGGGTTGGTGGGGCTGGTTTATTTCAAGTAGGCACATGTTGATTTTATAGAAAATTCAGTCGTTTATATATATACTATATAATTTTGAAGGTCTTTTTGTCAAATTTAAATCAACCATTTTTGAACTTCTTGTTTTTTACACTTATAGGAAATGTTTACTTTGCATGATGTGCATATAGATTGATTATTCTGATTTTTTTAAATTTAAAGGTTTGAAAGGAAACAACTAATTTATGTTTATTAGGTTGTTTTTGCATACCAACATTATGCAGATCAGCAAAGTAAAGTTTATTCTGTAATTTGAAAGGACTTTGCAATTTATAGGAATGTATAGTAGTCGGTTTTCTGTGATACATTTTGTGTTCTAGTGCATGATCATCTTTTCTCACTTAGATGCTATAGTCTTGAAATAGTTTTTTCTTTTATTTGAAAAATGCACGTTTTATAAGCTAAAATGTTCTTTAATCCTTTCATCACTATGGACCGAAAATACGGTCCAGGGGATGTAAGTCCGTAAACACTAGGAACTTGATTTTTCAGTCTGGAGCAGTGTTCTTCTTTAATGTTATAGTACCAGACTATACAAATTTGGGGGAACCTCTAATAACTTCCATCTTTTAGTGTAGATGTTATATTTGAATTATCTCGTGAGTTTAGCTTGTATACAACTAGAAATATCGAACAAAGTAGAAAGTTTTAACGTGTTTTCCGAATGGTGAAATTTGTATCCAAAATGGCGGAGTTTGAAGAAAGTTCAGAGGAGAGTGACATGTCAATTTTGAGTTATCAGATGATTTAAATAATTTTGCCTGGTAAATATGGATGAATATTAGAGAAGACATCTGGAGAGACAATGGAATGCACTTGTGGGTGACAGTGATGACGATGAAGAGGTTTTTGAAGGTTTTGAACCAGAAGAATTGTATGCTCCATGTGATTTTGTATGGATGAATCTGGAAAACCAAAGAGATTTGTTTCAGTTTTCTGACAGAGTTGGGCACACCTGAGTGTTAGATGGCTCCAGGAAAGCTTCGGAATATTTTAAAATATTCTATTCTGATGAAATTTTTGAAAACATTGTCCGTATAACGAACTTGAATGCAATGTTCAAACGTGGCAGAGGCGATAAAGGTGTGTGGACAGATCTCACCTTGGATGAAATCGAAGCATTTTATTGAATTTTAATTATTATGGAAACCATGAAATTTGACAGGGATGAATTATATTGGTCAGAAAGTGATACACACTGGCTTCTGGGATCTAAAATTGGCCAAGTTATGTCCAGAGATTGATTTTTTGAGATCAGACAATACCTGCACTTCAGTGAGGACAGGTGTGATCCAAATGACAAATTACACAAGGTGAGATATTTGTTGGACCATTTAAGACTTGCATTCCAGTCTGAATATGTCCCTTACAAACAAGTTACAGTTGATGAAGCTATGGTACTTTTTAAAGGGAGACTGGGCTTGAAACAATATATGAAAGATGAACCAGTTAAGTTTGGAATAAAGATATGGTTTCTGGCAGAAGATGTGTCATATTGTTATAATTTTGACGTTTATGGTTTATGTCGGAAAGAATGCAAACATTGATCTGTCATCTAAGGTGGTAATTGCTCTTGCAAAACCAATTGAAATGAAGGGCTATGAGATATACACTGACAATTTCTATGAGCCCTCACCTGGCTCATTACCTGTTCCAAAAAAACATGCCTGTGTGGAACAGTAAGAACAAATCATAAAGATTATCCTAAAGCCCTGGTACAATCAAATGCTGCTGCTAGAAGAATGTGTAGAGGAACATCAGACTGGCTCATGATCGGGCCATTGCTAGCATCCTACTGGAAAGACAATTGTATTGTCTACTATCTTTTATCATGTCACTGACCAGTAGCAGATCAAACAACAGTAATAAAGATGGAACAAACACTCCACTTCCTTGTACACCTACAGTGACAGATTATGTCAAATAATTGGGAGGTGTAGACAGGTTAGACCAGAGAACAAGACTGAATAAAGAAAAGAAAACCACGTGATGGTGGTATCGACAGATAGAAATAAAACTGTGCATTGTACAACACCTTTGTCTTGGAGGGTACAGTTGTGGATCATAATCCACCTGGAAAAGAGCAAGAGACTTGTCATTTCACAGCCCATGAGCTGATCAGAAATATTAAGCAAGGAACAAGAACATTCAAAAAGACCAAGACAACTGGACATTGATGAAGAAAGACTCGATGAGAAAGCACACTGGCCTGTGCCAAGTGGGAGTGCTGACAGACTGTGTGAAGTCTGCAACAAGAAGCACAAAAACTACAAGGCCAGTCATTCAGGAGTGTCTATGACAGATAATCCCTTCAATTGCTCCAAATCTTCACTAATGTGTGGCAAATGCAAAGTTCCACCAAGAGCACCTGTTTTGTGGACTTTCATACAAAGGTGTACTACTGGCAGTGAAAACTTACCTGTGTAGTTTGCAGGTGACAATTGAATAAAGATTACATGTACAGACATTATAAATGATAGATTCTTCAGTTATTGTACTGGTGTCATCACTTTTATTTTACTTGAAGATAAAAGAAAAACAGCTTTGTCAAATTTATTGTTTTACTCATGATTAACTTTAACGAGAATTTGACATGCTTCTACCTATCAAATACCTGAAAGACTTGTGTTGCTACTGAGATTATTCACTAGTATATCTAGGGTCAATTGAACAAGTTTTGAGAACTTTCTATGTTTTCTAAGAGGTAATTAGATATTACTTGTATTTTATCTGTTGTGTTATCTGTTTGCACCAGTATTTTAACAGTTGTTATAGATGCACATTTTAGTAAATTAGTCCCAAATTTGATTTCTTACCATAATTTTAACACCTAATCCAGCCAGATGTCATTAAAATTGGCAAAGTTATGTTATTTCAAAGTCCACATCATTTTGCTTTACTCCAAAGTTACTTAATGTTGATTCTATGCCTACAAAGTTACTTAGCGATGAAAGGGTTAATTCCATTCAGTATTGGTCATTTGTGAACCTTGATAAAAAAAATTTCATCTTGGGGGGAAAAAATCTGGAATTGACTTGGAAATTTGTCTTTAAAAAGGGCGAGAACCATGTGAAACTCATATTAACATGGAGTTTTCACTGGAGGACTTCTTACATTCCAATCGATCCTAACAGAAAATGATGTCAGATATGGATGTCACAGAAGTCATCTTTAAAATCTTTTTAATACTTATTCTGAACTAAAACTCACATTGACATAGGGTTTTCACCAGATGTCTAGTTGGGCTTAAATGAAATGGTGTCAATTAGATGTTGAAAATATATGCCTTAGTGGCTGTCTTAAAACTTGTTACATTTACTCCTGAATGGAAAGTAATATTGCCATCAGGTTTGCACCAGAATTCTTATGATGTTGGTCATAAATTAAAATGGTTCAGATCTCTTGCCCACATAGTTTCCTTTATGTACATGTATGTGTCTGAGATGAATTTCCTAACAATTTTGAGCACACTGTTTCCATGTGCTGTTGTGATGCAAAGGATTCACATACTTAACCAGTGCATGGGATATAAAATGACACTGTCTGCTTTAGTTGTAGGCATTGTTCTGATAGAGAAGCTTCCGATAATTTCATGATTCCATGCATTTTCCTCAATCTCGGCAGAGATGAATGTAATTCTGAAAGACACAGCTAATCACCAGCCAAGAATAAAGAAAAAAGTAGAACATAACAATGTAAGTTTGGAGTGTAACTTGAAAGAAAAGTAGAAGATCGATTCAATTTAATGGAAAATGGCACATTCATTTGAAATGACCCATTTTCACTGTTTTATGAAGATTGCAAAAGCAAATTTTCTTTTTGCAACAGGGTTGAAGAATTTTCAAAAGTCAACCTCTATTTAAAACAAGGTATATGGACAACACTTCCCCTAATACATTCTTTCACAACAAAGGTACTTCAGGTTGTATGCCATTCATAGTTTTCACACTTTTCCAATGGCTTTCAACTGGGATTAGGAAAATTAATATCTTCAAGGTTGATGTTACTGACTGAATTGAATGTAAATGGTTTTTGCTGCACATTTAGAGTTTTCCACCATCTTCATTTTACCAGACTTTGTAGTCAAGGTCATTGACAAAAGAGAAATTTTTTTCTGCACAATATCTGGTCTTCATAATGATTAGAAGAAAAACAGATTTTGTACAACAACTTTTGTTGTAGTGTTCTTTTGAGCAAACTTTATGGTTATCAAGAAACCATAGATTCTGATGTATAAAGGTTCAGATGTCATTTCCAAGGAAAGTCATGTTGGAAAATAATGGTTGCCCACATCAGGTTTATTTCAAGATGGTATATTTTGATCAAATAATGCCCAGGTCATCGAGGTTCATTGGTGACCTAAAGGATAAGGCAAGTTTGTACTAAAAATATATCTGCACTGGAGTTCCAATTCAAGGCTTCATGCAGTGACCAAAGGTTGAGGTTGTCAAGAATGATTAGTCAATTTCCAGAATTGCCATACTCTACTATTGGCTACTATTGATCATGGATTCGGCATGTCATGTACCATTCATGGACTTGTTTTTAGCCTATGACTGCATACCTTTTTGGTATTCTATAAGCATACTAATTGATTAGAATCATGAAACCTTGATCAGTATTATTTATATAAGGTCTCTGACCTATATTTCATGCTCATTGACTTATCGTATTGCATTTAAAAACTCATTTCTTGGATGCTGTTCATGTTATAATCTTGAAGCTTGATAATTAGATTTCAGTTGGTAATATGCCCTAAATACTATTACATAAAGCTTTCTTTTCCATCAAAGGTTAACTATCAATGTTAGAGTAGATTCACTGGTAAACTTTTATTATTAATGATCTTAATTTGCATATTGTGTCTGGTTATTCTCAAGGTTAAATTTATATTATGTAAATGAGGAGGTATTAGAACTTATTATTAGTGGACTACATGTTCTTTTAAAGTCCTACTGTAGCAGCTAATCAAGGTATTTACTGGTGGATGAACTATGCTTCAAATAGTGGCTGTCACTACAAAATATGTGCAGTAGCTTTGGTGGTTCTTTCCATGATTTTCCTGGGTTTCTCCTCAACCATTAATAATGACTGCCATGTATAGGTTATCCTGTGCTGAAAAATGGCATTAAATCCACAACAGCAAAGCTTGCGACTTACACAATACTGATAAATTTGGAAATAATCTGTTCTTGATCAGAGAAAAACCTTTTCATTATGCAAATGTACATAAAAGTTTTGGGGAAAACTCCAAATTTTCAGAATGAACTTGATATATAAAATATGTAATTGAGTCATAATAGAATTGATCACAAGTCAGATTTAATTATTTTGACTGAAGTTTAGGATGTTGTGAAACTGTTCATTCGGTTGAGATATAGTTGCACTGTGAATCATTTGGGTGCTTGCCCTAAACATGTCGAATCTGTCCAAGTCCTCAGACAAATGGATTGGTCAAGTGGACTGGTTACCCATTAATCCAGCCCATTTTAGTATTCATTTCTTATGTTGAAGATAATAAAACCTAGTAACACACTATGTCTGCATATCAGTATTGTGTAATCTCTGTAAATGTTGGGCAAAAATAATAAAGCTTGTCTTCATTCCCTTTTTGATATGTAAAGTTTAAAAAAATGTATTTTGATAAAAGTTTGCTACTTATATGGTAGTTTTTTTTATGAGAACATTGTCCTGAGCATTATCATCACTCCCTTATTTGCCATTGCAGCGAATTATACAATTTGACTATTCCAAATTCAGACCAGTCACCTGTGCCATTTGAGTTCATGTCTCCCTACACCATTGTTGATAGTGAGAAAGCATACCAGTAGTTTTCCATGGGTTAGTGATTCTATCTGGGGTCTTATCAGGCTATTCCTTCACCAAATATACTGGCTGCCATGCATCATGTGCTAAAATGATGTTAAACCCCATAAAATACAAGGGGATAGGAAAAAATTCAGAGACCTGCATATGTTGATAAAAGGAAGAAAAAAGAAATGACTTCAGTTGTAAAAGTATACAATTTTTAAGAGCTTTTCAGAATTTGAACATCTCTTTTCTAAATACTGCATGGTAGTGCCTTTGGATGGTGCTATCGATTTGCATGGTAGTGCCTTTGGATGGTGCTATCGATTTGCATGGTAGCACCTTTGGATGCCTCTACTATATTTGCATGGTAGCACCTTTTGATGGCGCTATTGATTTGCATGGTAGCACTTTTGGATGTTGCTATCGATTTGCAAGGTAGTGCCTTTGGATGGTGCTATTGATTTGCATGGTAGTGCCTTTGGATGCCTCTGCTCGATTTGCATGTTAGCACCTTTTGATGGGGCTATTGATTTGCATGGTAGCACCTTTGGATGCCTCTACTATATTTGCATGGTAGTGCCTTTGGATGCCGCTATCGATTTGCATGGTTATGCCATTAGATGCCTCGACTCTATTTGCATGGTAACACCATTAGATGCCTCAACTCTATTTGCATGGTAACACCTTTCGATGCCCCAACTCTATTTTCGTGGTAATGCCATTAGATGCCTCAACTCTATTTGCGTGGTAGCGCCTTTGGATGTCTCTACACAATTTGCGTGGTAGTGCCATTGAACACCTACCTCTACACCATTCATTTATTTGAATGACCATTACACAAGATCACATGGTTGTTATTTAAACTCTTAATCTGTTATGTAAAGTAATGTGATCGGATTTTCTGCGATCAAAAATGGATTCAGTGGATTTTGTTACTGTCCTGGAGATTTCACCATTAAAATCAAAACTATGAAAGCTTCAATAACTTGGGTAAAAGGCTCTGATATTGATGTAAGTAACGAGTTAGAATTTATCAGATGCAGATGATTTAGTGATATAGACATAAACAAAGAACGGGTAAATTTGTAGTATGAGAAATAGTGATAGTTGGTCACATGGCTTCACTGGCTTGATGGTAAATGAGTTCACTAAGATTTAAAAACACCTACAAAATTCTTCTATGAAAAATAATTATACATTATATAACTATTATGCCTTATGCATAAACTTCCTGATTACACGTTTTCAATATAACCCACTCCAAAAATTGTTTATAATTTGTTTTCTGATTTTTTTTAATATCCCAATAATCGCACAGACTGTATTCTAGAAAAGGTGGCTTCAACCTAATTATGAGGCTTGTCCATAGACTGGCATGTACTTTGCTAAGTGTAATGTTTTATTTTTAGCAGCTGCCCTATTTCTAAGAAACTGCTTATTTCTACTTTCAAACTTTTGACCTAGATTTCTATTTATATCAGCTTTAAGGCTTAGGAGAGAACAGACTGGTTTGCTAATTGTAAGCGTGGCTCAGCAGATTCATTATACTAAAAATCAAGTCAGATTTATTCTAGTTGATGCATGTGTTAGGATCAAAAAATGTTTTTCAAATAATTTAACAGATGGATTTGAAAAAGAAAAAAAAAACAGATAAATACATGAATTACATAATGTGGCGTTCATTCTAGGGCAGCTTAACGCCATTGCAGACTGTGGAAGGATTTTGAAATTGGTTTTGGTAGTAAAACAAAGAAACCTTGAATAAGCTGGTTTTATTAACTCCAATACTAAGGTTATGTCTTTTTCTAGCAGAACTCCATTGTGGACACAAATTTTATAAATGCAGAGGTCTTATTTACATAGTTCTTGATAGAACACATACTACCCCTAGCAGTAGAAGACTACATTGGTCCTTTCTTCAAATGAATGTTTCCTGATTTCAAAATTGCCAAAAATATGCATGTGCAAGAAGAAAATCACTTAATCAGAAACCCAGCACTTAGTGCTCTGCTTTGTGCAAAACATTCATAGTCTCTGCTGATACAAAGTGTTTTGAAATGCAGTATGATAGTGCTGCTTTTTAAAGCTAAAAGTGTTATGTATGAAAAGGTAATAAACAATTTTGGACATTTGCTCATTGAATTTTATCTTGTATGTGGATTACTCTTTTTCTGCTCATATTGCTCCTTTTGTCCACTTGGATTAACTTCTGCAGGGTTTGGCATGTATGATAATGATCAGATTTTACTTCTCAATATCTGTATGTATGTATGTATATATATATATATATATATATATATATATATATATATATATATATATATATATATATATATATATATGTGTGTGTGTGTGTGTGTGTGTGTGTGTGTGTGTGTACAAAAAATGTAATATATTTCAAATTGATGTTGAATGTAACATATATTGTTATAACAATCAACAGGCAGGCCTATATGTATGGAGTCATCTGGGTAACAAGTGTTCTGTTTATAGCATACTGTACTATGTAACTAGTTCATTTATATCGACTAAAACAAAGGGCACATTTTCTAATTGTAAATTTTTTTTTCTCCAGTCAGTAAAGGTCTAAGTGACTCCAGAAAGAGCCAGTTTCATCCATCAAAAGAAATTTTCAACAAATTTTGGGAATCCTGAATGTAATTGTTGCAAGGTATCTATGTAATGTTTAATAACATTCTGCTTTTTCAAGGCAAATCAAGATGTACCAGAATGGCTGGAGAAGTATGCTAAAGACAGTGTCTCAACAGCAGGATACATTCCTTTGGGACACAAGTTTGGTGGCAAGGACATTAGAAAAGGCATTCCAAAGGTAAGTCTAAAGACATAATGTGATGCAATGAAGACCCAGAATTTCATTGTAATAAAACTACAAAGTTTGGAGTTGATAACTCTTTGTGTTGTTCTTTTTTTTTTTTAACCGATGCTGATAGATAACAGCAAGATAGTGAGACATCACTGCATCATCATTGTTCAAGCCATCAAATGTGGGATTACATCCTCAGTCTATCCTTCAGTTTTTGAGCTTTGTAGTTATTGTTACTGATTTGTGTTTGTATTGTAACAATGTAATTAAATGTTTGTCCACAAATATACTTGTACTTATACTGTTTTTTCTTACACAACACAAATAAAGACGATCAACTTATTTGGTTTATTATTGGGAAAGTGTCAATTTGTGCAGTATATATCGCACAAAAGGTCTAATAATAAACTTGCTTTTTGCAGAGCGAGGTAAATGCAGGATTTGACAGTAGCAACGGCTTTGGCGGTTTTGGTGGTGGTCTTGGCAGCTTTGGAGGCAGCAGTGGATTTTCTGCTAATGCCGGGGGAGATGAGGAAAGCTGGGACTAGGTGGATAAATTGGATTAACTTAGTGAATAAAGCCACATCAGAACTGATACTAACATGATATCATGAGATGGGAACCATCGCTGTCAGATTCAAATCATGATGAAATGGCATATAATACGATATCCCATTTTGTGCTGATGTTGCTGTGCTGCACTTTCTCAACAGTGTCTAGTGCAGGATTTAAGTTTGCACAGGACCTCAGGGATCTTGAACCTTTGTGTAAATACGTTTTTTGTGTAAAAGTTTCCTTTAATCAGTTTCAAAGAACTCTGTAAACTCTTTGATTTCAGCACTTATTGTAGTTCAGTTTGTAACCAATTAAAAACAATTATCTGCACTCTTCAGAAGACAGGGTGCTTGGCAGTTGAAGAATTATATGCTTTCATTGACAGTTAATGTCCTTAATGTTTTGAAGTTAACATGGTTGCCTGCATAGAATTTGAGATATAGCCCAAGAGTTCACAAAATAAACTAACAGTTGCTATGATGACAAGAAGTACAGGATTCAGTAACGATTGTATTTATCCATGGTCACTTCATTGTGATACAAACCTTGTTAAGAACTTTGTTTAAATTGAGGAAGAAGAAAAACTGACTATTCATTGGAGATCCTACAGAGTGGACAAGAGGAATATTGATCTGCATCATGGGCTCTTCGTTCATAAGATGGTGGACAGAATGCAAGAGATGTGGAGATCACTTAGTTTTGTGAGTTTAACATAATTTTCCAACACAACATATTTGATGGAAGAACAATTGACACATGGGAAGCTACTGACAAGTTCTATCACACACCCACAATGGTTGAGCCAAGACTCAAACTCGCAGAGATTGACAAGATAGGAGGACAATTCATGAGCAAGAACTAAGACAAAGTTTGTCCAGATCTTGTTATGGATTATAAACATTGTGTATTGCATTATGACCCTTGTGCTTGAGTGTATGTAACTGTGGAAAACAGTAACTTTGTTGTGCCAATTTATATTTTTAAGAGGTAAGGTTGTTTGAGGCAAATTGTAAAAGTCTTCAGACATTCTTGCATCTGTCCGAACAGTCTGTGATAAGCTAAAGTGGGCATTTGTGCAGGTTTCCAATCTTTTATGACTTGCATTGGCTAGCAAGACATTTTATTATTGTATGAATTTAAAGGTATTTATGCAACAAAATGTGCCTGCAATCTTGATTATCAAGTTTCAAACATTTACATGAAACTGTTTAATTTTTCAGATATTTATGTTTGCTGTATACCATTTAAGTCCAATATAGGTGTTCATTGACTTGGCAGAATTACTTTGTTCAAGCAATATTGCATCCATGAAAATTGTATTGTGAAATTAAATTTGTGGGGTTTACAATATTTCTGAGTCAGCCAGGCCATGAATTTAAAGTTGAAACAAAATATCTTCCAAGCCAACTTCCTCCCATCAAATGGAGTGGAAACACACTCATTTTTTACAAAAATACCACGTCTATTAACATTGCCGAGAATGTTAAATATATTTTGGACAAGTACAGACCTGCCAACCTTTACAATTTTGCCACAAGTCTTATGAAAATTTGGACTTGAGGAATAAAATCCAAAACTACGAAAAAATGATTGATGCCAATGAAAATTGGGTTAATTTGTTTATCCATGTTTGATTTGGATCCGGATTTCTTGTTTGAATTAGTCAGGGAACCAGACTAATTTTACAGCAGTACCTCAGACACTTTGGATTGCACATATTTTGCCATGCTAAGTGTCTGCATGATATGTCAATTATAGAATTTTTAAAAAAAAATGGTGTCAAGGGAGTGCTGCATGTTGTTGATGAAAGGGAAAATAAGCCTCTTTTAGTGTTAATCAAGAGAAAAGAATAAAATGAATACTCAGTTTCTTGTGAATAAAAACAGGAAGTGACACAATTGCATTTATTGGACATGTGCCAATTTGAATAATTCTTGTGGTGGAAGATATGATCGCTGTCATCATGTTAATTGGAAAAGAATTTAAAAGAATTGCATCAAGTTGAGAGATAGCAACAAGCCATTAAGTTGCATAGGGTTTGTAACTAAAGTTTGTGCAACCGTACTAGTGGTAAATAATGTCTAATGTACTTTTTAGTTGAACATAATGTTTACTGTCACTACCTGTTTAGAACATCAAACTTTTAAATGTTTTCAGCCTTACAATATCAGTTAGTTATTTTGTTACACTTTACTGAAAACTGGTCAATCTTAACAGAAAAAGATCAACTGCCTTTCTGCGATTGTTTCATCCGAGTTGGCAGGTCTGAATCTGGTAAGATATTTTTTTATTCTTGAAGAAACACTTTGTCCTTACTTTACCTACCTAATATTTAACTACAAATCATTAACATTAATCTACAGCAGATTCTTGCTGCAACCAATTAGTGCTGCATTAATAATTAAATGAAATCAATCCTCATATTTACATCTACAGTATAAATAAAAGCAGATTTCCTCATGGTCTTTGTGCTCCTTTATTTCCAAAAAGCTCACAATAATCCAATTTATGAATACATACACCACTATGTTAGCTAGTCCCCTGTTCTCAAAGTCCATTTCAATCAGGTCTCTACAGATTACTACTTTGTCATTTGTGCAGGTTAAACACACTGTATGAATTGGTTTAAGGGTTTTCAGAGAGACTGATTTGATTAAATATCTCCACTATTCTCCAGATCATTTAATTGATAAGTCATCTGTGTTGAATAAAGTTGTATTTCATAATAATTCAATATTATAATAATCACATATCACATATCGCATATCACATATCACATATCACATATCACAATACACACATTAATAACACTGCAATTCACATGTACTTTATGGATTCCCTTTTGTACAGGGTCACCAGTAACAGGTTTCCCACACATGGATATTTGCAAATTATCAGGCTTAGTTGTTGATTTTGTAAAGCACATAATCCCTAATTGTTTAGAGCCTTATGCATTAATAGCAGGCTTTGAAAAACAACTGAGAACCTAATTAAGTTAAAGATAGTGGTATTCAATTTATGCCAGATCATAGCAAAGAATAACTTATTACTGCAGTTAGGATTAAGACTCTCCTTTTTTTTGCTTGCACATGGAAATGACTTGGTATATTAGGTTAACAGACATCCTTTATATTTTCATTTGTTTTTGTAAATGATTGATCCATTAAATTTGGATGCCATGAATATGTAAAAACTTTTTTACCCAAACCACAATATTTAAAGCCAACAAAGTGTTTTACAGTTGTAATTAATTTGTATTGAGGTTTAAACTGTGAATGTTGTATTCATATTACATTTTGCTTTTGTCCATTTATCTGCCCAATTTTGACTTGTCATTTTTAGCTCATCTGGCCATTTTGGTCTGTTATCTTGCTGTCCAATTTTACCATTCTGGAAGTCATGTTTTTCAATGGAATTGAGCCTGGTATCATTGGTATGTGAGACTACTTAAAATATAAAGAAGATCTATGCATACTAATGTGGCTATATTACATCAGATTGTTACCATTCTAGACTTGTATTTCTCATCCGATTGTTACCTGTATATTGTAACAGCATTGTCAAGATCCTGGTCCAAATACATGTACATTGAGGTGTGCTTTCATCTCAAGTTTGAACTCCATGGGCCATATTGCTTGCCTGCTTATGCAGTAGTCCGCCCCTTATACGGCCACTCCTTCTGCACTGTGAAAGTGGCCCTTTAAGGTAGGTGGCCTTTCCAGAGAAGGACTAAATTTTTTGCGAGAAGTATATGTAATGTACATAGTAAGAAAGCTACATTTGTCAAAGCATCTATTATCTTTGTCTAAAAATAACATTAATTATTAAATGGTTCTTGTTATAATAATATACTTATTCTTGTCATAAGCGTAATACCAGAGCAGGTGTTATGCACATTGTAAAGCCATTCAAAAACATTTAAATCTTTGTGCATGCACTGTTCTCTTTCCATTTGCTCCCATTTTTCTCCATTAATGCTTAATAACTTATCAGTTATGATGTTTATTCGAGTCTTTTCAACATAAAATTGATTTATTTGAGTCTTTTCTATCTAAAATTGTTCTGCGAATCTCCCTCTCCACCTCACTGAATGTGAATGTCGTAGACTATAATAAGACTTTTTCTGAAATAATCGTGTCCATTTACTTGATAACATGTTAATGTTTGGTAATGATTTATTCAGATGTTGCTAACTATGTGATTTAACTATGCAGACCAAACATTTGTAGAGCAGACAAATGCCTTTTTCCTAAAGGAAGCCACAAATGTGTTACATGATTTTTTGGGGGTATTTGTCTGGTATCCTGTTTTATTCTATCTTTAGCCAATGTTGTCCCTGTAATCTTGATAATTACATCTAGTTATAATCATCAATGTTGCTAACTACAAGACTGATAGATTTTTTTGCATTTAAACAAAATGCCATGTGTTTTTAAAGTCAGTGATTGTCCCATGATTAATTAGTCACAGTCTGCTACCCTATTGGTTTTACATTTCTTGACACTTAAGTGAGAGAAGCCAAAACAACTTTGATATATATGCAGATTTGACCCCAACAATAGCAGCTTGTTGGCCATTAAAATTTCTAAACTTGACAATTATTGTCAGTATTAATAGCCACTAATTATGGAAGTGAACAAGCTCAACAACTTACTAAAAGAAACCATACAGGCTATCAAACCATTTTCCTGCTGACTTGTGTATTGTAGATTAATCCTGCCACTTCTCCACTGTTACTTTCGTTAATAATTGTAATCTTGACAATTATCAGTGGCTAAACCTCTTATGATAACACCTTCCTAAGGATAATTGGATTACATGTACTTACCTTTTTGTATGGATTAAAATTTGAGTCAGCTTTATGGAATAAATGTGGCTTCTCCTGAGGTGTAAATGATATTAACCTTAATGGTACATGTACTTTAGTCAACACGTCTTTCAAGATCAAATCTGATATCTGGAAACAGAATTTGGATTACTTAACATATGCTATGAATAAAATTTGTTCTGGATACATATTACAAAATAAAATGCGGCCACTTATGATAAGTAAATTTTATATTTTTGCAAAAAATATGCTGGCTGCTGGTCGTGTTAGCAGGGTGGTCTTTCATTAGGGGTAATTTTGAACACAAATTCAACGTTGCCTTTGGATTCTGGCCATAAGGAATGGGTGGTCACTGGTTTGTGGGGTCATTCAAGACAGTGACTGCTGTAATAATTAAAATTTATGAGCACAGTTAAAATCGACTATAGCACATATTAATAAAGCAATCACTTTATTAACATGTGCTATAGTTTATTATGCCAATGATTGGCTTAAACACGAACATGCTAATAGTAATATTTTCTATCATATTTGTACCCTTTTTGTTCTGGTTGCTTTTGTAATTGATACTTTGGATGGGCTCATTTACAGGCAACATCCACACACACTAATAAGCAGTTGTCATATTGTACCTCACTGCTTATGAACACTAAATACACCATAATTCTAGTAAAATTTGTTATTGCAGCTTATATGAAAGACCTTCGTTCAGGTTAATTAGGAGTGACGTTAATGAGGTGATCATTCATCAGATGGTTGTGCTTGTAGGCATATTGGTGATCAATATAAAATTTATATAATGAAGATCTTGGATGAGTTTGATGAGTCCTAAAAATTAATATAAAATGGCGGGTCTATTGGGGGAATGGGAGTGTGAGGGTTTAGTTAGTTGGTACATTGATTATGAGAATGGGAACAGTTTCAAAGTTTTAATTAGTGCCTAGTCCCAAGAGAAAGGAAGATGTATAAACGACTTGTCCTTTTTGTGTAGTAAATAGTGATCCACAGAATATATTCTTATGGAAGTAAAAAAGTGTGTAGCAACTAGTTTTGATGATGGGTACATTTTGCTGTAACAAGGCTGACATGTCAACTGTCATGTGGGCAATGTGGAGCTCACTTGGGTCTGGCGTAAGTCACTATGGGGCATTTATGTTCCATGAACCTTTAGTAGATATTGTTCTTGAATGTACTTGGTGTCTCTTAATGTTTTGCTCTTAGTATGGTGTCTGTTAGTTGGCACTTACTTTATGTACACAATTTAGGACTTACATTATATACTTAGGACTTACATTATATACAAGGTTAATTAACACTATGTACAATGCTAATTTCTAGTCTTTTCCTGAGATCACACTTGCTAGCCATTGTCAAGTCATGGACAGTTTTGTCAATATTAAAGCTGCTTTGTTTTAAGTAGATGTTGGTTTTATTTGAAATTTTTTTAAACTGCTTTTACGCCATTATTTTTAGAACTCATTTTCACTGAATTCAACAGTTATAATTAAAAATAAAAATAAAAAAAAATTACTGCTCTTTTTGTTTTGATCAGAATCTGTCTTGAGCTTTTCATTTACATGTCTTATCTTATCAAACGGATGTTGGGACTGCCTAGAGGTTTTAAAACTTTTGAGCAAGAAATTGTACTAAAATTTTTGACAACAAATGATTCTTTTATGCATATACAATGTGTTGTACGTACTGTCTAGATTATCTGGTTTATACAGGTTACTATTTACAACTGTGTCTTTGTATATGGTTTGATACATTATCTTACTTGATCATTTAGTATTTAATATATCAAAAATTATATTGGATTATAAATATAAATAGTGATTTTACAAAACTGAAGGCATCCCAAGTCAAAGTAGATAATGTAGACACACACACATATATAGTGCTAACACTGCTTCTCATATATTCCCCCAGCCCACCCACCCTAAATTTTGTCTTCCAATAATGCATATAAAAAGTTGTGCTGAAGATAGTTTGCACTTTCACAACATGATTTATTTATTATGATTATATATGTCTACATTTTAAGAAACTTGTACTGGGTACCTGCTGATCATACCCAATCAAAGGGAAATTGCTTTGTTGTAGGTTCACACATGTGGACTCCAAAGAGAGGTTATAAGTGTAATTATTACTAATGTAAGTGGCAATAAAGCATAATCTGAAGAGCAATTGATATATTGCAAAAAAAAAAACATTACAAAAACTGAGCATTTATTTTTGCTACTTGCCTGGATCTGCAGTTAAAATTTTTGCCACAACTAGGCTAAATCCCTGTGGATTAGTAGTTAATACAAGAATATAGACACAAAAGAAATTGTATGCATAACACTAGTCTTTATGTCTACAGTAACTTTTGGCAAATAGTTGTGAATTCCACAAATGATGACTGTTGTATAACATCTCAAATTCTAATTTAAAATTTTTAAAAGCTATGGATATTTCCTTTTTTGGATGCAATATATTTTTAAGTTTAACAAAGTCTCTCCCCTAACAATATTCAGTTATATAACATCCATCAGTCGGATCAATAAGGTCTGGTGCCATATATTGTCAATTTATAGTTTTCTGCTTCATATATGGTATTTTAAAAAAAATGAATCAGCAACACAGTCTCGCATTTAATAAACCCATCTCATATACATGTATTTACATTTTATAAATAGAAAATAAGGAAATTTGATGTGGTCTAACGATGAACAAGAGTTTTTATTTATTTCAAATTTATTGATCAGTCATATGTACTATATTATAATGCAAATATAAGGTATAACTAGGTTTAGCTTGTCATTTTCCTTTGGCCAATCAGAGGGCAGTAAACCATTCACTGAGTTGCACTTGCATACTAAGCAGGCATGCTCATGTTGAACAGTAGCATGGGAAATGTCTGGCATTCATTACAGGTATGATGGTAAGCCAAACTTGTTGATTACATTAAGCAAAATCTAGTTTGTAATGTCAGTGTCCTCCCTCGTATTATATATTACTATTATGCAGCAAGAACTGTCCAGATTTAATGCTTTGTGAACCCCTCCACTATGTGTGATGCATGTCATCAAGTGAACAATGTAAAGGCATTCATTGGCAACACATTCAAGTATAAAAAGACCTAGGCAAACTATGGGGATCAGTGTTCTTGTGCTCCAGAATGTCCAAAGATGTCCCCTTGAAAAGGACAGTCTCATCCCCAAAAAATGTTTAGCTAAGCATTGACATCACCCCCAGAAAAGATACTCATCCAAAGAG
Organism: Potamilus streckersoni; assembly: GCA_016746295.1. Lineage (NCBI taxonomy): Eukaryota > Metazoa > Mollusca > Bivalvia > Unionida > Unionidae > Potamilus > Potamilus streckersoni. Next base: position 1,150,631 of record JAEAOA010001671.1, on the reverse strand, counting down.
AAAGAGGAGCTACTAATGGGGAGGATTTTTTAATGATCTCATGAGTATGTGACACTAGTGTATTACACTCAGTGCTTTGTATCTCATACCAAGTCACATCAGTATATTACACTCAATGCTATGTGTCTCTTGAGTATGTCACATCAGCATATCTTGCTCAGTATTTTAGTGTTTCATGAATGTGACAATGGCATATGAATATGTGACAATGGCATCACATATTGAGTATGTGATATATCACATGTCTCATGAGTATGTGACATTAGCATATCACTCAGTACTTTGTGTCTCATGAGTAAGCAACATCAGCATGTCATACTCTGCTTTATCTCTTGAGTATGTAACATCAGTATATCACTATGAACTTTTTGTCTCTTGGATATGTGACATCAGCATATAATGTTGATTTTAGTTGTCTTGTGCTGAATGTGACATCATATCACATATGAGTATGTGACATCAGCATATTACACTCAGTGCTTTGTGTCTCATGAGTATGTGATAACAGCATATCACACTCAGTGCTTTGTGTTTCATGAGTATGTGACATCAGCATATCACACTCAGTGTTTTGTCTCAGAGAATGTGACATCAGCATATCTCACACTTGAGCAGGAAGCTCTTTGTTCAACATATTATACTAAGTTGTTCTGATGTGTGTGATCTGACTTCAATCATAAACAATAAAAAAAATAAATCAGCTGTACATGTATTTTTATGAAAAAAAATTATAAGTGAAACTGAATGAAAAGTTTTTTTTTATCACAAAGTTTCTTGATTACAGTAAAGGTATTACACTATAGTTAATGGGTGGTAAAGAATAGCCAGTAGAAAAGAACTTTTAAAGGATGAGTTCTTCACTTACAAAGAAATGTACATAGCATAAAAAATCTTAATTCTATCCCTGGCAATGATATTTTCAACAAGCAATGGAAAAATAAACATATTCAAAACTTGGATATATAGAAACCAGTCAAATTAAAAAATACTACAAAAGCAACTAGGACATGAGCGTCAAAAATACTACAAAAGCAACTAGGACATGAGCGTCTCACAAGTTAATTCAGCAAGTAAGTATTCTTCTTATTAATTATACAAATTGTCAAAATGTTAGATGTTGACATGCAATAGAGCTTAATGCACATAAGGATGAAACGATGAATGAATTTGTACAAATTCATTAAGATTTTTAGGTATGAATTTATACAAATTAAGATTTTTAGGTATGAATTTGTACAAATTAGGATATTTAGGTACGAATTTGTACAAATTAGGATTTTAGGTATGAATTTGTACAAATTAATTAGGTATGAATTTGTACAAATTAAGATTTTTAGGTATGAATTTGTACAAATTAGGATTTTTAGGTATGATAATTCAACACTGAAAATCAATTGGAAGGAGCATGTTTATTCTCAAAGATGTAAGCAGTAAAAATTGACTAATTTTTAAAATTAGAAGAACAGGTTTTGAAAGAGGTAGATGGAAAACAAATAGGAGTAAACAAAGGGCAATTGAACTACATAGAAAATAATGTAATTCTGATAATTAAATATAGACAGTAATAACTTATTAAACAAAATTAATGTACACCTCAAACAATTTTATAATGAATATGCAAGCAATATTTTCCTGTTTTTGACCAGCAAATTTATAAAATCATCAGCTGTGCATATTATTTTGTCCCTCTCTTCTTGAACAAGAAGCACAATGTCCATTGAATAAAAAAGATCACAGAAGTATAATTCATTACTTTAAAATATTTTTCCCTTGGAGTCATAAAAAGTGTCACTAATATACTATGAAAATTAAAAACCTATTTGTTTATCAAGTAAAAAGAGAATATCAAAAACTTAAATATTTGCAATAGGCACACAAACAAATATATTAAACTTTCCACAGCAAAAAAAACCTAATGCACAAATGTCCACTTCAATACCTATCTAGTAAGCTTTTCTTAAAACATAATATGGAAGATGAATTTGGATGCTAGTGACTCTACTTGTGTGTTTTTAATGTAATATTAAAGGAAAATATATCTGTACTGTGTGGCTTTCAAATCAATACCAGGATACACATTACATTTCATTTGCGCAGTTAAATGTATAACTTTTTTTGAACTACTACATGAGCCTGCCTGAGAGAAAGAGCTTGGAACAATCACTTAAAAAAATCAGATGCAGTGACCAACTCTTCATGCACTTAGGTACATATATGTATTAAGCTGTATATGCACACATGTACCCATTTTAACAATTGGACATGCAAGAATATAAGTAAAAAGGACTTGGAGACCAAAATGGTGATAACGACAAGGATGGAGGTATATGGACATGAACTCCAACATAACTGAAAGCAAGAGAATGGGAACTTTAAAAATTCACACTGTCTTTGCTAAATATCTTTCTAGCAGCATTTAGAGAGGAAGCTGTAAAGTTGCCAAGTTTTAAGTAGGAGTAATGTGATTAAATACTTTCTCCTTCATGAACTTAATATTACACTATTTCCTCCATTTAGCCCCCCTTCCCCCAGCATAGTAAATCTGTACAACAAGCTGAGCTTAGCATGTAATCAGATAAAAACAACCTAAGTAAATTTTTCCCAAAAGTTTGTCAAAATTACAGAGTGAACTTGTCATAAATTATAAACCCATCATGGCCTAAATGCATGAAGTGTAAATATTATGGTATATGATATGCATTGTAAGTGACATCTATCTCACAACAAATAGATGGTAAATCTGAGAGGTGAGTTCATTCTATGTATGTAGAAGTGCTTATTCTACCTCATAAAATGCCTCAATAAAGTAGTGTCAGAGATCAAGGACTAGCTGGATATGTGAATGTTACCATTGGATTAGCTCAGACTGGCTAGTTTGGTGTGTTCTTAGGCATATCACTTTGCTAACTCAGCATAAGATAATCTTCAAGTGTTGCTGTGCTATAAAACCTCAAACCAAACTGCAAACATTCCCACCCCAATATAAATAGGTGCCCACCTTTAATTTACCAATACCTAATAAAAGAATTCAATGATGAAAGCAAAATTTGAATAGTTTAACTTTCAAAATTTAAAAATTAGATATCTATGGATAGATAAATTCAAAACCAGGTCTTGCAAGTGTCATGTCACTTGGCTCATTGCAGTCCACTGAGTTTTAAGAGGACCACATCAACAAGTAAGAACTCTTAAGTGCCTAAAAGTGCACTCAAACAATACAACGGGATGTCAACTTATGTTAAATTAGACTTCACTTTAAAAAGTCTGAATCTGAAATTTAAAAAACAACTTTTTTAAAGCATGCACTCTTACTGATATACAGTAGTTTTGGGGTGAAATGTGCTTTTTTACAGTCTCGTTTACTACCATGTGACCCACAAAGGTCTGTTGAAAAAAGACTTAAGGCATTCATCTAACACTTGTGCCTCATTTAATCTACTTAGATCTGTAGTAAATTTTATGTAGAGGTGCAATTTTCATTGACCATATTTATATTGACATGCTCCTTATACTTTCAAAGGTAATCAGGGCACTAAGCTGAACTGAATTTTGATTGGTCAATAGTCATGCTTTTGCAAATCAAGTGCTTAGGTATGCTTTCACAAAAGAATGACAATCAGACATTACAAACCTTTCTGGGATTTACTCATACAGGTAATCAAGATGTAGTTTACCTAAATAAAATTATATCTGACTTTAAAATTGGAAACTGACATAAGTGATTGTAATGGCTTAATAGGAGATAAAAATACTAATTCTGCCAAAACTGTAATGGTTGTTATCTCTGTAAGAAAATATTAAAGCTGTTTTTGTGTGCTTAATAGGCAGAATATGGTCCTGTGTACATCCTCAAGTTCATGTGTGAAATGCAATAAAAAAACTCCATTACATAAAAAGCTAATTTTCTTTTCCCATCAACCTTTCATATGAGTATGCAAGTGGAGAAACTACAAATTACCCAATAAATTACCAAATTATATGAAACAGTACATTATGTACCACAGTCTATCAACATATTTTGATGTCTTACATTTCATCATGCCATCAATCTGTGGCTGAATACTAATTCATTAAAGAAATACACAATACTAAATTTAAAGTAGCAATATATGCAGAATAAATCCTGTCATTATTTTGGCCATTAAATCACATGAGTGTTCATTTTCAATACTGTCCTGGCCATTCAAGTATTTGAGTGTTCATTTTCAATACTGTCCTGGCCATTCAAGTATTTTGAGTGTTCATTTTCAATATTGTCCTGGCCATTCAAGTATTTGAGTGTTCATTTTCAATACTGTCCTGGCCATTCAAGTATTTAAGTGTTCATTTTCAATACTGTCCTGGCCATTCAAGTATTTGAGTGTTCATTTTCAATACTGTCCTGACCATTCAAGTATTTGAGTGTTTCATTTTCAATACTGTCCTGGCCATTTAAGTATTTGAGTGTTCATTTTCAATACTGTCCTGGCCATTCAAGTATTTGAGTGTTCATTTTCAATACTGTCCTGGCCATTCAAGTATTTGAGTGTTCATTTTCAATACTGCTTGGCCATTGAAATATTTGAGTGTTCATTTTCAATACTGTCCTGGCCACTGAACCACTAGAGTGGCCATTCAAATAGTTGAGCAAAGTGATCATCTTCAATACTGTTTAGGAATATATGATACATGTACAGTATGTGCACAATAAGATGGCAGAACAAGGACAAAGTTTACCATTATACGTAAGGGTTGAAAATTTGTTAATTACATTTTGACCCAGTCCCATTGATATATATTCTCTAAACTAATCATCTTGCACTCGTGTATTCTGGATCCACAGAATGCAGAAAGATCATTATCTGATGTGTTTATAATTACAAAATTTTATATTGAATAAGGAAGTATCGGAGTAAGTATCAGTTTCCAAAAAGTGTACACTTCTTTCAAATGGACACTTTTAATGTCAACAATGTGTCATCAAGTGAATGCTTCTTTCAATGTTAAAATGGACACTTTTAATGTCAACATTGTGCCATCAAGTGAAAACTTATTTCAATGTGAATATTGTGCCATCAAGTGGACTCTAATTTTGATATGAACTATGTGCCATACTAGCGTACACATACTGTACTATGCTGAGCAAATTTTTCAACTTAAAAAATCAACAACAGAGAAAAAACCATTTAAATTATATTCATTTCATCATTTCTTTTGCAAAAAAAAATGCAGTTGAGTGTTTTGAATTTATGTGCATTATCACAACAAAAGCGAGAGAGAAACATGCAATTAGTCTTAAATTTGTAAACAATTAGTCTGCAGTCTATGATAGGGGCTGGATGATTGGATTTTAAAAAATCAGTGTAATTATGGGTCTCATTATAGAAATAAATAATACATTTCTAATTGTTTTTCAATAAGTAAAGAAAAAGGATTCAATAAAAGTAATTGGGTTAGTGGACAGTACAATCATGCATTGCATTACATCTTTTTGTATGACACCACAGGAGCTTGGCTTTAAATATGTAAACGAAAATTCCACTGAAATACTTAATAATGATTTTTTTTTTATTTCCATGCTGTGTAACTGAATATGAGATGGGTCAAAGATGGCCAGTCACTATTTCAACTATGGCCAAATCAAACAGACAATTCAAAACCACCCCAAGCTTTGCTATTTTTCTGAAATGGTACAAGTGCACATTTTAAAACTTTAATATGTGGAGTGAACAAGTTATTACATTTTACTATAAGTAACCATCATAACTAGTACACATAATTTGTGAAAGAGATGGTCAAATGCTAGTTTACACTTTATCAGTGATCAGAATCAAATGGAATTCTAGGATCTCAATTGTGGAGGGCATATATAGTAGTTACCTGTTATTCTTGTCACATCAAGCTCCTGTGGTTGGCATTAGCCAAACTCTCAATTCAACATAAGATTATTAGAGTAACTTTGTTAGAGGAAAAATGTCTTCCAAAAACACAAAATACCTAACTTTTTCATTAGTATTAGATTTTAACACATAAATATATTTATCAATTATTATGTTAATTGTGTCAGCCCTAGTCTATGATGAGTATGCTATCATTAGGAGTTGGGGATTTTTTCCTCTCACATTTTACAGTCAATCTGCTCATTAAGTGTATTTAAATTGATCAACTTGTAAAACTAAACTGAAAACAAGTAACTTTTAATTGAAATAAAATGAGATTTTTCTTGTATTTGCAACAATAAAAAATATATAATAAAAACAAAATAATACTGTAAATAAAATGTATCACATCCCATTAGTTTGGGCAAAACATCTGAGAACTAAAAATCTGAAAATATATTAAGATAAAAAGTAACATGTGAGACAAAAATTGTAAGCCACACACTTACTACTGGCATAGGAATCAAATTTGTACCTAATGAATCACTTGGCTGCAATCTGCATATACCAAGACAGGAAAACAGTATAAAATTAGACTAAGTTCTAAGCTGTTTATGCATAGACCCTGATATGCCAGTGCATTATGAAAGTGCAGATCACAGTCTATGATGTCCAAAAGTAAGTGCACATGATTAAATATGCAAGACACATCTAAAACAATGGAAAACTGACTCATTTAATTGTGTCAGCTGACTCCTTATACAATATCCACTAGCTTTGTGGAAACCACATTGTGGTATTAAGTTTATAGTCCAATTTGTGAAGCACCCTCAACCTATGCCACTGTAAAGGCTCTCTGACCAACAAATTCTGCCTGGGTACTGCTGCGAGACAATTCATAACCTGGTGGAACCTGTGGTGTCACTATAAATTCACGGTCTTTAAGTCGAACATCTTTGCCTCGTATTCTCTCTCTGAAAGAAAGGGAGAGAACTTCTTGGTAATTTGAGAATACTTCTGAGTACCATCAGGAAAAGAAAACCTAGGCTTAATAATACAAAAAGTAGTATTAATATGTTATTTACTTGTTTTGGGGCCAATAATTATATCTTTTAATCACACAGAAATAATGTCAAAGTTTGTTACAATTAACTGTATCAGCATCTCAAGGGGATCTTCAATGAGTGATGATAAAGATAAACCAAGCAGTTGATACAGATCAGTTGGTTTTTTTTACTTAAATTTCTGCAAAATTGTCACAATGTCTAAAATTTATTTATCAGCTTCCAGTGCTATAAAAATTTAAAAACATTTCCTTAAACTGATAGTTTACAAAATATATCATGAAATTTACAAATGTCAGCATCTGAAAAATTCTCTGAAACATGAACAGTGTACATGATTAGTGGAACATAAAAAGGGTGTCATAGTGACCTACTTTTGTCTTTTTACTTTTGACCTACTTATTTGAATTTATGAACATATATATTTCCATAATGGTACTTGTAGCAGTATTCAAAAGTTAGATATAAATGTAAGACATATACATGATCATTGGATTGCAAAAAGTAGGTAAAAATGACCTAATCTGGGAAGGTAGTGCGGTACTTCCACAGGATGCATGTGCATATTAAGTTTAAGTTCACAATTTTCATTACCTGACAAGTATGTATACATGCTGACCACGAGAGAAGTATAAGCATAATTATTGTAATACGAGTGGAAAAAAAGCATTATCCGAATATGTATAATATATTACAGGCCATAATTAGAGAACGCTATGAAAAATGCACATTATTTTTGCTACTAACCTGGATCTACAGCTGCCTAAATTATTGTCACAAATGTGCAAAATCCATGTGGATTAGTACCAGAATACAAACAATACATATCGACAAATTATGCATAAACAACACTCTCTTTAACTAGTCTACATGACTAACTTTTGCTGAATGATTGTGAGGTCCACAAATTCTAAAATAAACATGATGATGTACTCAGTGTGCCAAGTGCTATGTAATATGATGATGTACTCAGTGTGCCAAGTGCTATGTAACATGATGTACTCAGTGTGCTAAGTGCTAAGTAACATGATGATGTACTCAGTGTGCCAAGTGCTATGTAACATAATGATGTGCTCAGTGTGCCAAGTGCTATGTAACATGATGATGTACTCAGTGTGCCAAGTGCTATGTAACATGATGATGTACTCAGTGTGCCAAGTGCTATGTAACATGATGATATGCTCAGTGTGCCAAGTGCTATGTAACATGATGATGTACTCAGTGTGCCAAGTGCTATGTAACATGATGATGTTCTCAGTGTGCCAAGTGCTATGTAACATGATGTACTCAGTGTGCCAAGTACTATGTAACATGATGATGTGCTCAGTGTGCCAAGTGCTATGTAACATGATGATGTACTCAGTGTGCCAAGTGCTATGTAACATGATGATGTACTCAGTGTGCCAAGTGCTATGTAACATGATGATGTTCTCAGTGTACCAAGTACTATGTAACATGATGATGTTCTCAGTGTGCCAAGTGCTATGTAACATGATGATGTTCTCAGTGTGCCAAATGCTATGTAACATGATGATGTACTCAGTGTGCTAAGTGCTATGTAACATGATGATGTACTCAGTGTGCCAAGTGCTATGTAACATGATGATGTACTCAGTGTGCCAAGTGCTATGTAACATGATGATGTACTCAGTGTGCCAAGTGCTATGTAACATGATGATGTACTCAGTGTGCCAAGTGCTATGTAACATGATGATGTTCTCAGTGTGCCAAATGCTATGTAACATCACTTTCAAATTTAAGTTTGTAAGTCAACATTTATCCTTTTTCTAAAGTTTAAAAAGATCCCTCTGTTCAAATGTTTTTCAGTCATAACATCTAGGAGTTAATTCCTGTTTCGCTTAACATCTGGCACCACATTTTTTAAAAAGTATAGCATGGTCTGCTATTTAATTACATCATCAATAAAATGAATCTGTTAGACTAAGTTTTAAATTGATGAAACATGTTTGTATCATTGTTTTACCCAATGGTTTTATCACAATCTTTTGTCAGTGTTCATCTGTAACTGTTTAAAACCAGCTAAATATTTTTAATTTCATAATAAGTGTGATACATTTCATTTAAATCTGGGCACTAACTCTTAGTTATGCATCTGAAACCTGTAGAAATTATACCAAGCTAGATATCTACATTACTCACTATAACTAGATATATACATTATTCACTATAACTAGATATCTACATTATTCACTATAACTAGATATCTACATTATTCACTATAACTAGATATCTACATTATTCACTATAACTAGATATCTAATTTATTTACTATAACTGATTTATAACATTCCTGAACACTATTTAAAATAAGACCACATCAGATTTGTGTATATATGTTGCAGTTTGCTTTTTATAAAAAAATATCACTTTATAAAATATAAAACTTGAGTGGAACATGAAAATAAATAGTGCAATGGTGACTGAAGCATGAAAAGAAAGTGACAATGACCTTTCAGTACAGTGGAGTACTGATACTGGAGTATTGATTTATCATAAAATTGAGTACATTTCATAATGCCCTTGCCAGCAATGATAGATGACTATGACACTGGGGATACAGCATAAGAGACATGCATTTGCTGTTAGCAAGCTAATTAAAATCACATTCAAGATAAAAAGTTTGACACTGACAATTTGGCAGAAAAAAAGGTCTTATTATTCCTGCCTCAAGTTTTGTACCTGCAAGCATACTTTTGATGTTGGTAATATTTTTTTTGATACTTGGTAGGATTATTTATGATTTTTCTTAATATTGTTTAAGATGGTTTTTAGTATTATATCAATCTTGTGAATTGAAGGATTTTAAAAATATATGTATTGTTATTTAAAACTATCATTTTCTCATTATGATAATAAGGTTATAGCCAATAATGTGCATTATTGTGCATTACTTAAAACAGCATTATTTTCTCATCATTATAGTTAAGTAACCATTTCACTGTGTCCTATTTATCTGATTTGGACAAAAGCCTTAATTTAACTTGCATAATTAATATTCTGTTCTAAAATCAGCTGATTAGTTATCGCAAGCCAACTCAAATTAGCACTTAATATATGAAAAACATGCTTTGTCAGTATACAAATAAACAAACTTTGTCAAGACATTTGTGTTTATCAAACGGGTACAGTGAAATCGACTTTTAACAAACCAGGATTTAGCAAATATTTTAGTTCTACTTAAATGTATTCAAGCCAATTTTTACCAAACTTTAGATCAAAGCAACCATGCTTCCCAGCATGCATTTTGATAACACCATGACTTTCATTATTTCCTAGGAGAAAAGTACTGGTGTTATTTACAAACTTAACTACCAAAAATATTTACAAAATTCTAGTGCCACTACAAAAATCAGAAAATTTCTTCCTCAAACAAATTTTTAAAAATATTTTTTTGTAAACTATATTTTAATATATTTATGTTTATTGATTTTTCTTTTCTACTGATGGGTTGATAGTTCAGCTCTGACAGTTTATAATTCTAGCTATGAAAATTTAGTTGGTGTTTACTTGCAATCAGACTTATTGCTCCAGCAACCTAAGTAGTTAGAGCATCCCCTTGGCTGTAAGAGGACATGGGTTCAAGCCCCAGTTGTGTGATACCAAAGACTTACAAAATGGTACTTGCAGCTGCCTCACTTGGCACTCAGCATTAGGAGGTTAGTCTGAAGACTGGTCAGCTTGGTGTCAGGATAATGTGACTGGGTGGGACATTATGCTACATGCTACAGCATGATGTGCCAGTGCTAGACATCACTATAAACTGTCAACTGCAGATATCATAGCAATATGACTGAAATTTTTTTAAAGCCCCATTAAAAATCCAAATCACACACACACACACACAATTAGATATGGTCTGACCTTAGGAGGAGTAACTCCACCAGTACTATAACACAAATCTGTGGATTATACATGCCAGCAGGATCTATATTAAAAGCTTGTGATCATTTAGTGGCTCTTTTCTCTCTAATATCCTTAAATATTACAGTCCATCAGATGAATATTTGTGTAGGACAACACAGATCATAATTCTCAACAAAAGCTGTAAGCACTCCAACCCCTTTTGCTTGCTGTTTGATTCTCCCTATCTCATGTGTTTACTATACCAAAGTTTATGGACTATATGGTTTGTGAATTGTTGAGGGGGGTATATATTTCTATGAGCAGTTTCCTTACTTGAGTAACTTTTCCATGGCAAAAGAAAGTTTGCCCGTCTTGGACACAAAGACACTGGAAAAGCCATTTCTGTCTTGTGCTTCCTCCCACTTCTGTACATCATATCGACCTGCGCCTACTGGATTCTGTAACATGCATATATATGATATTTTAAATTACATGAGTACAACAAATGACCTGTTTCATGATATTTTCCATCCTAATAACTATAGACTTAAATATTGTATGATATGCTGTTACCTTGAACTTTTGGCATTAGGCATGATTGATTATGCAAGAAAATGTCAAGTGAAGATATAACAGGTTTCATTCAGTCTCTTCATTGGGTCAAACATTATACTTCAATGCACAGGGAACATCTGTGGTATGTGACCCACTGCCTCCATATATCATATAATGGGCTATAGTTTCATTTACATATTTTCAGTACTTCAAAAGTTGTAATCCAAAAACTGATACAAGTCACTGTAATACATTTTCCCTTGCCATGACATTGAGTCGGGGCGTGGCAATGGTATGTCATACACCATCTTGTCATGATATATACTGGGAGCAAAGTCTCATTAAAATGTTTTTCCTGCTTCAAAATTTATATTCTGGACAAGGATATAAGGATACAAGTCACATAACTGCATACTTCCCTGCTGTGACTTTGCCAAGAGGCATGGCTATAGTATGTAACATAATACTGGGTCATGATCTATATTTAGGTAAAGTTTCCAATTGTTATAAAGTTAATGACCAGACAAGTGTTTACTGATAGAAGGATACCACAACATAAAAGTCTGACTTATGACTGGTATATAAAATTTAAAGCTGTGCCAATGAGTCCATTAAAAAAAGTCGATTTCAACATGGTTGAATAATGTCAACTTTTAGTTTTATGAAATTATACTTCACAAAATTTTAAAAAAATACCTATAAACACTGACAACATTCAAGTTCAGTTTTGTTTTGAGCAGGTAAATGAATTTCTGTTAGCAATATAATTTAAAGCATACAATGTCAAATGCAGATAATTCCTGTAAATTCAGCCCAAAATATAATAATTGTATGCAAGGTATTGTGGATAAAACTGGTATAGTATTCAACTTTCAAAATCTCTAATTTGTATATCAAATGAAAATATCAGTCATATGTATAACACCTTGCAGAAAATTACCCAATAATGACTTGTAAAAATGTAACCAGTTTATATTATTTTGAGCTAGTGATTCTTGCCTACATTACATATCATTTGTAATACATTATTGGCAGAAAACCTTCATTTTAATGATATGGGAATACCTGATTGACCACCTTTATGACCAAACTTAAGAATTTCAAAATTCAAAGGTCAGAGGTTATTCAGAGTACGTCAAATTTCATGCAATTTCAGCAAATAAATGCTTAAAAAAAGCAGAATTTTAGACATTGCTTAAAAGTTTGTATCTTCTTTGAAATGGAGTTGTATTTAGTGCATCTATTAATTTACTCTGAATTAATTTAATCTGAATGAGCACCCTTTCAACACAACATATTTTACTCCACTTGATATCTGACCTACTGGAGATTGACCTATACAAAAATTACTGTACTAAGCAGAGTGAGGTCATTTAAATTGCATCAATAAAGTATGAAACCATACTATTGAAAAATGTAGCAAAATAAGAAAAGGAAAAATTATACTTCTGTCTCTATATAGGTTTTAGTGGACATGGGACATCTTCCTAAGGCAAGATAAAGCAGCCAAGAAATCTCAATTGGTATGCTTTCTGCCAAAATTTCTTCCATTGCTGCCAATTGCACATGTTATAAAACAAATGTTGCAAGTTTTCTTCTTTCTTCTTTGACACATATTTGATGGTACATCATCATCAATTGTCCAACTCTGCAAGGTCTTTATGCAAAAAAAAACCTCTTTTAAAGTCGTCAAATTTTCCAAGTGTTTTATTTTCAGATAAAATTGTTTAAATGATTTTCAGTTTTTAGTAACAGAGGCCATTTTTGATGGTAGATAAGTATCATTTTTATAAACTTGAATGGCTTTTAGATTAGGAAACTTTCTAGTAAATTGTAAATTGTAAAAATTGTGTTGACTGGTTTTCAAGAAGTTAGTAAAGGTTTTTCTATTTTTAGTTATAGTGAACTATTTCATCACAGATTAGCATCACTTGTTCAAAATTGAAAACTCTCTAAGCCTGGGTGGGTTATGTAAATTTTGGTCAAATTCAGTCAAGCAGTCTTTCAGAAGTCATTTAAGGTTTTCCTGTACTTAGCAACAGTGGCCATATTTGCTGGCAATTAGCATCATTGGTAAAAGTTTGAAAGCCCTTATTGCCATAATGATGCGTATTAAATTTGCTCAAAATCTGTTCTGTCCTTGATTAAAGGAAAGCTTTACCAGCAACTATATTTCTATAAAGAAGTCATTTGAAAGTATTTCTGTTTTTGGTAATTAAAGCCATATTTGTATAAACCTGAAAGCAATTCATGCAAGGAAAGTCTGGATTGAATTTGGGTGAAACTAATCAAGTGGTTCTTAAAGAATTTGTGAAAAGAAACTTTGTACGGATTCTAGATAATGGACTGTGCTATATATGGACTGTGCTATATATGGACTCTAGTTGATGGACAATGCTCTAAACTCCTTAAGACCAGATGGTCTCGAAGCAAAACAGTCCCCTCTTCCCAGATTAAAGGTTGAAAAATAAACCATGCATCACTTGAAACTTTTTTACTGGTTGCAGCTGGCCATTTTACTTCAGGAGACCTAAATTCAATTCTTGATACTTGCATCAGGTGTGTGATGCTCCTGAGCTACATGTACTTTTTAACTGAATATCAAATTGTAAAAAGAAAACTTACAAAGTTTCTAGTGAAGAATCTCTGAGATAGCTTGTCATTCCTCTGTGCTGTTGACAAGAAGCCAGGAGGATTCCTAGACTCCACTTTGGATGGCTCCTTTGGATCAAAATTTCCAGGTCCTGGGTGACTCTAGGGTAAAATTTTAAAAAAAATCAAAGAGTTAAGCATAAATCTCCAATGGTTTCTGTTTCTGTGTAATCATTCTAAAACAGATTTGGAATGGAATGTAGATGTAGGGATGGGCTAATGCAAATAAAATTGTCTCCTTCTGTAGGTATAGAATGGATGCAAAAATGTTAACCACTATGTCTCTCGGGTTATTCATACTGACCCATATCCACTCAGCCTGACATATTGTAGATAAAAAGGAAAGACAACTTTCTTCTATATAAAATTTAAATTGTAAGTATCTAATAAGTTATCTCATAACAACACTAATCTTGACCTGCATCACCTAATGAATCGTCTTATCTATAAAAGACTAAATCCAAGTACATAAATTAAAAAAATTAATGATATTTAAATGTTTTACAGTATAGGCAAACTCCTACTGCTCAACTCTGCAAAATAAAAATCATTTTTAAATCACAGGGTATTTTTTTTCTTCAAACATGCAAAACAAATGAATGAAATATTTTTGAAAGACATCTTTTCTCCCAATTAATGCATTGGTGACATAAATTAATCAGCCTAGCCAACAGTTAATTTACATACTTTTCTAACACTTCAATGAATTAACATATATACTCATTTTAAACTCAATTTTTTTGTCTCCAAAATTTTAAATTTAATTTGAAAACTAACATAGAGTTTCTAGGATACTCATTTCACAACACTTGCAACTTTATCAAAAACAGTTCCAAGTTTGGTCAGGATTTTAGTGCATATTACGTGTAAAGCCTCTCCCATGCCGTGTGATTCACATTTGTTGTAGAAAATTAATCCTATAACCAAGTATGTATGGGGTACAAAAGGTAATTTTAATTTCCTTATTTCATGATTGTTTGGCAAGAACTAATAAAATACTTAAAAATACAACATTTAGATGCAGTGGATAATTAAATACTGGTGGAAGCTGTGATGCATACCAATCTGTTAAACATTTCACTGCCATAAACAGTAATATGATACAGGGCATAAGGATTGGAAAAAACTGATCAGTGTGATATAGGATTGAATTTGTTGATACTATTTGGACATTTAATGCATACAATGAATTATTTTTTTTTTAACACAGTGATGGTTATAGACAACTCATTGAATTCATATAGATTGTAATTACTAGACTTTTGTGGAAAGCCAGACAAATCAAACTTACAGCTTATGAATGGTCTATCCTGGAGGAAACTTTTAAAATGATGAAAATGATATAATGTACAATTTGTTATCGAGAAAAGTTCCTTTGTAAATTTTCTCAATAAAAATTTGACCTGGTGAGATCTTCCCATTTCCAACCAGCTGTACATGTGTGATGACAGCAAAAAATTAAAATAGTTTTAGGAACAAGTCTATACTTTATTTACAATTTATTGATAGTTAGGCTTCTGAAACTTTTTTTATCTGATAATTATTTTCAGACCATCATTTTTTAAAATAGGATATTTTAGATACCGCCCCACACAGACTGGTTCTGTATATAATACACCACCACATGATGACTGGTTCTATATTTTTTATACCACCACACACAGACTGGTTGTGTGTTTGACATACCATATCTCATAAACTAATCATTATCATTGAACCTAAAATGTTGTTTTGTTTAAATACATGCTAGTCAAGAGTAACATATATCAAAGTATATCAATAGTTTTAAAGTTTTTATTTTTATGCTTTGCAACCAGACTCAAGAACATATATACAACAGATGATTAACTGAAAAAAGACAGGCAGAAAGGAAAAGTGATGTGATGTGATTATGATTTTTAACGTAGCTTTAACAATTTTTCAGTCATATCGCTACAATGTCTACAGTGTGGCAGTTTATAGTGATATCTAGCACTGGGGCATCATGCCGCAGACATGTAGCATAGTGTCCCACCCAGTCACGTTATCCTGACACCAGGCAGACCAGTCTTAACACTGACCTCTTAATGCTGAACACCAAGCGAGACAGCTGTTAGTACCATTTTGGTAAGTCTTTGGTATGACTTGACTGGGAAAGGAAAAGACAAGTTATATTCTTTATTTACCGCACAGGCAGGTAGTGATTATGTATGCATCATTTCCTATATTCAAACTAATTTTTGCAGAATTATGATAATACACTTCAAGTGAAGATCTGATATGTATACACAATGGATTTTGCAAAATGTTCTGATATATCTGGATTTATGTTTCATTTGTCAGTTGTGATTAGTACCATTCAATGTCACAATCAAAGAGGCACTAACCTTTAATTGGTCTGTATACTAAGCATCTATTAAACTTAGACTAATGATCATGTTCTAGTAATTCACACAGTTAATCACTGTCTGGTTTGTTGCTGCAAATGGGCTCAATTAAAAAAATATTTCACAAGATCTGAATTAACAAATATCTCATAACTTTTCATCTGAAGAAGACTACTCAGTCTTCAAAAGTAACCAAGTAAAAGCACCAGTCATATGGGTGATACAGGCATTCAATGCAATTATTTCAGTAATGTGTGTCAGTTTGAGAATTTTATTTTATATACTTTTAAATGACAATTAGTCAGTTTATTTCATCCTCACTGAACTATCTTACAAGGAAGATCAGAACATAACTATGCAAAGAAATGCATAAGGCAAAATCAAGGTTAAAGTAGACTATTTTTGACAAGGTGAAACAATAACTATATTTTAAGTATAAACCAGATCAAATGTAAAAATGAAAATGTCACATGTTGGAAAAAAAATATCTTGCATTGGTCTTGTTTAAACTGGTGTCTTGACCCATTTAAGTACCTACCTGGCTGCCATTGTAAAAGTCCATAACAATCAATAATTTTATCTAGTAGCTTTTTTATGACAGCTAAAATGCAGAACACACATAAACTTTGGTTAAACTATGTTTGTAATAAATCTTGGAACAAGAAATAGGATTAGATTCAAAATTCATATATGTTCTACATGACCATGTTAACATCACACTTTTGTCCACAACAGCAAGTAAAGCACCTACATGACCATGCTGACATAACACTGTAGTCAACAACAGCAAGTAAAGCATCTACATGACCATATTGACAACACTTTGGTCCACAGGTGGCGCTCACAAGTTATTATGTACTTTTGAGAGAGTGATGTATGTAAGGTGAAGTTGTTTGCATTTTAAACATGCACAGTGGAGAGAATGTTGGCATACCTATATACTACTTTCATGTAATGTGGATGAAATTTCTTTGGATATTGTACTTTTGGAAATTTTAAATGATCTTAGGACACTGCTAACTAAAATGACTGCTCCCTTGTGCTCCAAAAATCAACCTAAATTTGTCTAAAGTACACTATTTTTGGCAGCTATTAAAATATGGAAAATGAATTTTGCCAAACTAGATAATACCAGCTTCTAAAAGTGCAATGACTGAATTACCAAATACATAAAATGTAAAAAAAGTTATCGGCTCTTTTTTTTTACAATTTAACTCTGAAGTTAGAGAAGTGAAAATGAGCAAGTAGAGCTAGCACTTTTTTTGAAAGATGCACATCTGGAGTAAGGCCAAGCTGTATACTCTCTAACCCATATTACACCCATCAATCATACATCAAAATAAAGGGAATTAAAGGTTCTTTGAACAACACCTAAGATATACAAAGTCTCTTTTAAAAAACCAGTATAACTAGTGAGGAAACCCAGGGAAACTCTTTGTCTTTAAAATTTTAACCCTATGCTAAATATGAAACTGTAGAGCGCCACCACAACAGCAAGCAAAGCATCTATATGATCATGCTGATGTAACACTTTGGTCCACAACAGCAAGTAAAGCACATAAAGGCGCAAATGCTTTACATTTTAAATCTCAACTTATAAAGGCACATTTTGTAAATATTCGAGTGTTAAATTTAGAACCCTGTGTGATGATGATGATGATGATGATGAATGTAATAAGTAACTTTTCAGCAACAGCTGTAGCAACAGAAACCTCAATGATCATGTCATTTTAAACTGTAAAAACCTAAGTTTGGATAATGCAGTTGCAATAAACACAATTTACAACTCTGCAACCCAAGGTTCAATCACAGTGCTTGCACACATGGATCTGGCTGACCATCCATGATTGTTGGTTTTATCAAGGTTCTTTTATTTTCTCAGCATGAGAATCATTTTAACTTGATTTATAATTGACATAAAATAAAAACAATTTATTTTTATTTTAAGAAAAATACAATATGAACATTCCTAAAAGTACTGAAGTTATAAACAATAAAGAAATGTACTGGCTCTTTAGGACACTGTGATAAAGTGCTGCAGAAGATCCTCTCAGTTGGTACTTCTGGATACTGGCTGACTTTGCCAAACCGTCCTTGCCGCTTTCTGTGAACTGTAGCTAGGTCATCAACAAAAGATTTCAAATCATACTGGCCAGGACCCAAGTTAGCAAGTTTCTGAAAACAAGAGTGAAAAAAAACCACTTTGATTCATTGTGGTAACAGTCTGCTTCAAAGTTTCTTGGTTTTCGGTACTGTCAAAGCCATCAGTATTAATTGCTGAAATTAATATATCATATTTTTTAAACTTATGTGAGGAACTTTATTGTCATTTTCTTTTTTATTTGCCTATCTTCTGTGGCCAACAACTTCCCAAACTCAAATTTACTGAGCAGTAATAAAAGCGACTAGAGATGTTCAAAAGCAACATCTAAAAATGCATACAACCAAATAACTGAACAAAAATATAATGGCTTGATTTGGCATAGACATCAGAAAAGAATGTTAAAATGATCAAATATATCAGCATCTTACAGGGTAGTCTCATTTGATGCCTGTTTTGACATCCTGTTTCTGTATTATTTTGTTTATCCTATAGAAGGAAACTCTTATTGACACTGTATTAAAATTTTTACCTGTAATATAATATTTTTTTAAAATTCCAGTCTCATATTTGTTTGCTATATTTTTGACATGATAATATATAATAAACTGAAATTTAGAAACTAATTGCAACTCTCATTTCATTATTTTATGTTCTGCAAACCAGAGTTTGCTGTTTAATAACTGATACTCACTGGGGCGGCCAGATAGCCTACACTGATAGGCTTATTCCTGTCACCTGAGAACAAATCATATGGCCCTCTTAAACTTGTTGTCTTATTGATCAGCTTGAAGTTATAGGTACCTGGTCCTAACACAGAGCCCTACAAGAAAAGTGCAGTAGAAAGCATGTTAGAATAATAATATCTGGAAATGTAAAATATGCATACCAGCACACCAACACATGAACAAGGCATGTATTATTAATACTGTCATAACTGCAAAGGTTTAAATCAAACTTAATTTCTTATCATTACAAGGTATAACTAGTTTAAATAATTGTAAACTTAATTAAATATGTGTCTTTAATCACCTAAAATAACAGCTTTAAATAGTAAAAAATGTCTGAAAACCGAAAGACAAAACCTAACTAAGGTGTAAAGGATGAATGGATGAAAACCTAGTGAAGATTAATGAATTCATGGATGAAAACATAAAGATAAAACCTAACCTTGGTGTGAAGAATGCCTGAATGAAAAACCTAAACACAAAACCTTACCAAGATGAGAAGGATAGATGGATGCAAGACAAAACCTTACCAAGATGAGAAGGATAGATGGATGTAAACCTAAACACAAAACCTTACCAAGATGAGAAGGATAGATGGATGCAAACCTAAAGACAAAACCTAACCAAGATGAGAAGGATATATGGATGCAAACCTAAACACAAAACCTTACCAAGATGAGAAGGATAAATGGATGCAAGACAAAACCTAACCAAGATGAGAAGGATAGATGGATGTAAACCTAAACTCAAAACCTTACCAAGATGAGAAGAATAGATGGATGCAGGACAAAACCTAACCAAGATGAGAAGGATAGATGGATGCAAACCTAAAGACAAAACCTAACCAAGATGAGAAGGATGGATGGATACAAACCTAAAGACAAAACCTAACCAAGATGAGAAGGATAGATGGATGCAAACCTAAAGACAAAACCTAACCAAGATGAGAAGGATAGATGGATGCAAACCTAAAGACAAAACCTAACCAAGATGAGAAGGATAGATGGATGCAAACCTAAAGACAAAACCTAACCAAGATGAGAAGGATAGATGGATGCAAACCTAAACACAACCTTACCAAGATGAGAAGGATAGATGGATGCAGGACAAAACCTAACCAAGATGAGAAGGATAGATGGATGCAAACCTAAAGACAAAACCTAACCAAGATGAGAAGGATAGATGGATGCAAACCTAAACACAAAACCTTACCAAGATGAGAAGGATAGATGGATGCAGGAAAAACCTAACCAAGATGAGAAGGATGGATGGATGCAAGACAAAACCTAACCAAGATGAGAAGGATGGATGGATGCAAGACAAAACCTAACCAAGATGAGAAGGATGCATGCATAAGGATAACAATAGATGCTCCTTCCATTATCATGGTGGGACATAGAAACTGAACCTATTTAAAAGTAGTGCCTGTCTCTAAACTAAAGATGTAGTGCCTGTCTCTAAAAATCATGATAAAATCTATGCAACAAAAAACTTTGTGTAAAGCAGGTATCATGCAGTATAGCAAATATTTTGTGTGGAATTTTTAAAAATAATTCCATCCCCATACTTTCTTAATGCATACAGTTTGGTACTTTTCATGCTTTTGTGAGTTTAATATTGTTATTTTCAGCATTTATTGTGGCAAAAACTGTTAGAAACTGAATCACACAGCAAATAATGCCTGATGAATATTAATTAAGCTGTATCATTCAACAAGTCATAAATGCCAACACCATTAAATTCTTATAACTGCAGTCTAAAACTTATTAGCCTTGTCTCTGAATCTGTTGTTGCTTTTAAATCTAGATGTCCTTTTTAGACCTTCACAAACTTGTCACAAAAGAATATTCTTTTTAGATTAGCCATATATACCATCAAAGAAATTTCTGTAACCCTGAAGCTCATTGACTTCCATACATGAAAAATTAAAGTCTAGCTAGCATGCTGGATAAGTAATTCTCTCACACATCTGACTTTATAAAACTTTTCTGGTGTCATCATTCAGATGTAATAACATGCAAAATCTGGTCTGACCATGCCGTCATCACACGCCTGATATGATAATAAAGATAACCTCATATATTTTTGATTTTTCATTTTATTTCGTTGAAATATGTATTATATGTTCAAATTACAAGCACCATTTTGTTAGTATTTAGTTTAGTTGATTTCATCACATAACTCTATATTTAACAATAAAACATAACAGAATGATTATTCAAAAGTATTAACTGGTCATCATAGACAAATGATGGTGTGTTTTTTGGTGAATTCAACTAACTGTTTATAATTACAATATTTATTACAATTATTATATGTTTCAACTGGGGCCTCATTATGAATAAAAATGCCACTAAATGCCAGAAAATTCACTATGTTCAGCATATTCTACTTATTTCAGAATATCAGCTTCAAGTAAAACATCCTGATAGAATGTCTGAAACTGTAGCATACTAAAGACCAAAGATTCTAGAAATGAAGGAATATACAGCTCTCCCTCAATAAGTCATTCACAAAAAATATACAGCACTGTAAGCATGGGATAATTATTGAGGGACCTAAAAAATTAATACGAAGATGTCAGCCACACTAGATATTGAGAAAACTCAACCTCTGAAAGATTGTTAACAATACTACTCCACAAGGCTTCAACAACTTTCATGTGTTCATGAAAATATTGTGCATTATGTCATTATATTTTGTTGTTGTTGAGTGTAACAAAATACAAGATTGCTTTCTTTTTCAAAAATGAGGGACATTTATTATGTGAAACAAATGTCAACACATAAACTCATTTTTTTAATGTTCTATTAGAAAATTATTAATGCCACAATTTTATTGCAAGTAATATTAAAAAACCTTTAAGGAAATTGCTGAGAACTAAATAATTGATTTAAGATCACTACAAGTTCTGAACTAATGTATCTATAATGAACTCTATGCATGAAATAAAGCTTTTGATTCACAATGAATTGATATTGCTCTGTTGCCTTTCTATCTTTGATCACATTTGTGAATAAGCAGTCTAATTTAAGTTTCATTACTTAATAATGACAGTGTTTGATTGATTAATGGAAATGAGTGAATATGACACACATACAATGATGACTGATAGATCTTATGCCTTTTAATGGTTTTTTTTTATCCTTTATTTAATTTGTTCCAAGGACATAATCTGATTATATAAAGCAGGTCTACTTTTAACTGAGTGTAACAATAAAACAAATACTCCCACAAGTCAGAGATCAAACAACAGTCTGCAGTTAATTAGGTTCTCACAGAAATGCTCAAACATAGCGATGATACAAAATTTACAATTTTCATGTTTTGAATACACAAGGGAATAATGCATTTATTATGGTTACACTGAATCTAAATTAAATGACAGAACTAAAACATGAATTTCACTTAGCAAAACTTAATTAACATTTACTAACAGAGATCTCAGAAACGCTTAATTACACGTATTTGGATGCAAATTTTTTATTTGGGACGCAGAAAATCACCCACACAGGAGTCCTCTGTATGCACATTTTTTTGCAAAGAGGAAGTTTTTGCGGCAAAATAAATGTTCTAATCACTATAAAAAATTAAGTAATGCTTTTATTTTAATTTGTTGCTGGCTTCTTTAATTAAAGGTCACCGGCTTGATTTGATGAAGGTGTATGTGTTATTGAAGGCGTCGCTAAAGGCTTTCTTTGAAGGACCAAACAAATACTTGTTTGTTATTGCTGTGGCGACACCAAATAATTGTAGAACATTGAGACAATTTTTTAAAAATTTTTCTTAGTATGTGTTGGTGCTTCAGAGATAGTCAGTTTTCATTGAAGTTGCAGCAAAACTATTTTTCTGTCTATTTTTTTTAAATTGCTGTCGTGTGGTTGACTGTAGTCAGAACACTTTTCCACCCTCAAAGGTGGTCGAGTGTAGCTTGTCAGTTGCATGGCTATTTTAATTACAGCATACAGTATCAAGGCCAGATATCAGCTTAAGCGAATTAGCCTATAACAATGCACAGTTAACGTGGTTTGTCAATATGAAATAAGGATTTGTTTATGTAACAATTGATTACAGTGCATTCTTATATCCAAGTTTGCAGCTTCCTGCCATGGTGCCTTTGAATTTCTCCACTCCAAACCCAAGAATGTATATACCAATTTTATTTTTAAAAAATGTCGCAAAAAATTATCGCCAGATTGTATATTTTGTCGCCAATATATAAACCAAAATCGCAATTTGCGACATGGCGAAGCTCAGCGCCATCACTGTTATTGACTTCATTTCTAGTTGTTGCCACATAAATATTGCCTGCGAACTAAAAATCAAGAGACTTGGACAAAATGCAGTTTGCAAATTTAGACAGGTATTTTGGGGTTAAATGGAAAAATGATGAAGATTTCAATGAAATACAGAACTGTGCTAAAGTTGCTAGAACTGATAGTTCGGACGCAACAGTATCCAAGTTTAAGAAAGTATGTGATGCCTGGCTTTGTGGGGACTGCAACTTTTGCTGGTGGGACTGCAACTTCTGCTGGTGGGACTCCTATTTTTACCAAATTAGGAGTCCTGGACTCCTAGTTTTAAAATCCTAGCGAAATCTGCCACAGTGTTGCCACAAGTAGGTATCACTGACATTTTCATTCATAAAATTTTTTGTTATATTTACAGTGTATTGAGACTATTATATTTACAGTGTATTTAGGTTGTTGTTTGGAAAGAAAATGAAACAACATTATTACTTTTTAGGGCTGTTCCATTTAAACATACATGTTACCCAGGAAAGGCAATTTTTTTTTAAAAATATATGCCAGGGTACATTGATTTCATATTAAAATGATAAAAAAATTGAAATTGCATCTATGGGTGAGTATCCCACTTTAAAGTACTTTCCCTGGGTCCCATATATTGTTTAATGGAAAAGCCCTTATTAAAAGCTGAGAATTTCTTAATGTTGATTCAAATATTTGGCTACTAACCACCTTCTTAGACAAAAATACAAGTGATATATCAAGGTTTCATTTACCAAATCTGATCACGATTTTCTTCATGTTCAACAAATAGGGACCAATTTTGGGGTATAAATAAACTATCCATAAAGCACTTGTCTAAATTCCTGAAATTCTGAGATAAAGCATTCAATATCTCTCTGACTCTAAACTTGATTTGTCAAATGCATCAAGACTCAAACTGACCAAATTTGACTTTGTCAAATGCATCAAGACTCAAACTGACCAAACTTGACTTTGTCAAATGCATCAAGACTCAAACTGACCAAACTTGACTTTGTCAAATGCATCAAGACTCAAACTGACCAAACTTGACTTTGTCAAATGCATCAAGACTCAATTAAATCTTACCAAATTTGACTTTATCAAATGCATCAAGACTCAATCAAAAATGACCAAATCTGACATTGTCAAATGTATCAAGACTCAAACTGACCAAACTTGATTTGTCAAATGCATCAAGACTCAAACTGACCAAATTTGACTTTATCAAATGCATCAAGACTCAATCAAACTAACCAAACTTGATTTGTCAAATGCATCAAGACTCAAACTGACCAAACTTGATTTGTCAAATGCATCAAGACTCAAACTGACCAAATTTGACTTTATCAAATGCATCAAGACTCAATCAAACTGACCAAACTTGATTTGTCAAATGCATCAAGACTCAAACTGACCAAACTTGATTTGTCAAATGCATCAAGACTTAATCAAACTGACCAAATTTGACTTTATCAAATGCATCAAGACTCAATCAAATCTTACCAAATTTCACATTGTCAAATGCATCAAGACTCAATCAAAACTGACCAAATTTGACATTGTCAAATGCATCAAGACTCAATAAAATCTTACAAAATTTGACTTTGTCAAATGCATAAAGACTCAATCCAACTGACCAAAATTTGACTTTGTTGAATGCATCAAGACTCAAACTGACCAAACTTGATTTGTCAAATGCATCAAGACTTGATCAAATGGGTAAACATCTAGATTAAATGAAAATGATTCAAGGCTATTGAATGCATCATGTCACAAACCTTATCAACCACAGTATTGAAAACTCAACACATATTAAAAGTACCTAAAATTATTCACAATTTACAAAACTGGATCTATAACTGATATTAACAATTCTATATCAATTTGAATTCTACCAACCCTTTCCAAATTAAAAGGAAAACATTACATGACAGTCTAATTGATTTCTTTGTAAGTAAGTATCCAATTAACAAAAATCAGTCAGGACTTAAGTGCAATCACTCTTGTGAAACAACATTTATATAAATGGTTTTTATCTTATCTCACAAAGAAGTACCAGAAAGCCACAGATATGAGATATTCAATTGATCAATTTGTACAATGTGGTGTTTCACCAGTTCAATAATAGGTCCCTTCTTTTTAATCCTTATCAGTGACATACCTTATACATTCCAAACAATCTCCTAACTATAGAACTATATGCTGAGAAACTACATTCTCTGATACAGTTTTCTTTAGCTGCATTATAAACTAAACTGCAATCCAAATACAACAGCCCAGCATTCTGAATACAACAAGAACATTATGCTCAGTACAACAGTCCAGTATTGAGTACAACAGCACTCTATTCTGATTATAACAGCTCTGTTATTCTGAGTACAACAGCCCAGTATTCTGAGTACAATGGGCCCAGTATTGAGTACAACAGCCCAATAATTTGGTTACAACAGCCCAGTATACTTTGATAACAACTACCTATTATTCTCATTACAACAACCCAGTAATCTGATTACAACAGCCCAGTAATTGGGTTACAACAGGCCAGTAATCTGACTACAACAGCCCAGTAATTTGGTTACAACAGCCCAGTACACTTTGATAACAACAATCCTGTATTCTCATCACAACACCCAGTAATCTGATTACAACAGCCCAGTAATTTGGTTACAACAGCCCAGTAATCTGACTACAACAGCCCAGTAATTTGGTTACAACAGCCCAGTAATCTGATTACTACAGCCCAGTAATTTGGTTACAACAGCCCAGTAATCTGATTACAACAGCCCAGAGAAGATCAAGATTATCTGAAGCAATACTGAATCTGTCTTACAAGGATACTGCAGATTATCACAGAAAATAAAGCTTGTGATGTACTTCTTGACAGCAACTTAATAAAAAATGAAAACATCAGACATGTAATGAAAACCGTCTCATTCACAATATGCTTGTTATCAAAGTTATACACTTCCTCCCTATTAATTACAGAGTCAGGTTTTATCAATAAAAATTCAGCCCTACTTTGATTCTTTTAATATGATATTGCAAAACTTTATCTGAGTCAATCTTTTAGACTCCAGAAACAAACATTTCAGATTATAGTATGTGATAATTACATAGATTCCATTCATGCAGTGAATCAATATAATTAAAAAATTCCACAACCTCATAAAGAATTATTTATGAAATTTTTGTATATTCAGCTGGCTGATTTTGGGATAGTTACCTAAAGATGTGAAGGAATCACCCTCAATAAATGACTTTTTTTATCACAGAATAGGAAACTGGCTATATGATACATGTGTTTGCAGTGTATTAATCAGTATGTTCTTTCATTCTGATACATGTATTACATGCAGTGTATTAATAAGTATATTCTTTCATTCTGATATGTATATTACATGCAGAGTATTAATAAGTATGTTCTTTCATTCTGATACATATATTACATGCAGTGTATTAATAAGTATGTTCTTTCATTCTGATACATATATTACATGCAGTGTATTAATAAGTATGTTCTTTCATTCTGATACATGTATTACATGCAGTGTATTAATAAGTATGTTCTTTCATTCTGATACATATATTACATGCAGTGTATTAATAAGTATGTTCTTTCATTCTGATACATGTATTACATGCAGTGTATTAATCAGTATGTTCTTTCATTCTGATACATATATTACATGCAGTGTATTAATAAGTATGTTCTTTCATTCTGATACATATATTACATGCAGTGTATTAATCAGTATGTTCTTTCATTCTGATACATATATTACAGGCAGTGTATTAATAAGTATGTTCTTTCATTCTGATACATGTATTACATGCAGTGTATTAATAAGTATGTTCTTTCATTCTGATACATATATTACATGCAGTGTATTAATAAGTATATTCTTTCATTCTGACACATATATTACATGCAGTGTATTAATAAGTATGTTCTTTCATTCTGATACATGTGTATGCAGTGTATTAATAAGTATATTCTTTCATTCTGATACATGTATTACATGCAGTGTATTAATCAGTATGTTCTTTCATTCTGATACATGTATTACATGCAGTGTATTAATAAGTATGTTCTTTCATTCTGATACATATAT
Organism: Potamilus streckersoni; assembly: GCA_016746295.1. Taxonomy (NCBI): domain Eukaryota; kingdom Metazoa; phylum Mollusca; class Bivalvia; order Unionida; family Unionidae; genus Potamilus; species Potamilus streckersoni. The sequence continues at coordinate 1,123,060 of JAEAOA010001671.1, read as the reverse complement.
TACATGCAGTGTATTAATAAGTATGTTCTTTCATTCTGATACATATATTACATGCAGTGTATTAATAAGTATGTTCTTTCATTCTGATACATGTATTACTTGCAGTGTATTAATAAGTATATTCTTTCATTCTGATACATATATTACATGCAGTGTATTAATAAGTATGTTCTTTCATTCTGATACATATATTACATGCAGTGTATTAATAAGTATGTTCTTTCATTCTGATACATATATTACATGCAGTGTATTAATAAGTATGTTCTTTCATTCTGATACATGTATTACATGCAGTGTATTAATAAGTATATTCTTTCATTCTGATACATATATTACATGCAGTGTATTAATAAGTATATTCTTTCATTATGATACATATATTACATGCAGTGTATTAATAAGTATATTCTTTCATTCTGATACATGTGTATGCAGTGTATTAATAAGTATGTTCTTTCATTCTGATACATATATTACATGCAGTGTATTAATAAGTATGTTCTTTCATTCTGATACATATATTACATGCAGTGTATTAATAAGTATGTTCTTTCATTCTGATACATGTATTACATGCAGTGTATTAATAAGTATATTCTTTCATTCTGATACATGTATTACATGCAGTGTATTAATAAGTATATTCTTTCATTCTGATACATGTATTACATGCAGTGTATTAATAAGTATATTCTTTCATTCTGATACATGTGTATGCAGTGTATTAATAAGTATATTCTTTCATTCTGATACATATATTACATGCAGTGTATTAATAAGTATATTCTTTCATTCTGATACATGTATTACATGCAGTGTATTAATAAGTATGTTCTTTCATTCTGATATGTGTATTACATGCAGTGTATTAATAAGTATATTCTTTCATTCTGATACATGTATTACATGCAGTGTATTAATAAGTATGTTCTTTCATTCTGATACATATATTACATGCAGTGTATTAATAAGTATGTTCTTTCATTCTGATACATGTGTATGCAGTGTATTAATAAGTATATTCTTTCATTCTGATACATGTGTATGCAGTGTATTAATAAGTATATTCTTTCATTCTGATACATATATTACATGCAGTGTATTAATAAGTATATTCTTTCATTCTGATACATATATTACATGCAGTGTATTAATAAGTATGATCTTTCATTCTGATACGTGTATTACATGCAGTGTATTAATAAGTATATTCTTTCATTCTGATACATGTATTACATGCAGTGTATTAATAAGTATGTTCTTTCATTCTGATACATATATTACATGCAGTGTATTAATAAGTATATTCTTTCATTCTGATACATGTGTATGCAGTGTATTAATAAGTATATTCTTTCATTCTGATACATGTATTACATGCAGTGTATTAATAAGTATATTCTTTCATTCTGATACATGTGTATGCAGTGTATTAATAAGTATATTCTTTCATTCTGATACATGTATTACATGCAGTGTATTAATAAGTATATTCTTTCATTCTGAGACATGTGTATGCAGTGTATTAATAAGTATATTCTTTCATTCTGATACATGTATTACATGCAGTGTATTAATAAGTATATTCTTTCATTCTGATACATGTGTATGCAGTGTATTAATAAGTATATTCTTTCATTCTGATACATGTATTACATGCAGTGTATTAATAAGTATGTTCTTTCATTCTGATACATATATTACATGCAGTGTATTAATAAGTATATTCTTTCATTCTGATACATGTGTATGCAGTGTATTAATAAGTATATTCTTTCATTCTGATACATGTATTACATGCAGTGTATTAATAAGTATATTCTTTCATTCTGATACATGTGTATGCAGTGTATTAATAAGTATATTCTTTCATTCTGATACATTTATTACATGCAGTGTATTAATAAGTATATTCTTTCATTCTGATACATGTGTATGCAGTGTATTAATAAGTATATTCTTTCATTCTGATACATATATTACATGCAGTGCATTAATAAGTATATTCTTTCATTCTGATACATGTATTACATGCAGTGTATTAATAAGTATGTTTTTTCATTCTGATACATATATTACATGCAGTGTATTAATAAGTATATTCTTTCATTCTGATACATGTGTATGCAGTGTATTAATAAGTATATTCTTTCATTCTGATACATGTATTACATGCAGTGTATTAATAAGTATATTCTTTCATTCTGATACATGTATTACATGCAGTGTATTAATAAGTATATTCTTTCATTCTGATACATGTATTACATGCAGTGTATTAATAAGTATGTTCTTTCATTCTGATACATATATTACATGCAGTGTATTAATCAGTATGTTCTTTCATTCTGATACATGTATTACATGCAGTGTATTAATAAGTATATTCTTTCATTCTGATACATGTATTACATGCAGTGTATTAATAAGTATATTCTTTCATTCTGATACATATATTACATGCAGTGTATTAATAAGTATATTCTTTCATTCTGATACATATATTACATGCAGTGTATGAATCAGTTTGTTCTTTCATTCTGATACATGTATTACATGCAGTGTATTAATAAGTATATTCTTTCATTCTGATACATGTATTACATGCAGTGTATTAATAAGTATGTTCTTTCATTCTGATACATATATAACATGCAGTGTATTAATAAGTATGTTCTTTCATTCTGATACATATATTACATGCAGTGTATTAATAAGTATATTCTTTCATTCTGATACGTGTATTACATGCAGTGTATTAATAAGTATGTTCTTTCATTCTGATACATATATTACATGCAGTGTATTAATAAGTATGTTCTTTCATTCTGATACATGTATTACATGCAGTGTATTAATAAGTATGTTCTTTCATTCTGATACGTGTATTACATGCAGTGTATTAATAAGTATGTTTTTTCATTCTGATACATGTATTACATGCAGTGTATTAATAAGTATATTCTTTCATTCTGATACATATATTACATGCAGTGTATTAATAAGTATGTTCTTTCATTCTGATACATATATTACATGCAGTGTATTAATCAGTATGTTCTTTCATTCTGATACATGTATTACATGCAGTGTATTAATCAGTATGTTCTTTCATTCTGATACATATATTACATGCAGTGTATTAATAAGTATGTTCTTTCATTCTGATACATGTATTACATGTAGTGTATTAATAAGTATATTCTTTCATTCTGATACATGTATTACATGCAGTGTATTAATAAGTATATTCTTTCATTCTGATACATGTTTTACATGCAGTGTATTAATAAGTATGTTCTTTCATTCTGATACATGTATTACATGCAGTGTATTAATAATTATGTTCTTTCATTCTGATACATGTATTACATGCAGTGTATTAATAAGTATGTTCTTTCATTCTGATACATGTATTACATGCAGTGTATTAATAAGTATGTTCTTTCATTCTGATACATGTATTACATGCAGTGTATTAATAAGTATGTTCTTTCATTCTGATACATATATTACATGCAGTGTATTAATAAGTATGTTCTTTCATTCTGATACATGTATTACATGCAGTGTATTAGTCAGTATGTTCTTTCATTCTGATACATATATTACATGCAGTGTATTAATAAGTATGTTCTTTCATTCTGATACATGTATTACATGCAGTGTATTAATAAGTATATTCTTTCATTCTGATACATGTGTATGCAGTGTATTAATCAGTATGTTCTTTCATTCTGATACATATATTACATGCAGTGTATTAATAAGTATGTTCTTTCATTCTGATACATGTATTACATGCAGTGTATTAATAAGTATGTTCTTTCATTTGTTATGTTCTTACAATGTCATACTGCTTTTCCTTCAATTTCTCTTTTTTATGAAACTGTAAATATCATAATTATGCTACAAAAAATCGTTGTCATTAACTTCAAAATATCTATATATAATAGAGAACCTCAGGGAAGTATAGTTTTGTAAACTAACTGGGTTACCCTATGGAAATAAAGTTATTATTATTATTATTATTATTATTATTATTATTATTATTATTATTATTATTATTATTATTATTATTATTATTATTATTATTATTTTTTATTATTTTTATTATTATTATTATTATTATTATTATTATTATTATTATTATTATTATTATAAACAGTCACAGAAAAGTATTGCACTACTTACAACAGAAGGCAAGTTTCTTGGAGTAGAGGAGCCAGCATCTAGCATGCCAACTGTGCTGGTTGATTTCTTCTCTTTTTCCTCTATAGCTGAGTGGGGAATTCCACCTTTCCCATATGTTCCTGGTCCAGGAACCTCACTCTGTAACAAAATATATATTTTTGTTACCATTGCAAAAATTTAGATATACTTGAAGCATATTGCCTGTATCACATCATACTCATACAGTAACAAAATAACTGGTAATAAAATTGCAAGAATTTCAAAAAATACATGGAGGAATAACTGCATTTTCTTGACAATTACAGAATGTTTTTGCTTGTTTATTTATAATATCTGATGAATTGCCCATGTGTCAGTCAAATCTTATGGCTATCCAGTATTAGTTACAGGCATTCACAGGCAGATCAAATGATTGTCAGTGCCTTTATTTATAATGGTTTGATCAATAGATAACTGCCATAAAATCGAATTCTTAAAACTGTAACACTTTCAGGATTCATGCTATGGGGCAATAGGTTCGTGCTGTTGGGCAATGGGTTCATGGTATGGGGCAATGGGTTCATGCTGTAGGGCAATGGGTTCATGGTATGGGGCAATAAATTCATGCTATGGGGCAATAGGTTCTTGCTATGGGGCAATGGGTTCATTCTGTAGGGCAATGGGTTCATGCTGAAGGGCAATGGATTCATGATGTAGGGCAATGGGTTCATGGTATGGGGCATGGGTTCATGCTGTAGGACACTGGTTTGATGGTATGGGGCAATGGGTTCATGCTGAAGGGCAATGGATTCATGCTGTAGGGCAATGGTTTGATGGTATAGGGCAATGGGTTCATACTGTAGGACAATGGGTTCATGGTATGGGCAATTGGTTCATGCTGTAGGACAATGGGTTCATGGTATGGGGCAATGGGTTCTTGCTGAAGGGCAATCGATTCATGCTGAAGGCAATGGGTTCATGCTGAAAGGCAATGGATTCATGCTGTAGGGCAATGGGTTCATGGTATGGGGCAATGGGTTCATGCTGTAGGACAATGGATTGATGGTATGGGGCAATGGGTTCATGCTGTAGGGCAATGGGTTCATGGTATGGGGCAATGGGTTCATGCTGAAGGACAATGGATTCATGCTGTAGGGCAATGGGTTCATGGTATGGGGCAATGGGTTCATGCTGAAGGGCAATGGATTCATGCTGTATGGCAATGGTTTGATGGTATAGGGCAATGGGTTCATGCTGTAGGACAATGGGTTCATGGTATGGGCAATGGGTTCATGCTGTAGGACAATGGGTTCATGGTATGGGGCAATGGGTTTTTGCTGAAGGGCAATGGATTCATGCTGAAGGGCAATGGATTCATGCTGTAGGGCAATGGGTTCATGGTATGGGGCAATGGGTTCATGCTGTAGGACAATGGTTTGATGGTATGGGGCAATGGGTTCATGCTGTAGGGCAATGGTTTGATGGTATGGGGCAATGGGTTCATGCAGTAGGGCAATGGGTTCATGGTATGGGGCAATGGATTCATGCTGTAGGGCAATGGGTTCATGGTATGGGGCAATGGATTCATACTGTAGGGCAATGGGTTCATGGTATGGGGCAATGGGTTCATGCTGTAGGGCAATGGGTTCATGTTGTAGAGCAATTGGTTCATGCTGTAGGGCAATGGGTTCATGGTATGGGGCAATGGGTTCATGCTGTAGGGCAATAGGTTCATGCTGTAGGGCAATGAGTTCATGCTTTAGGGCAATGGGTTCATGTTGTAGGGCAATGGGTTCATGGTATGGGGCAATGGGTTCATAATGTAGGGCAATGGGTTCATGGTATGGGGCAATGGGTTCATGTTGTAGAGCAATGGGTTCATGCTATGGCACAATTCAGGCAAATAATCACTTCAATGTGTCTTTCAACTAAAGATGCAGAGAGAGTTAAGTCATTGTTTAAACAGTCCTGGAACATTGCTTTTTAACTGACTTTTCAAGGACTTTACTGTTTTCAGGGAGTAATTTTTCTTACCAAACTTAAGCTTTTTCTGTATGTTGCTTTATCATTATATATAAAGGTACAAAAGTAGAAGAAAAAAATAACTAATTAGCAAAGTACTATATCAAAACAATTCTATTCCAACAGGAGACTATCCATCTTGTGTATCATTTATTCCAGCCAATTATAATTATTGGAAACTAACCATGTTGTGCATCATTTAACACACCTAATTTTAATTACAGGAAACTACCCATGTTGTTTGGTATTTAATCCACTCAATTTTAATTACTGGAAATTACCTATCTTGGGTGTCATTTGACTTACCAAATTTGAAGTACTGGAAACTACTAATGTTCTGTCTAGTTTAATCCATGCAATTTTAATTATTTCTTCATTGTTTCTTAAAAATACATAAATTAAACAATTCTGAATTTAAAAAGTTATACACCAGTATTTTATCATTTTAACATTCTGACTATTCCATACAATAAATTCAAGATCTGAGCAAAATTCAAGAAGCTTTTCAAAAAAATTGAAGGACTTGTTCCAAATTCAGGGACTTTTCAAAACAATCCTTCAAAATTAAGGATTACTGAAGGCTGTATGAAACACAAAAGTAAATTTTTCCTTTTCCACAGCTGATGTTTTCACACATCCCCACTCACTTTCATTGGATGCTTCCATATTTTGAGAACAAAATCCAAACAATTAAAACATCATTTCCAGCTTTTTTTTATAACTTCTGTCAAATGAATGATTATTTATGTCTACAAACTAAATGTTTTCCTACAAGATTTCTGTCAAAAAATTCACACACAAAACTATACCCAAGTGAAATTCAATGCTCTTACAGGCCCGTTACTAATATTTGTACACTGAATGCTAGTAAAAGCAACCATGTTTGTTTCTTATTCATCCTGTAATAGTTAGGAACAAAGGACTTGTACCTTGAAATATATCACCTGTTTGCAATAGTTACTTATTTTAAAAGTAATTTTTTATATTTTCATAAATTTATTAATACTATTTAATTTTGCACTGCACCATAATCTTTTAGTTGGATGCTTACATAATTGTAATTGCAATAAATCTTTTATGATGTGCTCATGTTAAAACAAATATGAAAACAGTGATGTGTTTAAATATAAAGTTTACCTGAGTCAGAGTTGCACTATGGAACTGAAGATTCTGGATCTTGTGGACTCCACCCATAGGCAATTATTTTTTTTATTTTTTTTACTTTGCTTTATTGTAAAATTAAGTTCCAAAATACAAAAGAAGTAGAAGATGAACCATGATGGGCTTTTAGTGGTCAACCAAAGAAAGATTGATATGGCCCATATGTCGAGTATGCAATCAAAGCACAACTCTAAAATATATGATTTTGACCTTAAGGTCACAGGGAAGAGCATGCATGTTGAAAAATGAATAGTCTAGTTTTATAATGATTCTTTCCAAGAAAATCCTTCATTGGGTTTAGAAAAAAATATGTCAGTAAACTGTGAATTACACTGAACAATCAAAAGAACAAAAGTATATGTAACAAAATGAACTATATTAGCTTCACAATAAGTCATCACAAAAATGAAAAAAATCCATCAGGGGTTTATGAAATAACAGCAAATGAAAAAACCTTTAACCAAGACCTGAGTACAAATTTTCTGTTACAAAGACCTTGATCACAAGGTCAACAGAGCAAGCATGTATGTCAATGAATGTATTGTCTTCATTCACAATAATTTATCCCAAGTATAAAGAAAATCATTCAAGGGGTTTATTAAATATAAGCAAATGAAGAAACATTAGAGTGAATTTTTTATGACTGTGACCTTGACCAAAAGGTCAAAATGTGTCATAGAATGAATTCTCTTAGTGTCATTAAGATTCATGCTAAGCAAGACAAGAACTGATCAATGGGAAATATATAAAAACTTTAACAACAAACCACCACCACTGTCTGAAAAATGATATCTATGTCCCACTTCAAACTAATGTGGGCCAGCGGTGACTTACTGCATACTGCTCACTGAATCTGACTGCCCTGGTGGCACAGATTCCTCGAGTACTACGCGGCCTCTCATCTTCAAGCTCCTGGAAATCTTTGATGTTGTAAGATCCTGGACCCAGCTTTCTGGCCTTATAAAAAAAGAGAACTCAATTATCCAAGTAAAGTCTGTTGATGCCAATTTAAAAAGTTTTATTTATATACAAATTATTGCATATAAATTCCAAATGTTTATGCTTTGTATATGTTTCATCCCAGTAGAAGACACACTGCATGTAAACACCCGACATCATGTAAACACCTCAAATATGAATACCATACATCATGGACATGTAACCATAAAAAGCCTCATGAGAGATTGGTTTGTTTAGACATCAGTTTCTTCTTTTTAAAATTTAAAATTTAAAATTTGTATTATTATTATAATTATTATAATTATTATTATTATTATTATTATTATTATTATTATTATTATTATTATTATTATTATTATTATTATTATTATTATTACAGTATAAAGACTAAACAAAATCATTTTTGGTAAACTGTCTACAAAAACTCTATGCTAAATATTTGATACTAAACTATATTATTTTCACACCATCACATTTGTTTGTTCCACCTACTGTTTTAAAACAGAAGGCATCAAGGATATGAAAAATGAACAAAACTTCATTTCATTCACTTATCTGTAAGTTGCTAAGGGGTCCAAAACACTGTCAAACTAAATAATAACAGTCATCCTATTTGAATGGGCAAATGATGTGATGTAGTTCACCACCAATCTCAGTAATTCTCTACACTTATATCTCTTTGAACACATCTATACAAAAGTTCCTCCTGTTTATACATATTTGTACAATTTTGTTTTACAAATATTATAACTGGGCATTTCAGAAACTGCACACAGTTCTTCTGAAATGGACTATTCTAGAAATCAGAAAGGGACAGTGAACACAAATAAGTAAACAGTGTTATAGACCCCTTGGCAATAATCATATTAGAAATCATAAATCAATAATTATGGATCATAAGTTTAGGTTCTATACACAAAGCAAATGACATGTCATTTTGTAAATGCACACTAGAAATGCTTTCCATATACAATGAATTTGACAGAATGCCAATGCAAGAAGTAAGATGTAGTAACACTCTTAAGTACAGAATTTAAATTATTAAAGATGACTGGTGACAAATTCCCAAAACAAAACTAGAACCTACAACTGATATAAGGCAAACACTTTGAATCCATTGTTTCCATATGGAATGGGAGAAGTACTGCCAGTGCTGAAATAAGTTCATTTTCAAGCCGCATGGGAATTTACAGGGGTTGATACTACTATCCAAAATTAATTGTCAGGAATTCATGACCATTTTTTTCATTGTAACTGCTGAGTGTTAACAGCATCTCCAACATTCAAGAGCAATAAGATTGTCATATTAGCCACTGTGGCAGCAAGGCTCTCTGCCTATTGACCCTCACCTATGCAAGACTTTGCCTATTGACCCTCACCTATGCAAGACTTTGCCTATGGACCCTCACCTATGCAAGACTCTCTGCCTATGGATCCTCACTTATGCAAGACTCTCTACCTATTGATCCTCACCTATGCAAGACTCTGCCTATGGACCCTCACTTATGCAAGACTCTCTTCTAATTGACCCTCACCAATGCAAGACTCTCTGCCTATGGACCCTCACCTATGCAAGACTCTATGCCTATGGACCCTAACTTATGCTTGACTCTGCCTATGGACCCTCACTTATGCAAGACTCTATGCCTTTGGACCCTCACTTATGCAAGACTCTGCCTACTGACCTTCACCTATGCAAGACTCTCTGCCTATGGACCCTCACCTATGCAAGACTCTGCCTATGGACCCTCACTTATGCAAGTCTCTATGCCTATGGACCCTTACTTATGCAAGGCTCTATGCCTTTGGACCCTCACTTATGCAAGACTCTGCCTGCTGACCCTCACCTATGCAAGACTCTATGCCTATGGACCCTCATCTTTGCAAGACTCTCTGCCTATGGACCCTCACCTATGCAAGACTCTATGCCTTTGGATCCTCACTTTTGCAAGACTCTATGCCTATGGACCCTCACTTATGCAAGACTCTGCCTGCTGATCCTCACCTATGCAAAACTCTGCCTATTGACCCTCACTTATGAAAGACTCTGCCTATTGACCCTCACCTATGCAAGACTCTGCCTATGGACCCTCACTTATGCAAGACTCTGCATATGGACCCTCACCTATGCAAGACTCTGGTGGCACTCTACAGTTTCGTATTTAGCATAGGGTTAAAATTTTAAAGAAAAAGAGTTTCCCTGGGTTGCCTCACTAGTTATACTGGTTATTTAAAAGAGACTTTGTATATCTTAGGTGTTGTTCAAAGAACCTTTAACTCCCTTTATTTTGATGTATGATTGATGGGTGTAATATGGGTTAGAGAATATACAGCTTGGCCTTACTCCAGATGAGCACCTTTCAAGAACGTGCTAGCTCTACTTGCTCATTTTCACTTCTCTAACTTCAGAGGTAAATTGTAAAAAAAAGAGCCGATAACTTTTTTTACATTTTATGTATTTGGTAATTCAGTCATTGCACTTTTAGAAGCTGGTATTATCTAGTTTGGCAAAATTCATTTTCCATATTTTAATAGCTGCCAAGAATAGTGTACTTTAGACAAATTTAGGTTGATTTTTGGAGCACAAGGGAGCATTCATTTTAGTTAGCAGTGTCCCAAGATCATTTAAAATTTCCAAAAGTACAATATCCAAAGAAATTTCATCCTCATTACAAGAAAGTAGTATATAGGTATGCCAACATTCTCTGCACTGTGCATGTTTAAAATGCAAACAACTTCACCTTACATACATCACTCTCTCAAAAGTACATAATAACTGGTGAGCGCCACCATAAAGAGAATATAGGTATTATTATTGTATGATTTAATTTTGATTGTATGACTGAAATATTTAAGTCACAAGCATCAAAACAGTTTTTTTGTAATAATTGTCATGTATTTCCCCCCTCAGAACAGCATTTATTAGAGTCAGTGTCTTAAACCGGTACAGCCCCCCCTCCTTATGATAAAAAGTGAACTATTTTAAAAATGCGCATTGCATTTTGTCAACATAGCAACCAGTGTTATGCTGATAGACAGGAACATGAAACTAGCCATATTTATTCCTGAGATGTCAACAATAAATTTTACAGTTATAAAAGGGATATAACAGGTGAGGTTCATAAAGGTCAAAGGTCAAAGGGTAAATATTAACTAATTCTTTGATATGGAAGAAAGCAAATTTGCTTTGTTATCATTTATTTTTTTAATTTCATTGCAAATAAATGAAATAAAACATTTTCACTATGGATTTCTTTTACTTAATGCAACATTTTTCAATTTAAGTTGACTTTATTCCTATATTCTAAGACTTCTAATTTCCCCATAATGAAGGTCACTACTCACCCAAACATGCCTCATATCAAATTATGTATGCTAGAGCAAAATTAAGCATAAATAGCTTATTTTCATTAATAAAATTATTGTTTATGTACCATTTTACTCAGAACATCATACATAATAATATGAAAATAAGAAAAATAATTTCATAAATGTTTATATTTGTTTTTAAGGTGGCGCTCTACAGTTTCGTATTTAGCATAGGGTTAAAATTTTAAAGAAAAAGAGTTTCCCCGGGTTGCCTCACTAGTTATACTGGTTATTTAAAAGAGACTTTGTATATCTTAGGTGTTGTTCAAAGAACCTTTAAACTCCTTTTATTTTGATGTATGATTGATGGGTGTAATATGGGTTAGAGAATATACAGCTTGGCCTTACTCCAGATGTGCACCTTTCAAGAACGTGCTAGCTCTACTTGCTCATTTTCACTTCTCTAACTTCAGAGGTAAATTGTAAAAAAAAGAGCTGATAACTTTTTTTACATTTTATGTATTTGGTAATTCAGTCATTGCACTTTTAGAAGCTGGTATTATCTAGTTTGGCAAAATTCATTTTCCATATTTTAATAGCTGCCAAGAATAGTGTACTTTAGACAAATTTAGGTTGATTTTTGGAGCACAAGGGAGCAGTCACTTTAGTTAGCAGTGTCCCAAGATCATTTAAAATTTCCAAAAGTACAATATTCAAAGAAATTCCATCCACATTACATGAAAGTAGTATATAGGTATGCCAACATTCTCTGCACTGTGCATGTTTAAAATGCAAACAACTTCACCTTACATACATCACTCTCTCAAAAGTACATAATAACTGGTGAGCGCCACCTCTATGCCTATTGACCCTCATCTTTGCCAGACTCCCTGCCTATAGACCCTCACCTATGCAAGACTCTATGCCTTTGGATCCAAACTTTTGCAAGACTCTATGCCTATGGACCCTCACTTATGCGAGACTCTGCCTACTGACCCTCACCTATGCAAAACTCTGCCTATGGACCCTCACTTATGCAAGACTCTGCCTACTGACTCTCACCTATGCAAGACTCTCTGCCTATGGACCCTCACCTATGCAAGACTCTATGCCTTTGGATCCTCACTTTTGCAAGACTCTATGCCTATGGACCCTCACTTATGCAAGACTCTGCCTGCTAACCCTCACTTATGCAAGACTCTGCTTACTGACCCTCACCTATGTAAGACTCTATGCTTTTGGATCCTCACTTTTGCAAGACTCTATGCCGATGGACCCTCACTTATGCAAGACTCTGCCTACAGACTCTTACCTATGCAAGACTCTCTGCCTATGGACCCTCACCTATGCAAGACTCTATGCCTTTGGATTCTCACTTTTGCAAGACTCTATGCCTATGGACCCTCACTTATGCAAGACTCTGCCTGCTGAAAATCACCTATGCAAAACTCTGCCTATGGACCCTCACTTATGCAAGACTCTGCCCACTGACCCTCACCTATGCAAGACTCTCTGCCTATGGACCCTCACCTATGCAAGACTCTCTGCCTATGGACCCTCACCTATGCAATACTCTATGCCTATGGACCCTCACTTATGCAAGACTCTATGCCTATGGACCCTCACCTATGCAATACTCTATGCCTATGGACCCTCACTTATGCAAGACTCTATGCCTATGGAACCTCACCTATGCAAGACTCTCTGCCTATGGACCCTTGTCATAGATGGTTATCACATAAGCACTTGGTAAGAAGAAAATGTGATAAGAAACAGACAGATTAATATGTTATCAAAAGTTTCTGACTGCTTTTTTAATAACAATTTTTAGGATTAATTAAAGTATTGGAATGTTGTTGATAATATTAACATGAGCTTCAATTTGATGCAATAATTTCTAAGCTACTGCATATAGTCATTAATATGTAATGAGTAGGTTATCATGGTTAAAATAAAGAATGGCTCTAAATGGATCAACTGTCATAAAATCATCAGAATGTTGATCTCATTTAAACTTTATTACTAGCATTCTTTTCATCTCCCATTGTTCTTTGTGAAGTAGATGTGGTAAGGCTGCCATTCGTTCCATCTCATATGCCCGTGCCCATCCTGGACCATTGGCTCTCTCATCCACAGCCTTCCTACTGAACCCTCCATGGTCCACCTGGTATGAACCTGGACCCATGCGACGTACCTGCAAGCAAGTATAAGATGATAGTTCAAATAAAGAAAGTTGTAGTTGTTGTAGGGTTTATGCCAATTTTAAGCACAAGATAGGCTATACATGGCAGCCAGTACAAATAGTGAAGGAAAAACTCAGGAAAACCCCTACAAGAACCACCAACCCATGAGAAGCTACTGACAATTTTTCTCACATATCCACATTGGCCAAACAAAGATTTAAGAGGTAAGATGGCAATGATCCATAACATTGAATGCTTTAGACCACTCGGCCACTCAGTGCCCCAAATGAATGAAGAATGTTAACCAAAGGATTAGTCACATTATAATTTTGAAAAGAAAAAATATGGCAGAGTTGTGTAATTTATGCAACTTTTTTAATTATTTTTTTACTACTAAAACAAATTCTTAAATTTATAATCTCAGATGTGATGATGTTACTACAGCCCTAAAATATGACTAAACATCACCAGTGACCTTGACCTTACCTTTAAATAACTTCATTCTTCTGCTATGTGACAAATCTGAGAACAATATTTAGATGAGAATAGGAGTTACTCTTTCTTCATGTAATACATAACAATCTACCCTAAAAAATAAATAACAGTTCAAAATATTGACCTTGACATTTGATACCTGGATCAATCATCCCAAGAATATGTCATGTAATGCCTATTCGCAGACACATGATACAACTATTTTTCCAACAAAAAAATATAAGAAACTACTGATACCTTAACTTTTGATATCTTATCTACAAACAATAGCAATTTTTACAACCAATCTTTACTTTTTGTTTTGATGTCAATTCATCCACATCAATAACAGATTATACTGTCAGATCCAAAACCTGCCACTGTTGACCAACCACTTAAAATGTTAACTGCTCCATATGACTAGGACCTTCTAGCTCAGTGACCACCAATCTCTATGATATTCTTTCTGCCCTGATGCACTGATGGTCAAAGTTTGATAATTATCTTACAATAAACAGGAAATATAACAGGAGTATTATAAATTATATATTGAATGCAGTCCAATATTTGTTGGTCCAGACACTAGTAAGACAATGGTGAATCTAGAGATTACTGGCCAACTGGTCTCAATGACTGGACATTTATATGATTCTTTATATATGAAAATGCCATCCATCCACAAAGCAGCTTGTTCAAGGAACTTCCTCCAGAGCAAACATTGTGTTGCAAAAGTTCATTTTTCTTTAGTGCCCCAATGATGCTAACCTTTGACTTTTTGAACTTAAAATCATCAGGCCTATTATCATATGTAACAAACCATAATTTGTCTAGAACTAAAGTTGTGCAAAACCTTTTTGATTTTTCTGCTACTGTGACCTTGACCTTTAGACTTGTTGACCTCATATAACAGGCTTCTTTCTTACCATATTTGTAAATCATCATACATTGTGCTAACTAAACATTTGTGCAAAAACCTACTACTACTACTTTCAGTCTGTGACGTGGGACTCCAAGATCAATAGGTTTATTCATTACCCCATTCACATCCAGGCTTATAATATAGAACTAATGTTATTGTGAGATAACTATTTTTATTTTTTTCAATTACAGTGACCTTTGACCTATTGACACCCCCCAAATGATAAGAGTTTTCCTTTCCCCAAGTGAAAGCCATCCATAAAATTTGGTCTGTGATATTGAAGTAGAAGTCATGTTTATGTGCATAAGCCATTTTTCTTTCTGGTACAGTGACCTTAAAATTTGACCTTTGACTCCCAAATCAAAAGGTTTCTATCCTACTCAAAGTGCAAACCATCCATATTCAGGTCTGTAATGCAGAACAAATGCTACTGCGAGGCTACCATTTTTCTTCTTTCAGTCACATTGATCTAAACCTTTGCACTATTAACCCCAAATCAATAGGCTTATTTCTTTTCCCAAGTCAATCACAAATTCTGGTCTAGGATTGTGATGTACAAATTCTGGTCTAAGACTGTGATGTACAAATTCTGGTCTTGGACTGTGATGTACAAATTCTGGTCTGGGACTGTGATGTACAAATTCTGGTCTAGGATTATGATGTACAAATTCTTGTCTTGGACTGTGATGTACAAATTCTGGTCTAGAATTGTGATGTACAAATTCTGGTCTAGAACTGTGAAATACAAATACTGTTCAGAGGTCTTGCTAGGATTTTAAAACCAGGAGTCCAAATTACCAAATTAGGAATTCCACCAGCAAACATTGCAGTCCCACCAGCAAAAGTTGCAGTTCCCAGTAAACTAGAAATCACACATTTTCTTACACTTGGCTACTGTCCCATCCAAACTATCAGTTCTAGTAACGTTAGCTGCAAACAGCATTTTGTCCAAGTCCCTTGATTTCGAGTTCACAGGCAATATTTACATGGCAACAATCGGATATGAAATCAATAACAATGATTGCGATGGGCTTCGCCAGTGTCACAGTGCTAGACATCACTATAATCTGCCACACTGCAGACATCATAGCGATATGACTGAAAATATGTTAAAGCTACGATAAAAATCATAATCATATCACATCACAAAATATACCATTGGCCATATTTTTGTCGACAACATTTTTGGCTGATAAAAACGGTATATATAGTCTTGAGCTTGGATTGGAAAAATTCAAAGGCACCATGAATTAAGCTGTAAACTTGGATAAAAAAATGCACAGGAATCTATTGTTACATAAGCAAATCCTTATTTCATATTGACAAACCACCTTAACAGTGCACTGTTATATCATAATCCACTAATGCTGATATCTGGGCTTGATACCATATGCTGTAATATAATCAAAATAACCATGAAACTGACTAGCTACAATCGACCATCTATGAGGGTGGGAACATGAAATGACTACAGTTGACCACATGATGGCAATTTAATAAAACAAAACAAAATATATCATTTTGCTACAACTTCAATGAAAAATGAGGGTGAGCATGGAAAAAGGTGAAATTCCTTGAGTAGCAATGATAAGTAGAACCCAGGGTCAAGAAAAATCATTTGAAAGACAATATTCTTCAGATGAAAGGGAATTTAGACAAAGGACTATAACTGTTTGGCTGGACATTATAAAATGTGTAGGAAATATACAAAAAAAATATTTTTTATGCTACAGGCGATATAAGTTAAAACTAACTGATAATTTTCTGCAATATCTGTACCCTCTAATTTTCTACACATACTGATCCATATAATCAAAAAAACATTACAGAATTTTTATACAAAGAATAATTTTACATAATCTCATACAAAGAATATTCTCTTAATTCAAACATTTGGCTTGCTTAACAATGAGTTAAAAGTGATATCTAAGTCTTTTAATATATAATTATTTGTACCCCTGAAGATGTTAACTAAAAGTACAAGAAAACTACAGAAAAAACTGTACTCACCAACTCATCAGTGGATCTCTTGTCATATGGGATTTCTGTAAAAGTACCTGGTACTTTTTGCCTTGGATGGACTCCAGCAACATCAAATCTACAAAATAAACAGAGGGAAAAACAATGTATAGTATAATAATGATCATTCATGCCAGGATAAGAATATGTTTTAATTTTCTCTTTTTTTTAAAAAACATTAAAGTCATCAAATCAAAAATACAATTTCTTTTCTCTTTGTATGATCTATTTGTTAGAATGAGTTTTAACTAATGAGAACTTTATTCTTGGCACAAATAAATGAGTTTTCTTAAAAGATAGTGTTTCAGGATAGTATTTGGGATCAGAAGAAGTTGTTTTTACTTGTAAGTTTAAAGAAAAGATTTTCATATTATAAATTGTAAAGCAAAACCTGTCTTGAAATACCACTGTTATGAGACCACCTGTCTTCAGAGTGCTCAATACACATAATTATTCATTATAGTGTTATGACCTCTCATATGAGTCCACCTGTCTTAAAAGAAAATATTTGGGGGGCAGAATTGGTTGTCTTTTAAAACAGGCTTTCATGTACCATAAATGAAAACAAGTCTAAATAGGTACATTTTTTACTACATTTTTAAGCCATTCCTTAAACTAATTTACTGCTGTTGCAGTGACCACATAATCCTCTTACAAAAAGGTAAACGAAAAGGCATAGCTTTTAAAATTCCAGATTATTACATCACATCCAAAGGCAGTTTATGTCCCCCCTCCCCGAGGTAGGGAGAGGAAAGGCTGTTTAATATGTAAACGATGTATGCAACTCTGAACTCTCAAAACCTAAAGCATATCTGATTGTGGGAAATAGATTTTATATTATGGTCCCTCTATGTGACATACGATAATTAATTGTTCACTTTCAAAATATGTTTAACAGTACCTATTTTCTCTCTATATTTTAATGAATGATGTTCATACGGCATAGAGTCCCAAAGTTACATTTTTATGCCATCACCGAAATACGAATCTTTAGGTCGCGAATGTCTTAACATGAGGATAGGAAACGTGACATTAGTTGCTTACTGTGTCCAAGATCGAATAAAATGTTTTGCAAATTAATCTTTCTGACATATTCAATAAACATCTAGCAAAGATTCGCTGGAGAACTCAGGTAGTCACGCATCAAAAAAATTATCGCTTACCTTGCAGTCTGTGTTCCAAATGGCGCACCAACGAACTTTTTGCCTGCCATTGTATTGATTCCTTATTTAAATCCAATCAATACCAACAATCAATTTCTCGGAATAATTTCAAGTCATTTTTTTCATTTATGATTGTCTGAAAGTTGACAAATCCCATATGCAATGAGCCCGCGAAGAGTTGTCACTCTGATGGGTCACATGGCAACACGAAGCCAAGCCTCGTTATGGATACTTCGCCAAAACGGTGATGCTCGGTCTTTTCCATCGCTAGGTAGACATCGACCTCGTATTGAAGAAAGGTGGCGCTCTATATTTTCGTATTTTGCCTAGAAAAAGCATTTCCCTGGATTTCCTCGCTGGGTTTATTGGCAATTTAGAAATTACTCTGTATGTCGTAAGAATTGTTCAAAGAACTTTTCATTCTCTTAAATTTGGTGTATAATTAATTCTATATGGATTATATAGTTATAGATTATACGGCTTGGTCTTATTCCAGATACAAACTGTTAGCTCCACTTAGTTATTTTCACTTCCTGGACTTCCGAGGTAAACTGTAAAAAATAATATATATATATATATATATATATATATATATATATATATATATATATATATATATATATATATATATATATATATATATATATATATATATATATGTATATATATATATATATATATATACATTGAATGTATATAGTAATTCATTAATTGCACTTTCAAAAAGCTAGCATTATCTAATCGGTCAAAATTCGTTTGCTATTTTAAAATCTGCTAAAGATAGTGTCATATAGCAAGGGAGCATTTTTTTTTTAGCTATGTACTTAGATTATGTACAATTTACACAGTACAATATCCAAAGAAATTTCCACTACATTATGTACAAATAACAGAGATATACCAATACTTTCTCCACTGTACATGTTCCAAATGTAAACAACTTCACCTTACAAACGCTACTCTATCACAAGTTCATACTATAGGTAGAGCGCACCCCTAATGGCCAAACTGAACTGTCCGGAAGCCTGTGGTTGTTATTATGTCTTGATAACTTTATAATGAATAAGTGCATTAAAAGCAGATACATATATTACAAGGATGAGCAACTTGTCGGTCTAGAATAACATTCAAAATTACATGTACATGTATTTCAGTAATTGTTGACACGTAGTCCAGTGTTATTTTCAAGGTCTAAAGAACTCTGTTCTTCTTGCTTCTAGCCTTGGCTCATAGACTTCTAGGGATATAGAAACATCATTCAGTATTCGTAACATGTCTATACAGGGTGGTTGAGACATAATGTATCTAATAGGTTTAGCTCATGTAGAGAAAGCCATGTAGAATTTTACAAACACACCGTTTTTTATGTTTATTTGTTTGTTTGTCTATGCCTTTAAAAAGACTCATTAAGAGTAAAAAAAGAAACGCTTAACCTAGTTAGTTACTAGTTTTGCACTGTTCGACGTCAGTTTATTGCATCTATCTTAATCAATCCCTGACACACGTGATCTCATGCTGGATCCAGTACAATAGAATTTTATGAACTATTACAATCGGAGAAACTTGAAATGCGGTGCCTATAGGAAAGATCCACCAACAGTAGAGCAGTATTTAGCAATGCGAGCTTAAACAATTGTTATATTTTCCATTGCTTGTTGCTTCTCTAATATCTTTTGGTTAATTTTTTTTTCAACACTTTCATTGATTTTATTAATCTTAATACAGAATTTTTGTTTTTTTTCACTTTTTTCTTCTTTTTCGGTACGAGTTTTGATTTCATTTTTGCGTTTAAGTTTTTCATAATATTTTTGATAACCTTTCTTGGTTGACAATTCATATTTGTCCAGATTTTTATTTATT
Source organism: Potamilus streckersoni (assembly GCA_016746295.1). Classification (NCBI taxonomy): domain Eukaryota; kingdom Metazoa; phylum Mollusca; class Bivalvia; order Unionida; family Unionidae; genus Potamilus; species Potamilus streckersoni. The sequence continues at coordinate 1,102,814 of JAEAOA010001671.1, read as the reverse complement.
TTTTAGATTGTTTTTCTTGCTTTTCTAACAATCTTTTGTTGTATTGATAAAACACAGTGACTACGTTGATGTTCTTAGAAATTCGTCATTGCATTTCGCGATCATGTATTCGATAAGATCTTATAAACATCAACTTAGGACTGAAATCGAGAAAACAAGCATTAATAAATTTCAATGACAAACGTTATTGCGTTGATGGTAAAAGTAAATATGCACTAGGACATTATAAAACAAAAATTGTTTCCTAATATTTTGAGATATAGTGATTCTTCTATCATTGTAGTATGTTTTGTTTTAACTTGTTTCAAGTTGCTCTATTTTATCACCATTTTATTTTTTATATTTATGTAGAGTCCATGGTACACTTGATATATATATATATATATATATATATATATATATATATATATATATATATATATATATAAAAATATATATATATATACACATATATATATATATGATTCGCTATATAACTCATTCTCTCAATGGAAGCTTATTTTCATACTGTGTTATAAAACATTTTTTCAGATTTCATTAATGCATTCTTTAACTTATTCTGTCATTATTACGCTGACTCGTTATTTTTAATACTTATCACAAACCTTATGTAGCGCAACAAGTTCCTAATTTACAGTTGGAGCCTTATTCAATTTGACCTATAAAAACTTATTCGCGTTCTGTCATATATTGAGAGAAAAATAACTTATTTATAGATTATTATTTAGGTGCAGTGTATACATTGTAGCGTGTGCTGCCAATACATGACATCTAAATTGGGATATATAACAAATGTTAGTATTGGAATAAAAACAATTGTCTATGAACATTTTTTCACATAGAATCTATCTTCGTCTTAATTGTCTTAATTTTTTTTGTCCTGTAACACCTAACAAAAAAATAACCAAAATATGGTGTCCTATATTTTCCTTTTCCATTCTTTCTTTCTCTCTGCAATGTAACCTAAAGACTGTCATTCTCTAAAATCACTAGCCCCAGTTCTAATGTCACCCAATGGAATAACACGTATGTGTGAGTGAATGTGTGCTAGCTTTTTTTGTACCAAAATTTCATACAAACATTACAAAGAAATAGTAACCATTGACTTAAACCGTTTAATTTCTCCATTAAGGTGTATGTCACCTTTCTCAATTATTTTTCTCCTAGCCACTTTTGGGCTACTAGGTTTTAAAACATAATTTTCATGAGACACAAACAAATTTATTTCTTCTTCACTAGTCTTGTTGATTCTATCATCCTATCAGATTTACCACCGATTTTTCTCTCTCAACCTCGCAGTTTCTCTCTCTGTAGTGGATGTAGATGGTGTTGAATATAAGATAATCATATTCTCATCAAGATCGCTAGCAAAACTAACACATTTCAAAAATGTTGTGCGTCACGGATCGCTATTGTTGCTTGGTCTCCTTTCTCCTTGAAAATGTGTCATCGTTTCATCTTGATTATAAACTTGAATTTGACTAGGTTTTCCATACTAGATTAACTCTTAAAATTTCAGTGTAGGTGTAAGCCTTCATTTTTAATTTTCTGTGTGATATTAGTTCTCTCAAATGTGACAATAACAAATTTCTTTGGGGCTGAATCAGGACAAGTAGTTTTGTGACAGAAGTGGACATTGATGCAGGCTCACTCATGTTGTCTTCGGATAGATATGAGCTAACAGTTCGACTTGTGTGTGGGGTGATGGATGATATAGATGTTGTGATGAGTAATTTTTTGCAATGTAAGGGATAGTCTATTTTGAGATTTTTGGATAGAGAATTTCATTAAATGGATGGTATAGTGGGTCTAATGGATAGAATTTGGTGGTGTAAGGCAGTGGTCTCCAACCCCTAGGTGACGGACCAGTACCGGGCTGTCCAAGGTACATTAATTTTCATTTTATTTAATGTTGTGTATTTCTATTGGTTTTATATTCACTTTGTATTCATTTATATTCATTTTTGGTGTAACTATTTTATTTTTTAAAGCATGTTTAAATACATTTAAATTAAAATTATTAAATCATTAAAATCTAAAATATACCCCTCCCTCAGCAGGTTGCGGTAAAATTATCAAACGTTGACTGCTCCACGGCGACTAAAAGGTTGGAGACCACTGGTGTAAGGGATACATATTTTGGGAGATTTCATCTCCTTTAATTTTAAGCTAACACAGGGAGTTTGCATAGTATGATATAATGGATGGTATAGTGGGTGTAATAAATAGTATTTTTGTGGTGTAAGGGATATATATTTTGGGAGATTTCATTTCCTTCTCTTACATTCTAAGTGAACACAAGGCATTTTGGATAGAGTTTAATATGATGAATAGCACAGTGGTGTGAAGGATATTTTTGTGGTGTAAGGAATAGTCTTTTTGTGAGATTTTTATCTCCTTTCCTTACATTTTAAGCCAACACAGGGTGTTTGGATAGTGTGATATAATGGATGGTTTAGTGGATGTAATGGATATATATACATACATACATACACATCTAAATTTTTTGTAATTCTTGGTACATGATTTTTATTTCATTTTTTAAGTTTTATTCATGCTTGTAAATTTTAATAGAATATCTTTTGCTATAAACTGTGCATGGTATCAGGCTCTCTTAAGGATATCAACCATGTAGATCTAAAACTAGATATTTACGTAAGTGTTGACAATTAGTTGTTGTGGGATTTAAAGACATTTTTTAGCACAAGATATGCTATACATAGTGGCCAGTATTAATGGAGGAAGAAACCAGGCACTCACCGGAAAGAACCACCAACCCATGAGGAGCTACTGGCAAACTTTCTTACATATCCACATTCGCCAAATCCTAGACTCAAATCCATGAAGACAGAGATGAGATGGCAGTGATCAGTAATAGATGGCGCTTTAGACCACTTGGGGCCCCCCTGACAATTAGTAATAATAATCACATGACTTAAATGGCACCTCTGTTGTAGTCTATCAGTGACTGATGGGATATGAAAGTTTTGAAAATAATTCTGTGGTTTTCCATTGGTTGTGTGAGGTCACATGAATATGCTCAGTTTGTCATAAATCAATAGTGTTGTCACATGAGGTCTGTTGCAAAATATAGTCGCAATATTGAATATACATAAGGAGAAAAATTAGCATTCATTATTGGAGTCATTCACACTTATTGTGTTCCAGTTATAAGTCTGCAGATGTATTTTCGAATAGAAAAACATTTGTTGGACTGTTCAGTGGAAACAGATGGTGCTCATTATTTGGACTATAATATATTTCTTTGAAAGAATTCTTGACGCCATCTTGATGTCATGGATTTTGGAGGACCAGTACATTTCCAGTATTGAAAATTATAAGGAACTTTTCATTTGTTTAGGACTTTCATAGACCTTTATAAGGACTTTTTTGGATTCACTTGTTTATATTGTAAGTTCCTAACATTTTTAATTTATCACTTTAATAATTAAATTGTTTGTTAAGTTTTACAAAACTTTTTGCTTCTTTTCTGTTACTTAAGTTTATGAGAGTTGGAACTATATATATATATATATATATATATATATATATATATATATATATATATATATATAGACACACACACATAAAGGAATAGGGTTTTATTACATCTTGGACATATGATGTTTTACTGCTATTAAAGTTTCAAGGTTTTGTATTTTATTCTGCAGGTATTTTAATTTAACAAATGTGTGTGCGTGTGTTTGAGATTTGGATTATTAATATGGCTTTAAAATTTTTTCAGTCATATCAGTATGTTGTCTGCAGTGTGATGTCTAGCACTGGGGGCATCATTCCACAGACATGTGGTATGACTCAGCCAAGGATTGAACCCACAACCTCCCACATCCAAGTTGGATTCTCTAAATAATAGGCCACCAGAACAGTCTTAACAAACTTGTATTTATTATATCCAAGTACAAATGAAATTGCATCATGTATCACAATGAGCTAATTAGCAGACATGCCGACATGCCTAATTTTCAAAGTTCCCTTGCCTACTGGTTAGTAGTGGGTTTTTAATCAGTTTAACACAGTTACTAAAATTTAATAAAAGTCATCCATGATCTTGAAGCAGACCTGTTTACCTCAGTATTTAGATAAAATTGTGTCATAATTTATCCCTTGAAAAATTGATGCTGGACTAACATTAACAGCTATCATGGCAAATCTCCCACATTTCTACCATAGCTGATCCCCTCTGTACCAGTGGTCTATATGAATTGCCAGATTCCCATGCTTTTTAAAACAAACATTTTCACGCCTTTTCCAGTTTTTTTTGAATGTTTTATGTCTAACTCATGATCCTTACTGAACCTAATGAAAAAAATTTAAATAAATAAAAAAATGCCTTTTTAAAATATCTTTTGTACTTTGAAACTCATAAAATTATGTACCAAAAACACTCAATGTAACATTAGAAACAAATGTAACTATTGAGATTCATTTAAATTTTTATGCAACTCATTTTAATTTACAAAATATAAATGTAAACTTTATTCTGCAAAACTGCTTTTGTTGTATTAAAAGTCTTTGAAGCAGGGGTTCTTTATTTTTAGACAAAATGCCCAGGACAATTATATACACTGGGATAAACAAGACTAGCTGGTGCCCTAACATCTACTTTGAATGAAATCTGTCTTTGGACAGTATATTAATAGTCATTGTCGAGTATTGGACACGGCATTAAAAACTGCCTCAGTAGTTGGTTGATTACATTGAGTGCATAGATTTTAAAAATTCCTCCAAAACACTTGTTTCATGACAAAAATTCAAAATTTTAAAAACAAAGTTCAAAAACGTTTATTGTTGTAATCATCGTCATGTATTTAGCAAGGTGTAAGAAAAATTTAATTGCAATGGTAACTTGAGAGATGACTGCTAACAATAATACTTAGTGCTGATTCCCCAGTGCAAACTAACAAGTAACAAGATTTATCACAAAAACATTTCATTTATTATGCAGATCAAATGGGAGGATGTGAAAGAAAATAATTATTTTACTTTCTTATACTCACTGATATTACATGCCATACTGACACACTAAGATGTTAGACTAGCAAGTGTACTTCACCTAGACCGATTCTGATGCAGCAATTGTATCTCAAATGACTGAAGAGTTACCAATCTTTTAAAAAATTCCAGTAAGAACTTGATAAATTTAACTTCCAATCTGTTCAGTTACAACTCAATTACATATTTTTCTATTTTATGTGTTCTCATGTGGTAAATTTAAAATTCCTGGGATTTTCCAAATTTTGATCAATTTGCACATTTCAAGAGCTTTTCTCAGTCTAGAACAAACCTATTCTTTTCCCTGACCTTTTCCCTGATAAATTTGAAGGATGGGCTGATGAAATTTCACAATATTTAATGCATAACTTTATTTCTAAGAAAACCTTCTCCGAGTGATAAATCACTAAGCTTTATGTTGTCCAAAATTCTCCTCAGAAACAAGCTGAAATCATAGCAGTTAACAGTTTAGTGGATGATAAATGGTGATGTGATTATGATTTTTAACATAGCTTTCACAATTTCTCAGTCATATCGCTATGATGTCTGCAGTGAGGCAGTTTATAGTGATGTCTAGCACTGGGGCATCATGCCACAGACATGTAGCATGATGTCCCACCCAGTCACATTATCCTGACACCAGGCCAACCAGTCCTAACACTAACCTCTTAATGCTGAGTGCCAAGTGAGGAAGCTGTTAGTATCATTTTTGTAAATCTTTGGTATGACTTGACCAGGGATCGAACACACAACCTCTCACATCAGAGGCGGATACTGTAACCACTAGACCACCAGAGCAGTTCAGATATAGATTGATAAACAAGGTCTGATCTAAAGCTGAGCAGAAATAAAAGCTAAGCCTCCAGGATAAGTGACCGCTCCTGTGGCCTAGTGGTTAGAGCGTCCACCTCAGATGCAGGAGATCCCGGGTTCTACCCCCCTCCTTCCGAGTCATACCAAAAGACTTTATAAAAAATGGTATTAACAGCTGCCTCGCTTGGCGTGCGGTATTAAGAGGTTAGTGTTAGGACTGGTTGGCATGGTGTCAGGATAATGTGACTGGGTGGGACATCACACACACTCAAGGATAAGTGTCATAACAGAACTTTTAAATGCTGTCTCTTTCATCAGTCTTATGAAAAGACATAATAACAGGCTTTGATTTTTCTTCCTATATTTATCACATTAAGAGAAGTGGTGGACTGGTATGAAAGAAGATACTTACAATGACTTATCTTTGTTTTCACTTTTATTGCAAAATGCATCAACTTAAGACAAAGGGAATTATAAAAATAGTCCAAGACATAAATGGTATTTGACATAATTTTATTATGTCAGTTGACAATTCAATTTTAATAAGTCATTTCATCACCAACTTTGCGAATTTATAATGGGAATGAAAACATCACATTAATGAATGACTAAAATGATAGTGGAAATCCATGATTATAAAAATTTGATACAAATAAATACTGCATGAACTCCATGACATCTGAAAATGAGTTTGAGAATGGTATAGGATATTTTTGACACATGTAATATGTATCCTATGAGTAAGGTTCAAATGTTGAAATCTGTCTGACAAGGCAAATGCAAGCCATTTATTGTTTTTTTTTTTTTAAAAATAACATCTTTTGAAATTAACAGCACATCCTAAATCGTTCAATGGATATTTACAATGTAAAACATGGAACTGTCTTATTAACATATCAAAGCATTCCAGAAAAAAATCTCTACCCCCCACCCCATCCACTTTGAAAAACAACACTTTGAATGGAAATATCACAAAACAAAATCTGGGTCATCATCTGAATCATCCTCACTATCACTTCCATAATGTTTCCGACGCTTAGGTTTTTTCTTCTTGGTGGATGGGGTTTTGCTTTTTGGCTGTGGATTATGAGGGGTCGAGGCCCCTGGTAGCTTAAGAGGCCGGCTACCCTGAGTCCTTTTTTTATGAGAAGAAAGTGAATGATGGTGATGATGATGTGACTTTGAAGGTGTCTTCATTGCTGCATCCTATGAAAACAAAAACACAACTGATTCAAAAAACACAGTAAAAATCTTATAAACACTGATATTAAAAATTGCTGATGATAAAATTAACTTCTGACTATATGGAATGGAAAAAGAGGCCTAAAATTGATAGTGTGAAAAGTGAAAATTATTTAATCATACTCATACAAGCAACATAAATGAATATAAATGTTGAATTTATTAAATAATGATCTAAAAGATTTATTATTAGTCATTCCAAGCAATAGTATTAATTGGGGAGAGTATAACTTAACTATGGAGGATGCAAAATCCCAGCACACTGGACTTATATTCAGATATAAAATAATGTGGTGTGTATTATCGTCTTTGCAAGATTATAATCATAGAATACTGAATGAATCTTCATAAACAGGCTGATTATTAAAGCATCATTACCAGCTAGTGCAATTTTGTTAAATGTAGTGTCTCTTTCTGAAAAATATTACCAAATTAATAATTACCTCAGTATTATTTACAGTTTCTACATCACCACCACTGGACATTTCCAAAACAACCACATCATCTGTTCCTCCATCCTCTATGGAAATGGTATTGTCCCCTGCAGCCCCTACTTCTGGCTTTGCATGCCCTGGGGTTGGAGTATGATGCCCTGTGCTCTTAGCTTCATCACTTTCATCCTCATCAGGAGGATCAATACTCAACATCAGATCTTTGAACTGAAAGCAAAATGGACGGCTTAGTAAAGACTAATTTAATAGTTTAATGCTGTAAGTGTGTGTGTTGACTAATTGGAAGTAAAATATCTTGTTTAGACAACCAACATGGTGATCAAATCAGCTTGGAATGGCAGAATTTTTTTAACCTGTACCCTTCTGGTCACAAGTCAGAAATGCTAATCAGTGTATCATACTCTATTAAGGAAGATGTGATTTTATGATATTTTCTGTCTGATGTTTTGCCATCAGTCTAAAAAAGCAAAATATAATTAAGATTAAATTAGATGTCATAGAAAGTCATCCTGTGATAACCCATTGCTGATACAACTTCCCATTCATGAAGTGTAGCAATAACAAGATTTTCTAGGCTGTCAGATAGGCACTATTTTCATTTTCAAATGGATATTAGTTAAAAAAAGACAGATGCTGATTCAACCATCTGATCATAAATAACAATAACAAGATTTTCAAGATGGTTCATGTGGCAACCAAATTGGATGTGAGTGTGGCTTAATTTTTATTAACTAGACCCTGGGTCTAATGTCTATAAAGTTTCATGGCAATCCTCCAAATAGTTTACAAGAGTGGTGATAACCAATTGGTTAATGGATGAACGACTGATGGTTGACAACAAACAAATCATCTGAAAATTTTTCCTGTCTATGACCGGTAGAAATTTCTTCCAATGCTGTATTGTGCATATATTGTGAAAACAATTGTTGCAATGCTTTTTTCATCAGTTTTTCTAATAACATCTGTACATTACCAAAAAGCATTTATGCCAAAGTTGGTTAAATTAGACATTTTAGATCTGTCCACTAGGGCTGTCATTACTTACCCGACCATATAGAAAAACCCAGGTATTGAAATGTAAACGTGGGTACCAGTAAAAAAAACCCCACTTCAAACAGGTGTAACAGCTATGGCTATAATTAGAAACAAGATCTCTTCTTAATATAAATAAACAATATGTCAGACAGTCTGTTTGGATTAATAAAATTCATTGGTGTTGTGCAACTGGACAAACCGTTATCGTTATCCCCGAGGCATTATATACCAAGGTTAAAACATTTGTTCTACAGGTAATAAACCTCTTTGTAGACGATAACTATTGAATGTGGGTGCTAAATGATCGGTACAGTACGTGCTCTTTTAATGAAATCCAGATGGATACCTTTGATTTCCGAACAAACAAGTCAAAGAAATCAAAGTTAAAATGATTGCTCATAATATAAATTGTGGGATTTCTTTGACTTGTTTGTTCGGAAATCAAAGTTATCCAAGTCAAAGAAATCCCACAATTTATATCATGAACAATCATAACCTAGACACCTTTAAATCTTCGTAATGCCTCAAAGTAATCTTTGCTCATTGTTTCTAGTCGACTAGCTATGCAAATTTCAAAAGTTAGCCATCATACATATACCATTTTTTCTATTTTCAATACTACTACGTTTTTACCATAACTATCTTAAGAATTATAATTCTAACATAATAACACTTATGTTACTGCGTGGTCAAGTGGTATAACTGGGGCACGCATGCATGGGTAATTCAAATCTGCGGTCAAAAGCAGATGAATAAAATAAACGTGGTCTGTTCTAACAAGGACTTATACTTTAAAAAATGTGAGTGTTCTAAAGCTTTTAACGCTGCTGATCACAGTGATCATTAAAAGTTGGATTATACCTACCATCTGTGTACAAAGGTCATTCTAAATAAATTTATTAATTAACAGCGTGCGGTCAGACAATTCGCAGCTATGTCGGTGTGGACGAATCAGACCAAGTAGTACACGGTTAGCCTCTATCGCCATAAAAAAATATTAAAAAAATTGAGATAATAATTAGTTGGTCTACGGTTGCACGTCATTCGTGTGCTAACAGGTACCCGTTAAAATTTGCAATGGGTACCCCGGTTGTTTTTTTTCGTGATTTTTGACAGCCCTACTGTCAACTCAGAGTGAACAAACACAGGTAGTACTACTGTTACAATGGCAGGCACAACCCAACGTGACAGTACCTTTTTAATATTTGCAGTTTTTATAACATAATTAAGCAAATATGTACAAACCTATAAATATGATCCTCACATCAAAGTACTTCAACTATGATGCCATGTACCTTGGGCAAATTCTTGACCCAATTAATAACATTCTCCTTCAAAAGGAATTATATTTACTGTCTTGAAGATTTTACATAAATCATGATAATATCCAGTGGCCCTTCCCTCCCCCCGACCAGTGGCTACCTGCTCCTTATGACCAGAATCCATTGGCACAGATGAGTTTGAGTTCAAAAGTATCCTTCACGAAAGGCCAGCCTGCTAACACAACCAGCATGAGTGCAAAAATATAAAATTTACCCATCACAAGCGGCCACATTTTATTTTGTAATATGTATCCAGAACCAGTAATTTATTTGTAACGTGTTAAGTAATCCGATTTCTGTTTCCTGATGTCAGGTTTTCATTACTGAAAGAAGTGTTTACTAAAGTACATATACCATTAAAGTTAATATTATACAGACATGCCGACATGCCTACCCTAGAAAACTTTTTGGAGGGAAGCCACCACCAAAAATGAGGGACAAAGCATGAAAATAAGTAACATAGGAATGTTTGATTGAATAAACATAAATTCTCTCAGAGCACCATATGCATATTTATAATAAATACTTTCATAAAAAAAAACCAGTACCCACCTATTTACAATAAATACAAGTATACAAAATTCAAGTCCTGGAAAGATCTTGAAGTTTTCTTAATCATTGCTTATATCTGTAGAAACAGTGAATGGGCAATTCCGTATTCTTTCAGCTAATATTAATGTAGGATTGGCTGCTATTTCTTTAACAATAGCAGTTCCTTTTGATCTACCGCATTGAAATTGTTTTGCAACGTCAGTCACTAAACATAATTTTAAAAGCCTTTGAAAATGTATCAAGTGCGCTCTTAGGCAGATCGAGTTCAGTAATAAGATCTACTAACATAACTTCAGCTCTAATTACATCAGACTTAGGCACAGACGACGAAGTCGCACTAGATCCACTCTATAATTAAAAAAAATCCAACAATTTTCTTAAAGCGTTTAACTTCTTTTTCAAGGTCGGAATGCCTATTTTCTGAAACTTGTCTGCATATATTGAACATTCCTCAAGACTTTATTGAAAATTCACAATTACTGATGTTGCAGAAAGCGTTTGTCTCTGTATTTTTTCCTGGTTTGAAGAATTGATATCCATCATTGAGTTCTTTTGATGTAAGTTTTGAATCGCTTTCTTCGATATTGAATTGCTTTTTAGAAGCCATGAATTTTTTGTCCAAAATCAAAAAACAATTCATTGTAATTAGAATATAAAAGAATCTGTGAATGTAGACTTTTTTTAAATAACAACAGCCTCAGATCATACGTGTTTGCAAGCCATCGCGCATGCATAAGATTTGACAATTTTCTGTTCAGGTCGGTGATAGCATATTTTATAACATGCAGATTTTTTTATCCCACTTTTGTGGATTTTCAACACTAAATTCATATTTGTGGGATACAAAGGCAAATTTGAGCATTTTGCAGGACTAATAAGCAAAATGCAGGATGGTAGGCATGTCTGATTATATCATTTATGCCTCACAAGAAGCCACATTTATTCCATAGAGCCGAGAAAGTCTAAAATTTTAATCCATACAAAAAGGTAAGTACATGTAATCGGAGTATCCTTACTGCTGTGTTATCATGAGATGGCTGATTTAGTCACTCTGATAATTGTTAAGATTACAATTATTGAACAGAAGTAACAACCAAGAAGTGACGTATTGATGTACAATACACAAGTCAGCGGAAAAATGGTTTGATAGCCTTTATGGCTTTCTTTAGCAAGATGCTGAGCTTGTTCACTTCCATAATTAATGGCTATTACTATTGACAATAACTGTCCAGATTATAAATCCTATAGGTCGCAAGGTGCTATTGTTCAGGTCAAATCTGCATTCTGCCATTCTGGTTTCTCACTTAGTGTGATGAAATGTAAAAATAATAGGGTACCAGACTGCAACTAATGAAACACATAGAAATTTATTTGAATACAGAAAAATTGTTTTATTAGTCATGTAGTTGGCAACATTGATGATTATAACTGGATGGAATTGTCAAGATCAAAACGAGGTCAGCATAAGCTAAAAATAGATTTTGTGCAGAGACATACACATAAAGAAATTAACCTTGAACAAAACAGGGTACCAGACAAAGACCGAAAAATCATGTGACAACACATTTATGCTTACTCTGAAAAGAAGGCATTTAGTCTGCTCTACAAAAGTTTCATCTGCATAATTAAATTGCACAAAGTTAGCAACAACAAATAAATCATTACCATACATTAACATGCCATCATACAAACAGAGATGATTATTTTGGAAAAAAAAATTGGTTATTGTACTCAACATCGGGGGGGAGGGGAGAAGGGACTTGCCGAACAATTTTAGGAAAAAAAAATTAAAAAAAAAAACATTGCAACTGATGAGGAGGTTTAACAGCGGCAGTGGGAAAATGAAGCAAATGGAATGAGAATTATGCACCAAGGTTTAAATGACGTTTGTGAATGGTTTTGTAATGTGTAATGACAACAACACCCGCTCACTTATCATGCTTATGCCAAGAATAATAGCTATTAATTCATATGCATATTCAATTGAAATAAGCCTATTATAAAAAGAAGAACCTTTTAATAATGTTACTTTTAAACGATGATATTAACTGCTTTGAAAAATATTACATATACTTCTCACAAAATATAGCCCCCCCCCTCTGGAAAGGCCACCTGTATAATAAGGCCACTTTCCTGATACAGATGCGGTGGTTGCATAAGAGGGGAACCACTGTACCTGCATATAGAGGACACCTATCTATAATGAATTCTTACTTTCTATTCCACCAAATGGTTCTTATACACAGGTTTAACATTTTTAAATAAATTTTAGTAGAAAAAATTCATATTATTCTAGTTGTATTTTTTTCTACTACAACATGACTTGCCTCTAAATAGCCTTTAACCAATTTCCTTTTTGCTTCCTCAGCATTTGAGTCTTCTGGTTCACCTTCTTGCAGGAAATCTAACACACGTTCAGGGTTGAATTTCACAAGATTCTTTCTTGTCAAAGGTTTGTCATAGACTTTGGCTGCCTCTGTGGGGGAGTAATTCTGGATTTTACTATAAGGATAAAACAAAACAAAATTTAATTAACAGTAAACATATTTTCAAACATTCTTTTAAAAAGCTTAAACCCAGATTGCAGAAATAACTCACAGTAATGATATTCTAAACTTGTTATACATAATCAAACTTTATTAGAAAATAGAGTTATTAGTAAGAAAGAGTCCACACAGAACCCCTTGTTATGTGGCTCAAGTATATTTAAATGCAGTGTTAAATAAATCTTAAAAAGATGGCCACATTAAGTAAGTTTTGATTTACAACACAATAAAACCAAACTGTAATTTCAGTGCCTGCCTAGTGGCTAGATGTAAAAGAATATTGCACGGGTCCAAACATAGGTTTACGTGTCACTATTAAAAAAGAGCATGGTAACAACACATTATATGCCTACCTCATATTTAATGGTTCTGGTATTCAGTCTTGATCTAAACTTACTGTGCGGAAATATTATTTCTAAGTAGATTTAACAGGACTATGACTTCTGATCTTTACACCCAGAATCTACCATAATTTCTGATCTTTACACCCAGAATCTACCATGAATTCTAATCTTTACACCCAGAATGTACCATGACTTCTGATCTTTAGACACAGAATCTACCATGACTTCTAATCTTTACAGCCAGAATCTACCATGACTTCTAATCTTTACAGCCATAATCTACCATGACTTCTGATCTTTAGACCCAGAATCTACAAGTTTCTTTATCACCTAAACTGCATGATATTCAAAAACTGTACTCAAGGAACATGTTATAAAACAAAAGTTATTCTACAAAACTATTTTTCCTTATAGACACAAAGACATTGGATTTGATCTTTTATCACCAAAATCAACTGGCTCCTTCCATGCCTTGAGCGCAAGTCCTTTACAAAGTTTGATCAAGGCAGGATAACAAAAGTTATTACACAAAAACCATTTTTTTTTCCAGAAACCATGACCAAAATTTTTACCACAAAATCAATGGACTTCTTTCTTACCTGATATGAAAGTTATCCACAAACTCTGGTGAAGGTGCATGGCTGTAAATTCAAAACTGCATGCAGAGACCATTCTATTTATCTGTCATGGTGACCTCAATCCCTGGACCTTAAAAGGCTTTTTCCAAAGTGTGTTTTTGGATTTTTAATCTAACTTTCACAATTTGAGTCCTATTGCTATATCTGCAGCATGGCAGTTTATAGTGATGTCTAGCACTGGGGCATCATGCCACAAATATGTAACATGATGTCCCATCCAGTCACATTATCCTGATACCAGGCCAACCAGTCTAACACTAGTTTCTTAATGCTGAGTGTCAAGTGAAGCAGCTAAGTACCATTTTTAAGTCTTTGGTATGACTTGGGCCAGGGTTCATGCATTTGAGACAGATGCTCTAACCACTTAGGTCACCCGAGTTGTTCAATAGATTTCTTCCTAACCCCAAGTGCATGGCAAACTAAATGGTGAAGAATTAGAATCACTGTGCAAATGAAACTATTAACAGAAAGATGGCCAGACATCACAACATAATACAGTCTGCTCCTTATGGATGCAAACTAAAAGTTGTTAAGTATAGCAACTTGTTTTGGAACATCATGCACCATTATTCCAAGATAAAAATACTGTGCAAGTTAGTAGGTTAAAAAAGTATTCACATATGAGCCCTAATTTCTTTTTCATGTGCTGTTAATAAACACTGCAAATTAGGTCATAGTAACTCAAAATTCAACACATTATGCAAAGTAAGTCACAGTGACTCAGTTTTAGAGCAAGAATCAACAGAAGTGCAAGTTTTATGCTAATAGGTGAAAAGGTAATAGACATTTCCTGATAATGCTATGTGCATAATTTCAATGGATCCTGGAAATCTGTTCCCATCGATAGCTTCGGCATCTGACACATATTCAACACAAGATTCCTTCCATAGTGCAAGTTTTGGGTGTTAATAGCTATAGTAATGTAGTAGTTACAGCCTGCATGAAGCCATTCCTTTGTTATATCAAATATTATTGCTAGACACTGTGGCAGTAGTGTTTTAATGCCTTATTCTAGAACAATTTTTCTTGATGCCAAATATTAGATAATTTAGAAGTCAGACAGAAAGACAATTTTGTAAATTTTGGTGTTTTTTTAAAAACAAAAATAGACAAATGTCACCTACATGGAATACATAAAATACTGAACCTGCATTTCAACCGTCTGTCTTTAAGACAAAAAAATATAGGCAGTACTAGACAATTTTGTGTCAATGCAAGATGAAATCAAGACAGAGGTAAAATATGTACTTTTGAAAAAACCGATGTGTGTTTAAGATTAATTAAAATTAAGAAGACAGTATCTTTCTTCAAACATTTAATGAAAAGCAAGCTCAAAAAAAAATATTCTAAACAGATGCTCCAAATCCCCCCCCCCCAATTTGAAATGGGAGTGTACTACTTTTTGAATTTTCTCCAGGGTCTCCTACCACCTTAATCTAGCTTTGCTCCATAAATTCTTGATTGGTCACATGAATAAGTTTGTTCTACACAACTTACAAACCTTGTCTCAACAAATATTTAAGGAACAAGCTACTTTCATTAGTTCAATATAAATCCATTAGACCTATAAAAAAAGATAATTGACAATATTTAAATATTCCATGTAATTCAAATGGATCTGAGGCCAAATTCTTCTGATTTCTTCAACACAGGATTTGGTAATGGTTCATACTCTTTTATCACTTACAATGCTTATCTGGTTGTTCTAACATTTTGATATGCAAATGACTAAAAATGACAGCCATGGCTACTTAAATGTATGGAATTATTTTTCTCCTTTGAAAATCAAATGAGTGATTCTGATCTTTAGAATTCTGTTTTGGGGTTTCAACTGCCATAGGAAAAGTGAGGTTGCACGCCTGATTAATAAAGCCTGTAAGTTAAATTTTAAAAAACAAAACAAAAGAAACTATAGATTATTTATTCAAATGAACATCATAAAGGACAAAGAGAATATAAGCAGTCAAACATGATCTTTCTTAAATGGTATGTCTACAAATAACTAATTATTATAAAATTACTTGATGTGTGGGCTCTTTTATTTATAAGATATAGACTTTGGATTAGCTTTTTCTTTGACCTAATCTGTATCGACTCATAATTGGAATACCGTTTTAACCTCACATGCCCTATGGACATTTTTCTATCATAAGACTGCCTTGAAAATTTACATGGATATGCACAGCTTGTTATTTTGTCCATATAAGCAGTTTAGAGATGCTGCTAAAATGTTTTCTCAATACTATATATAATATAGTAATTTTTGTATTGGGGGGGTAAAAATTAATAATGTATAATGTTACAGATAAGTTTACCTAATATGTATAAGATTTGATCTTTTCTGACATAATCTACACCTGAAAACAATTTTGCTTGCCAGTGTGAACAATTTTGGTAAAATACATTGGAAATTCAAAGACCTGCATCAAGAGTATATGAAATACTCTATGAACACTTGAACTCTGTACAGTAGACATATACTGTCACTTTCCAATTTACAGTATATATCAATAGTATATTTTTATTTTTCTATGTTAAAAATAAAAGCAACGATCTTTCTCAAATAAGATAAAACAGACCTATCTGTCTTAGATCAACATTTATAAATATATTTTTTATATGTAAAATGATACAATTAATTAAAACACTTACAATTTATCCATTGTAAAATATAATTTTACAAGTCTTTGTAATGTGACAATTTCTAAACATGAGACTGTCTCTGCAAGAAACACAGAAAAGGAACAAAACCTGTTTGAAGTAATTATATATCATGTACAGTTGCTATAAGAGCAAACAAAAAGTAGTACAGCTCTCCATCATTAAAATAAAGTAGGTGGGGTCCATTATCACTGAACATGTTCTATACTGAATAATGTCATACTGAAAACTGATGTATATGGAATGTGATATGAGAATAGCATAATATAATGAACTGTTTTAGAGTGGACACTCAAAACAAGCTAATGATGTGTTTTGCACAGGAAATGAACATTATTGTTAAACAGTGTGGTTTTCGGTAATGAGCTTCACAATAATACCTATCAATATCTGGAATCATATTATAAGCATGTTACAATAGAGGAAAGCTGTAAAGTAAACATGTGAGGTTGAAGTTTTAACATGTTTCCTACTAGAAATTGTTTAAGACAACATACAAAATAAGTTGGGATGGAATACCTGTCAGTGAATCCATACAAATCCTTTAACTGCTGCTTGAGGTACAAGAGTAGAATACAACCTTGCGACAATCTGCAAATATCCTGAAGTGGTGTAATATCCTTTGGGAGCACACCTGAAATTATACACAGGTCCTGTACATACCATATACACTTACTTACAGGTTTGGTCCAACTGCAAATACTGACTATTGTCTGCCATCGCGTAATGTGCTAGCAGATTAGAATCCTTGTTTCTGTTACAGATTATTTGTAACAAACTACACTGACTCAGATCTCTCAGCACATTATGCGACAATTAAACTGAGTCTATGCAGTCTGAATTTAAATCCAACTTTTACATGAATATACAAAAAAAAAATTGTATGTCGTCTGCCACAAAGAACACCAGTGTTAATTGCTGGTCTTTGAGCAAAATGACCTCTCTCATGTTTAAACTGGAAAAACTGGGAGATCAAGGTAAAATTTTAAATAACTGGTACTTAATGACTCTAGATCAAGGTAAATTTATTAAATAACTGGTACCTAATGGCTCTATCAGTAAATACACAAAATACTCATCATACTCCATGATAATCATTAATTTAAAAAAAAAATGTTCTACCTTGAATCTGGAAAACTGTGGTAAATCTATTAATAACATCATATAGTAACAATATCAGACATCATGTCAAATTATGTTCCCCACACCAAAGATGCCAAACTGTCAGTGTCCTTATCATGAATCTTGTCAATTTTTCAGAATAAAAACCGCCTGTCTAGAAATTTTACTGTTTTGGCTTAATGTCAGTTCCTAGTGCCAGATAAGCTATACATAGCAGCCTTTATAACTGGTGGAGGAAAAACCAGGGAAAATACTAGTTAGAACCATTGACCCACGGCACGGGAAGCTTCATCATAAACCCAAAACTCGAACCCACAAATAGTAAAGACAAACACTTAGACCACTTAGACACCCTGGGTCCTTTTGTTAAAAAAAAAAAAAGAAACAATTGTACAATCATACTGCATCTCTTTTTTTTGAGATATTATATATATTTTACAGAGCAAGTAACAATTAAAATCAAATGAAAATAGATGGTGAATCCATTCTTTCAATTTCTGAACCTTGAATTCTATGACCATATTGGCCCAGAAATATCATAAATACTCCCAAATTAGCAGCATCCTTTTCTTTTCTTCTTGTTTGACACCCTTATTGCCAGTTTAGACAAACTTGATTCTTGTTGGGTGCACTTTTGCAAAAAATTACTGTTAAAAAGTCTTTCATACTGATGCACAGGTACATTTTCCCCTAGAGACTACATATAATATCCCGTTTTAAATCTTTAATAAAATTCAGATTTTTTGCAATTTACCAAGCTGAAATGTGAATTTTCACCAAAAAGATCTACTGTATATGTTGGGTCACCCTATTTGTTAAGACACCATAAATTAATTTTGTAATTTTATTGTGCACTGTATGTTTTGGGATGCATCATTCTTTTTGAGCTTTAAATTGTGGTACACTTTTAGTTCATTCAAAAATTACATGTCAGAAAATGCACTCCAACTGAAATTTTATTTTATAAAATATAAAACTGTGTAGTTGAGATAAAACTTAATCCACTTCAGTAGCATCTCATCAACACAATCCTTCTTTGGCACATGCATGATTTATTTTTTCAGTGCATGATTACTCTTTTAAGGTTTCTCATATCTCGAAAAATTATTAGAGGCAACATATCATCTTAAGCAGAAACTGCAAAGACTTAAGTCAGATTTTTCCAAATCTGCACTAGTCTTGCTACTTTCGACCCCCATCTTATTGTCTGTCCTTCCAGGAATGCAATCAAAGTACACTAGAATTTCATCCATGTTAATGATCATATTGTCTGCAAAATCATAAGCTTCTTTTCTGGCCTTTATGAATTCATCACATAATTTTTTTCGAAATATTTTGGGTGACGAAGGTCATGCACATGTCCATGAACAAAGTACTATATTATGTCACTTTAAAAATTGTTCCATTGTTTCAATTTATTTTCAAAATTCCTGCCAATACCAGTGCAAAGGAACCAAAAGTTAGCTTCCATATCTCGGATGTCTTTTATATATTCAGTAAAAAAAAAAAAAAAAGCATACTTAAAAGAATCCAAGGTCAGCTTCCAAAGTCATCTTGCTTTGCAATAAAATAACCTTTGTATTGATATCCTTTAAGATAAAAAAAAAATCGGCTTCTGAGGTTAGCTTGCTTTGCAATAAAAATAACCTTTGTATTGATATCCTTTAAGATAAAAAAAATCGGGTTCAGAGGTTAGCTTGCTTTGCAATAAAAATAACCTTTGTCTCTGATGTTCTGTCAGTAAATTAAAAGGAGCAGTTCACTGCTAACTGCCAGTTGTGTTTATTCACCACCCGGGCTTCTATGTGTTTGACATCTGTATTAATTATTAATACAAAGAAGCATTGATGTCTGTGCGAAAAGACCAACACTTATGCTCAAGTGAACGTGTATTCAAATCAGGATTTTTATTTGCGAGATAGTCATACAGTAGACTTAGATATAATTCGATCTTGATCATTTTGCACCTAACACCATGTCATGCATGAATGACAATTGTCTTCAAGATATTTTTCTCTTGTTTTCGATTTTGTTGGATTCAGTTTCAGTCAGAAAACATATTCAATCCTATGAGCACAACCAAACACAATTTGTTTCTCAAAGCTCATGTCATAGAAATAATGAGGTGCATGTTATCAGACATAAGTGAGACATGCTACAGTATGGAAGGCTAGACTACATATACAGATTGTGTGGATATATTTTATTCTTAAATGCTTATGCTGAAAAAAGGAATAAATGATAACAATACAAGTTTAGTTTAAGGATATTGTTTATCTATTTAATTGCAATGTGCAGTGAGGGAGAGCACAAATGCAATACAAATTTATTTTGTTTCTTAAGTCTTGGGACATATGACCTAGGTGAGAAAAAAGTTTCACCATAAATTCTGGGACAGGAAAATTTGTTCAAATTTTATGTCCCAATATATACAGTAAATATGGTATAATTTCCCACAATCTGGATTAACTGGCATCTCTACGATACTCAAAGAAGATGAATCATCTTATCCCACTTTGTTTTTTGGTAAAATATTGCAATAATTAATGAACTGATCTCTGTTTTGTTTAAGGCTGACAATTTTTTAAAAACAAAAGTGTTTGGTTTGGGGGTTGAAGACTTTTTCATTTCGCTCACTATGGCTAGCAATAAAATTATTATGCTGTACATATTTAAAGCATTCAGACAGCCAATAAACAACATACAAATTGAATTTAAGGCATGCTTCTATTGTTCTATTCTGAACAGAATTAGTTGGACTTCAAAAGAATCCGGTTTCTTCATTCCAATTGTCTTCTTTAATTGCCAAGTACTAATATTCATTTCAAATACTGTTGAGAAACCTCAAATACCAAATTTGGTAACAAAAATATCTTATATATTTCATTAGTTCACAAGCATGTGGGAAAAAGAATCTTAGTTATGACCTTTGGCCTTGATTCTATCATGGACAGAAGATTCATGAACTTGTTGTCTCAGATACTGTCATGAAATAGCCAGTTTAATCCATAATTATAGCTGGCTCTGAAGATAACACATAATGTCAAGTTAACAAAAGGTCATCTAGAATTTGATTATCATCAGGTATTGAAAAAAGAGCAGACCTCCAGACAAATTGGCCTATTTAAACTTGATGAAATGATATTATGCAACTCATTATAAATCAGTCAAACAGCTTAGAACAAATTTGTCTTCATGTACAAAATTTGATGAAAATACAAAACTTTAATTTATACTAAAAATTATAGTATAGTTTCTCATGCTAAGGCTAAGAATGCTAACATCTCCAGTGTTGTATGCCACAACAGTGATTTTATGAAAAACCAGTCTGCCCAGCTTGTCTTTGACTTGGACTTTTGATATTATTTTCTTCAAAAACCCAAGTTATTTAACTGGCATTATTCAATATATTTATCAGACATAACCACTAATTGCATTTGATGAAACTACATTTATACGTTTTATAACCCACCACACTGATGTCAAAATCTTTAATCTTGAAATCCATGTCAGAGTACCATGTATTTGTTTACTGAAAAACAATGAAATACAAAAAATTTCCAACAGAACAAGTTAGTGTTCATAAACTCAACTAAAATGCAGGCAGTGACCTATGACATGACCCAAAAATAATATTGGTCTAGTTGTAAAACTTTTTTCCAACAGCACAAACAAGATGTTTAGATCTACATCATTTCATTCAGAACCAATTACATGTTGCAAGAGGTATTCCAGTAAAAACTTTAAGTCAATGCCATCATCCTATCAAGAGCGATAACAAGAATATTTAGATGACCACTCTGGTTGCCATATATGAGGTCAAATCAGCACCACTTTCATTCAGTATTTGCTACTGGCATTGTGACAAAGTCTATGGCAATACAACCCATTTATTCAAAAGTGATCAGATTTTTAAGCTGGACACCAAGGCAGCAATTCTGAGTAGCATAAAGTTTATTTAGGACCATTTATATATTGCAATCAGTGTTTAACTGAAAACCTCATGCTGATATGACCATTCAAATCTATAATGTATCTGGTTTAATGACAGGTCATCACAATCCTTGTTACATGGTGCCAATTAAAAATCTTTAGGAAAAATCTTTCCAAATAATTTCAAACAAGTAGTAGTATAATTAAAAAAAAGGGGTAAAAGTGTGAAAAATATGTAAAAGGTACCTAAAAAAAAATAAAAGATATAGGTAAAAATTTTTTTTATTCAGGAATAGTAATTGTTTTTTTTTGGGGTCAAAACCATTTTTCATCACTTGACAGATTATAAATGGCAGCCAGTACAAATGGTGGAGGAAAACCAAAGAAAATCCCAGTAAGAACCACCAACCCATGGGAAGCCGCTTAGCAAGCTTTCTCACATACTCACAGAGGCTGAGAATGAAATCTGAACCCACATGAAAAGAGGTAAGATGGAAGTGACTGGTAAAGGTGAGTACTTTAGACCACTCAAACACCTAGGGCACCTTCAGGAATAGTCATAAACCAAATTTTTGTGATAACCACTGTAGCAGCTATTTTAGGCATCATATCAGAACTATTTTCCTTTAATCTTTTAATAAAATGCCATTATAATATGCCCATATGTTCAGAAGTAACAATGACAACATGGCTAGATATTAACACTAGCAAGCTTGCATTTTGCTAGTTACACTTATGACATTGTCAGCTGAAAAAAAAAATGCTGAATTCTTTTAAAACTATTTTTGTAAACATTTGTGATGGATTATGAAAAATGTTAGACCTTTGTGTTGGGCCTATTTTGAGGCCAAAATGTGCATAAACAGTGCTATAACTTTTAGGGATAAACAGGTCTGATCATAATGTACAAGTACACCAGATTTCATAACTTAGTTTCAAATGGCTCTTAAATTACAGAAAATATGATGGAAAGCTTCAGCAAGATTTTCTAAAGACAAAGTACAAGGATACCAAGTTTCAACCTTAAAGTTTAAAGGGCTAAAAATTTACTGATTGGAAAGAAATGTGTGATGGGAAGATTAAACTACCGGCCTGTGACCTTGATCTTGATGATAAAACAAGACATTACTCATGATATACAAGAACACGCAGCTATATCAATTAATCTCAAAGTGTTCCAAAGTTTAAGAACAGAGAAAGTGTGACAGAAAACTTAAAATATTAAGTCACAACTCTCATCCTGAAGATATGATTCCCACTATGACTGGGAACACACCTAAAAATGTATATAGATATCAAGTTTCATCCCTTAAACCAAAACTGATCAAATGTTACAAAGCTGAATTAAATGATCAAATGTTACAAAGCTGAATTAAAACTGATTCAAGATGTAAACCATGACCTTGAACTTCAACACATTACCCACGTGGTATGTGACACACTTTCCAATGATGATGTTAAAGTTTAATAAATTTATTCCCTAAATTGCAAAGGGTTTCAAAGTTACAGAGCAGAAAAGTAAAGTGACAAGCCCTAACTTTGAATATAGGACATCTAATGAGGTACATGACAGATGATGAAGTATTAGTATACCAAGTTTCATCCTTTAATCTCAAACAGCTTTTAAGTTACAAAATGGAAATGAAAGTGTGACAGAAAGAGAATGGATACTGTGTCCACTGCCTTTGGCATAAATTTTGGGGATAATTATTCATGCTGAGAAATGAATACATAATAGAATGTTTTCAGAAGGGTGCAGTATAAGTCAGTGACTCGAATGTGCTGTGATACAGACACACATGCACTGATTTTTGGCATATGCTTATTGTCAAATATGTGCTTCCCATCCAGATTTCATAGCATTTTACTCTTACTAATTACTAAAGTTGTTCTAGTATTAAAAAAATGGCAGCCTCCATTAAATGGCCAAAGACTTTGGTATAAATACCAGCAGTGTCCAGTTTTCTGAATGTACACTATATATTTCTAGTACTCTTACCAATAACTAAGAACAAAGAAGATGCATACCTAATAAAGTTTCCTCATCCTCATCCTCCTCATCATCTACAATCCTCCTGGCTACATTATGTTCTCCATTCTCATCACGTGAAGGAAGAGCCTAAAAAGCCAAAAACACAAAAATATAAAAACCCAAATGTAAATAATTTAAAATTTTTATTAAAAACTTGTACTTAAATCAAGTCTATCATTAATTTATCACCAGTAATCAAATAATCAGAGCTATTAGTGAGGGGTGCATTGCAATGGGCCCTGCTCTCTACAATCTGCTCTGCAGGACTTCACACAGAGATATGGACTATCAACAGCCATAATACTTATAGAGGATAATATGGAAAGCTGGAAATTAGATGTATACAAGGTCTCATTATAAAGGTACATGTACCTGCCAACTCTGGCTGAAATCCATTAATTATTGGTAAAGTAATACTCCAGCAATTTAGGTCCTGAGGATTGACAATCTGAAGGAATAATGATGCTACTGAATGCTTGAAATTGAACTCATTCATGGTCCCAGCACTATAAAGTCACACACCAAATTT
Organism: Potamilus streckersoni; assembly: GCA_016746295.1. Classification (NCBI taxonomy): domain Eukaryota; kingdom Metazoa; phylum Mollusca; class Bivalvia; order Unionida; family Unionidae; genus Potamilus; species Potamilus streckersoni. Next base: position 1,078,580 of record JAEAOA010001671.1, on the reverse strand, counting down.
AGCTGAAATCCAATGAAAGTTGTAAAGTTATGCTGCATAAACCAACATCAGGAGGATAAGCAAATAGAGAGCAATAAATGTGGCTGTTAAATGCTGGAAACCAAACTCTAGTGTCAATATAAAATACATGTACTAAATTTGGTAAAAATCTAACAATTCTGAAAGTTATTTGGTGGAAACCAAATTGTTCATGGATGAAGTGACAGCTCGTTGATTCTCTGGACAGAGACATTATTACTATAGTAATAAATAATAAATAATAATAAGTAATAAATAAATGACTTTGCTGAGGTGGGCTCTTTTGAAACATTTTCATCCCCTGTTTTCAAAAGCAGCATTAAAAAGCCATTAGCATATAAAAATAGCACAAATCCAATTAGCGAATGTAGCAAATGCCAAACCCCAAAAATGTTTGTAACAGAGGCCATAACTCTGACAAGTACATAAATAAAATGACAATCAAATTTGATCAACAAATAAATTTTTATTGTTAATAATATTAATTCATACATTCACTAAAGCGAAGGGAGATAATATTTTAAATAACAGAGGCTATATCTAATTAAGCTGTGTTGCAGAAAATTTATTCAAGGTGCTATGGAGGCCAAACTGCTGTTGATACAACTGTAAAAGCTCACAAGAGCTGATTAAAACCAAAAGCCTGACATATGGACAAGTCATATTTTGGTTGGGCTATTGAACAGTGTATAGTGACTTGGCTGGAACAAGAGTCTTTGTCAAAAATGTCTCTCAAATAAATAGTTTTCAAAACAAATTGACATTAGCAAATGTGATAACTTTCAATAGCAGTTACCAATCCAGTGGTTTGATATCACCAGTGAACTGCAATTTTCTCTGGCAATAGTGTATTCAGGATGATGGCGGAATGCAAGTAAACAATATAAACTTAAAAAATAAATATGTTCTTGTCATCTATCACTTTAACTGAAGTAAACAACAAAACCACCTACAACAGTACAACTGTCTCCTTGTAACTATTATATTTACCTAATAAAATGAAAAACAAACTTCAAAGAATCACAAGCATTAAATCTTATATGGATTTTCCATAATCTCTATGTACATTCTGATTCGTTCTGCTAAGTAGCTTGTGTTAGTCGAGTAGTTCTTGCATTTGTATGCTTACCCTATATTACCAGTTAGCAAAAATATCAAAATTAAAAGTGTATTCCATATTCTGCTTAAATACCCCTCCCCCAAGGAAGTGCCTACCTTTGACATATCTATTAAAGGAAATCAAGAAAGCAAAATGTACCATTTTAACTGTCCAATTTTACAAACATAATATCCATGGATAAACACACTCAAAACAAAACATGACCTTGCAGATACTATTCCAACTTGAACCTTTGCAAATTCTACTCACAACATATTTGCATTTCAAGAGGAAAATTTGACCAGCACATACTGTGGTTAGTTGGAGATAAAAAAAGATTGTTTTCTTCAGTGGATTATGTTAGCAACGGAGAATTGTAAAGTCAATGTATCTAAAAGTGTATAAAACAAGATACTTTAGCCATTGGGAATTACAATGATGTACTATGTGCAGTAGAACATGGTAATCAATTTTGGAAACATTTAAAACAGTTAAAGAAAGAAAATGTGTCATTTTGTGATTTTAGCATCTTATACATAAATTTATGCTGAGATGCAAGTGATGTTAACAAAGAGGGACAATTTGTGTAGTTTACATTTTACTTATATATGAAATGTTATTTAAAAATATTCTGTCAAAGACAATTACTGTGATGTGTGTCATAATAACATGACTGAAAATACTCAGTTCTAGTATCTGCTCCCAGCACTCAAAAGAACACTTCCCAACATGTTTACAGGAATATTAGACCTCACAGCCAGTGCTGCAAAGTAAGTGCTGACACTGTTGTGATCATCTCAGTGAAAATCAAAGATGTCTTCTGAAGATCTTAGTAGAGAGAATATATTAAGTATCACTTCTAAGTCTCATGTGATCAAGTAATCTACATGAGAACTTTCCTCTTAATTTGTGTATCAACAGACACATTGATTGCACATTTTCTAATGAATTTACACTAAGTACCATAAAAAACAAGATCTAATTCTCCATTACATCATTTCTAATACAGCTAGAAAACAATTAGGATTCTATATGCATTAAAATGATATTGGGCTTAATGCCATTTTTTAGCCCACAATAGGCTATACATGGCGGCCAGTATTAATGGTGGAGGAATAAACCAGAAAATCTTCGGAAAGAACCACCAATCCACCCATGAGAAGCTACTGGCAAATTTCTCACATATTCACATTCCCCGAATCTTAGACTTGAACCCATGCAGACAGAGGTGATATGGCAGTGATCCGTAACGGAGAGCGCTTTAGACCACTCAGGGCATTAAAATCACAATTTTGGTAGATATTAAAAACAATAAATTGACCCTGATTATTTCTGATTAAAAAAATTAGTGTCTTAATGTTATTATTACATTTACAAAAAAGAGGCTGAATATTCTTATATATTTGTATAGGTTTTCTATGCATATGACTCCCATTTTCTTGTGCCTGGGTTTTAAAACTATAAAGTAATGTACCACAAATATAACAAGCTTAATCAAAACAACTTTAATCTATGGTATGAAGGGTAATATGGAGATAAGCATCAATTCCAAAGTGGTCACTTCGGAACTTCTACTAAGATGGATTCGACAGCAATCAAATACTAAATATTAGATGATTACAAAGTAACTCACATTAGCAACTTGGGTTTCCTTTGTTGCTTAAATCCACGGAAAAGTGATAACACTTGCTGGACAAATGATTTTTCAAAAGTGGGACAAGTGGCTTAAAATGATATTTGCTCTGATAGCACTCTCTGGGTCCAAAATTTAAAATTTAAACCTCATCACTTGTTTCGTTCATAAGAGGACATATTTTTGCCACACTGTAAACAGCAAAGCTGCTCTCTTAATGATATATCTGTGCTGACACAACTATTTGGACATGCATATGAAGACAAGTAGATGGAAAGATTCACTTCTCCAACAGCAGATTAGCTTTTTTAAACAACCTTGTGTTCTATAATATAATCTATCAGCCATAAAACAAAACAAAGCTTTAAAGTGGTCTACTGCAAATTATGTTCTATATTTAAAATCTAGAGCTTTATTGATTTGACTTGGGGATATTATATGACTAAAAAATGTTTGAGATGGATTTTATTAAACTAAAAATATGTTTCATCAGGAAAAAAAAATCAATAGCGCTTAACAATTCTGAAAGAGGAATTTTAGTGATATAATACAGCATTCAGAATTTGTGGACCCAAGTTTATGACCTTTCAGCAAAATCAAACATGTGATGTAGACAGTTTAAAGTTAATGTTTTGTGTAAATAATTTATCATATTGTTTTATGTCTGTATCCTCATAATAATTCAAATTGATTTAGCCAATTAGTAACAAGAATCTTAACTGCAGATCAAGCCAAGTAGCAAAAAAAATGTACATTTTTCATATGGTTTTCTGTAATTACAGCATGTGATATATAGACTGTTCTTCTTATGCTCAGATTATGCTTTTTTGACTCTTATGTTAGTATTAATTAGTCTTATACCTCGGTGGGTGGGGTGGGTGGGAGTTGACATGTATAACTTACTACAAAACAGTTGAGGTTCACATTTAATATTATTTCCCTTTGACTGGGTAAGTGATAATTAGGATCAAAGGGTACCCATTCTAATTTTTCCTAAATTTCAACATCTTTAATCAATAGTGGAAAAAGTTGCACTTGTAGAGACTTTGTTAACTTTTGTGACAGAACAGAAATTTACCATTGACTTGCAGATCATTTTATGACTACAGAAACGACTAAATCTCTGGACACAAAGTCTCAGGTCAAGCTAAATTATTTTCAAAAGTAATTTTTGAAGATTTACAATTGTTGGGACACACAATTATTGCAATTTTTCATGTAGTACAAGTCTTGGGATGCCTTCAACATCTATTTTTACTAAACGACCAATGTATTTTATTGATCATAAAGACACCAGCAAAGTTACTTTGGTTGTTAAGGGACTATCATCATGGATATGTATTCAAATACTGTGAAAAGTCATTAAATTTATTTAATTTTCAGTTTTCTTCTCGGTTCTGCTTCCTGTATCCTCGTACCAATTCATAGGGATCTGGCCCAAGTCATTACATTCATTTTATTTTCAGTTTTCTTATCATTTCTGCCTAATTCAGATTTGTGTATAATTTAGTTGGATGATGACCTGAAAGTGTAAATACCTAACTCATTAAAATGTTATCCCAGTATGACAACAATTAACAACAGTGTTTAGTTCATCTCTCACATTTAGTGAGCATAATTATATAATTGTGCCACTGCATGTAGATTGAAGTCTGAATGAAAAAACAACCTTTAAATCTGAATTATAGGCACCTCTACAATAAACTTAAATAATATCTCCAAAATACAATAAATAAGTTTCAGAAGTAATGCTTAGGCAATAACTGTAATAATGTAGAAAAAAAAACCAAGTTGTAGTTTGCTTTGATGTAAGCAATCTTAAACCCCATTTATACAGCACTAGTAATTGTGCTAATATAATGGAGTAAAAGGCACATGGTACTGGAATAGCCATCAGAGAAAGACAAGAAAATCTGCCAATTATAAACAAAGGCTGGTTTGATGTCTTACTTCTGTCAGATGTAAGGTGTTCAATGTTGTGTCCAAAGCTCGATTTATTTAAGGCATTTATCACACACAGGTAAATTATGTAAATAACTTGTCTTGAAAATACATCCTACAATTGGCAATTCTACCTCAGCTGAAGAAAGGTTTATGACCAATCAAGGTACAATGAAAAGTGTCCCTCCATTTGCAGAGATGCCAAACCCTACCAATATGAAATAAGAATGCCAACTTATACAGATCGAAGTATAAGTATAAAATAGGAATATTTCATATTTTTATCCAATAATTTTTTTTGCACATTAAATCTTAGTGTTCTTTAGATTTTGTTTTTGAAACAGGCTTCCGATGGTCATCTAACCCACCATGTAATATACTCAAGTCAGTCAAGAAAAGTGGAAAAGCATGGTATTCAACCTATGCTGATGCCATGCATATTCCTTTAAGAATGTTTTTAACATACTTTTTCTGCAGCCCTTTGGTTTGGCATCTTCTTGAATTTGATCACATAAATAAAGGTTCTAAACTGGCATGATTTCTGACAGTCCAATATCCAACTTGTGTTTTGGAATGCCGTGACAAAATGCTACTTAGACATTGAAAGTACTTACGTAAATATACTGGTGATCAAGCTGCAGTATACAAAACTACAGCTATTACATGGATGAATTGCAATGGGCCAGGCTAATTACAATTTTCTTGGCAGGACCTTAAACTGAGAAATGGGCAGTCAGGGGCCTTAACACTTTTGACTGATAATACTGGAAAATAAACTCCTTTAATAACACTTTTGACTGACAATGCTGGAAAATAAGCTTTTTCAAAGTCTTGTCATGATAAAGGTGCCTGCCAAATTTAGTTGAAATCCATCAATCCTCTGACATGAAAATTTGAAGGATGAGCAATTGGGGGAAAAAGCTCCTGTAATTGATACCGTGAAACACTGAAAATGGAACCCATTCCAGGTGTCAACAATATATAACCACATTCCAAGCTTGGCAGAAATTCTATTCCAAGTTAAGGTACATAAACAAAAGTGTTCAAAAATGGATGTATAACTATTGGGAACCACCAACTTGTAGTAACTGTGGCCCCTAGCTATATTGACCCAAAAATCAAAACCTAATAAAACTGATATGTAATGTAATGTTTAACTGGATGTCAGCAGAATAGTGGTTATATGGTGCCAACAATTGGCAAAGTTTAAAAAATGTTATTGTAATCGCATAATTTTAGGTTAAAAACAAGAATGGTTTTGCCAAGATTAGAATGATTAACATCACTGTTATTTAGTGTTGCATGAGACTGAAAATTTGTTTTTTTTTTGTTTCTTAATAAAAGTCAGTATATCAGTGCAACCAAGAGTAAGCCTGCATGATCATGTTCTGTCACTGGTTAATTCATTACCTTTTTTCTGACTCATTCATTTTCGTCTAATTTTGTTCTTGTTGTGAATATAGCAAATGTTTTAAATGCATGTTCAAAAAGAACACTGCCGTAGCTTTAGTAAAAACTTAATGTCAGGATTAAGATGTATTGATTTTCTACAAAACAGAGTAACTAATGATACTATAAAGGGGAAGTGCATTGCTGACTGATAAAAGCATTAATTTCAAACAGACAGAAGTTCACTTGGATTCATACTGGGAAAAGATCAAAAGCCATACATGAGGTAAATGTACATGAATTATGTAAATATAAGTTTTAAAAAATCCATTACACACAAAAATGGGGTAGATAATCTATTATTAAACTTCTCTTTAAATCCTTGCATGCAAACTTTCCCATCCCCATCCATGTCAAAAGATCAAGACTAGTTTTTCCTGTGAAGCTGAAAACAGCTTTTAAAATTTACACTATTCATAGCCGGATGAAACATATTTTCACTGTAGGGTATTAAAGTTTGTAAGAAAGAGCACATTAGGTACCATTTTCTGTGAACTTCTTTTTGTCAGCATCTACAAAGAAAAACATTACAAAATAGAATGATAAAGCAACAAAATATAACACATGGCACTTTTTAAAACAATAACTGCAATGAATATCCTTTCAAACAAAAAGGTGTTCCATATTGAAGACAAATGCATCACTCCTGGGCTGTGTTCAGTAGGGCAAACACTCCTACTTTATCGGCTGCCAGTGAATGGTGCTAAATGGCAAAAGCTCACAGCAACCAATAAATGCAAATTTTGTTTCAATTTCTGAAGAGCTTGGCAAATGAGACATGAAAGCAGGCACCTTAAGATTTACCTTGGATATCATTTGATTGACATTTATTGAGACCCATTTTCTCAATTACCCATTTACATTTACCAAATTTACATTTTCTAAAGATAAGCAATGTTTATGCATGAAAAGCATGGTTTAAATATTGAAAAAATTAAATGCTACACCAAGTCCTTGTAAGCAATAAGTAATCCATCATACTGACATATCCTGCAAATTAATAGGTTAACAGAACATTTATTCTTTCAGCGCATGATGTTAATTTTACTGAACACAGCTCAGGGTATAACCATGTGAAATAATCAAATGGTAAAAATAGCAAACAACGTCAATAACGTCAGTTCAAAAGCAAATAGTATGGCATTAGCACATTAATGCAACAAATCAGAAAACAAACTAACCACAAATTCATAAACCCATCAAGACTTGGAAAGGTTTCCGTGTCAAAGCAAAACAGTGCTAACACTTTGGAAGATGTGGACCTAACAAGCAAACCACTATTGCAAAAATTTAACTTTTAATAACTCCACTTCCGATGGAATTTCAAATGAGATAGTAGCATCTATAACCAAAGCCAGACTCCAAATTATTAATTTTTTCCTGATGAAAAATACATGAATGTGCATACAACAGACAAGCATTAAGGTAAGATACAGAACTGTGCTGTGGGTAATTGGGATACATGCACAACAAAATATACAACTCAATTATCAATACAAGCATTCAGCAAAATGCTACATCCCCCCCTGTGTACTTGCTTTGTATTTATACAGATGTCAGCCAACCTATACTAATGTTTAACAGGAATGTGAACATAAAATAAAACTGGATTCTGAGCATATTAAAAAGAATACTCCAAATTTCTATCTAGCAATAAAGCTTTTAGCCATAATGATTCAGTTGATTTTTGTTAGAAATGTCCTTCCAACAGCCTTGTTTCCATGATATGTCACACTGAAGTCCATCACGAAAAAAACGCAAATGGCATGCAAATTATTCCATGTTAATACCTTTGATATCCAAGTTCAATTTTCTGTAGCACAGATTTTAAAAACAAGGTAAAATTTTTAACAGTCGCCATTCATTATCATCTTTCTCAAACTTTCTGAAAGAAATCAGAACACTAAGATGAAATGATTTTATGATCAATATTTCAATTGTTTTTCGAACAAAAACATTCAGGTACCCAGTTACAAATGAATTACAACTAGATATTTCAAGAATTTCAGTGGTTTAGGTTTAACAGTGTTTACATTGTGGCTCACCAGGATAAAAGTTTTTTTAAAAAATGGCATAACCTGGAGTTGAAAATAGGAATGATTGTCAGTCCTAATGTTTGGCATCTCAGGATTAAACATTACTCGCTACCACCAGAAAACTGATACCTGTTCGTTTTGCTGTCTGCGATGCAGCTTCAACAAAGAAAATACTTGACATCTTCCTGGCTCAAAATTTCCTAAAATTCTGTTCATTATGAAAATGCTCTTCGACTCCCTTCACTAATACCAAATGTTCAATCAGCATTAAGTGATGCTTTTACAGCATGATGCTTTCTTTCAAATTCTGTCTGTTTTTGTAAAGTTATTTAAAAGATTTTCAACTTTTAATAATTTTGCAGACATACTTGCTGCAGATCTGTATCTTTATATAAAAAGCTGTAAGACTTTAATACAACAAAATTTCCTATTAAATTTGATTAATTTCTGCAAAGCAGTTTTTGAGAAGCCAGGAGTAAAAATAGTTTTGGTAACCATGACAATATTGTATGTGGGAGTAAAAATAGTTTTGGTAAGCATGACAATATTGTATGGTGGTTCAACCTGGTTTCTACGAACTTTAAAAAGCTTTATATCAGTTTGCTCTGTTAAACTTGGCTAAATTCTAATAAGTAAGTTTTTCTAAAACAAATGTTTTGCAAAAGAATTTTGTAAAATAATTTTTGTTTATTTTGTTATTGTTGGTCATAATGGCCCAATTAACACATTATTGGTTACATCATGACTGGGAAAAGAGAAATAGGTGCTTTCCTAAGTACACACCTAGGTAGCCAATCCAGGCTACAACATTACAACTGTTAATAACAATAGATATATTTGCCAGGGAATCAGCATAATTTGTAAAAACCAGAGAGGCTTTTATGTCAGGATGTTTTCTATTAAATTTGATCTAATTCAGTTTAGCAGCTTTTGAAAAGAAGTAATTTACATTTTTTTCTTTTAAAGCAATTAAAAGTCATATTTGAGTACACACTAGGATCAACTGCATAAACTTAAAAAATGCCGACATTTCACACTGCTTTCAGTTGGTTTTTAAACTATTTATGTGTTGTAAAATTGGCCTTATCTGAGGGCAGATTAACATAACTTTGACAAAACTGAAATGTCCTTATGTTATGGCAGAATGCTCTATCAAAATTAGTTAAAAATTGTCAAGCAGTTTCTGAGAAGTAGAAAATAGTTTAATTTATGTTGAGGAACAACAGACAATGCAAGCTGGATGCAGGTCTGCATCATAAAATCGCTAGGCTTAATGGCCAGATGGCCTACACACTACGATTAAAGCCTTTTACTACATTTCTATGAATGCTAGCAGATACTAATTAGTCCAAAAAATATGTACAAGCATTTAACAGAAACAAGAATACAAGCTTATATTAACATCAATCAACCAACAACTAATAAATTGTCATTCAAACCAACCAAACTTTATGTTTATGTTACAGCTAAGATTTGCCAATTAGCAAGAAATGATCTACATGTCTGCATAAATCTAAAAGGCACTCAAGCTAGGAAACTTTCTGTCAAATTTGTTCACACTCTGTTAAAGAGGTTTTTATTTTTTAAAAAGGAAATTATTAAAAGTATATATGATTAGCAACAGCAGCCAAATTTGGTGGTATCATTTGACTCACCTTACAAGCCCTTTAAAATTTGGCCAAATTCTGTGAAGTGGTTTCTAAGAGCAAGTCATTTAAAAGAGTTTCTATTTTACTAACAAGAGCCAAATTTGACAGCTGAATTGAATCCTTTGTAAAAAAAAATTTAAAGTCTCTATATCAGTATGCTTTCTGCAAAATTTAGTCAAGATATTTTGAGTGTTTTTCCCCTGCAAAGTAGCCATATTTCAGCACAAGATAGGCTATATATAGTGGCCAGTATAAATGGTGGAGGAGGAACCCATGAAAACCCCAGGAAAGAACCACTGACCCATGAGAAGCTATTGGCAAGATTTCTCACTTACCCACTTTACCCAAATCTGAGACTCAAACCCAGACAAAGATAAGATTGCAATGAACCATAATGGTGAGTGCTTTAGACCACTCAGGGCTCCTATTGCTTTTTAACAGTGGTCATATCTGATGGCAGATTGGTATAATTTGAACAAATTTAAAACATCTTCATGCCAGAATGCTGTCAATATCTGTTGTGTTATGAAACATCTGTTTAAATTTGTGTCCCTATTTTTAGCAAAGGATAGCATATCAGATGATAGATAAGAATCAATTCCACAATTTTAAAGATCTTACTGCTGGAAAGCATCCTGTAAAATAAACTGGTCAAATAGTTTTGAAGAAGTTGTAAATGAGTATGAATATAACACAAATATAACACAAAGGACCATACCATAAAATCACTGCACCTGATAGCCAGGTGATCTGAAAAACCACAGTTTTAAATGGATCAACCTACTTAAATCATTTTAGCATTCTGGATCTGTTGGTCCACACTGCTTCTTAACTTAACATTCTAACTAGGTAACCACCCAGTCACTCTTAAAACTTGTAATGAAGTCATCCACAAACTTAAATAAAATAGTATGTAAGACCATTGTAAAGTCATAAAAGCCCACTTACTATTATTATTTCTTTTCTGTTAACTTTAAGCTTTAAAAATGTAACATGCACATGCCATCTTTCTGATGAATATGATTAGGAACCACATATATTCAGAATTTCATGCAAACTAAGCTGTTCTACAGGTTAATTTCCCCTCTTCCTACCTTCCTTTTGACAACATGAATAACCATTGAAACTTACCTCTCTAAAAGACTGTAACAAGTTGGATCCGGAGACAGACACAATGATGTCTATTTGGTGAATGATGAACAATGGTTCATCCTGAGTTTGATAGGGGAAAAAGGCCAAATTATCTGCAATGAAGACTTGCTCTGCAAGATTGATTTTCTGAAATGCAAGTAACATATTTTGGTCAGTATTTTGAAGAATTTGAGATAATCAGTTATAACTGGGTTAAACCAGGCTCATATCCAAAATATAGGGATAGATCTATGAAAAGTTGGCGACCTATAGATTGTGACTAATTTGGTCATGAACTGTTTTCTTCAGTTCCATTGAATGACTCTTTGACTTCATTTTATTTTATTCTCCACCAGCACACTTTTGCTAGATGGGCAATTAGCACAACAAAATATGGCAATGAGTTACTAAGCTGTTTATAAGGTGCTGATGGATGGATATATTTTATCTACAAGGCCTCTGTATCTTGAGATTCTTAGTTGTAAACCTAGAGAACATAGGCCAGGTTTTTAAGGAGAAAAAAAAAACAAAAAAAAAAACAATAATGGAAGTCAGTTTGTAAATCAACCAGTTGTACTTAAAAATAAGGTAATACAAGTTATGGTACATACAAGTTGAAGTAAAGGTCCTTGGAATTCACCTTATCTATCTAATCAAAATGGTGTAATGACTCTACCACCTATAGTGTAATTTTGTGATTCATGTAGATAGATTAATTAAGCCTTAAGCAAGAGCCAAGCATGTGTCAAACTTCACCTGTCACCTGTATATATATATACATATCTGACCTGGTCATAAAGGCCAACCATCAAATTTGGCTCTTAGAGATTTGATGTCTAAAGTAGTCTAGTCACCCATGGCTAGTAAGTATATAAGTATACTTCAGGACTAGTGGAAATTTGCTTGCAGGTATTCCATTAGGCTATTGGAGAAAAAAAAGAACCCCCAAAAAACAATACCAAAAAGACCCACCCCTACCCCTAGAAAAAAGTATAATCTAGTCTGTCCAGTCATGGCAAAATAAGCAAAAAAACCCCACCCCATAATTTGTAATTAAATTAGGTTCACACTGCAGGATATAACTCTCTATTTCTGGTCTTCAACATGCACAAAATCAGGGTTTCTATTGCTTTTTAATAGCAAGAACAAGCTTTCAATTGCTAATGGCTGCACTCACAAGATAACAAAGTTTGCATGTTGTGACTGATTACATAAATCTCGTAAATCTGAAAAATGGGAATAGAATTGAAATTTACCTCGATCAATGCCTAAATCCCATGGCATTTATCAGGTTAATTTATAACTTGACTCATTTAAATGTACCTCAGAATCCTGTACTGCCATGGAAAATTTGCTGCCTAGAATATACCTAAACATTCAGGGGTACTAGCTATTTTGGGATAAGAGTGATCAGTTGGGAATGAGTAATTACTGAACCCACAATAGTCCCCTGACTATTGAACATGTTCAGCAGACATTTTACAAGGAGCATCTTCCCTTAATGTCAGCCAAATTCAACTTAAGCCAAGGTAAAAAAATAAAAGAAGTGATTTATTTTTGCAAGCAAAAGGTTGTTTCACACACCCTAACACTGTAAAACTGGAACTTGCGTGAAGGAAAGGATAAATATAACAAGGTCAATATATGGAATTTGGTTAGATATGTTATCAAGATACCAATTTCTCAAGGTGTGGATTACAATCCTCCTCTCATAAGATTGAAACAGTTCAATCACTGTAAACAGCACAAAAAGAGCTTCAGCTCTGCAACAATTACATTTGTCCTGATGAGGGACAAGAAAGATGAAATCTTGGACCAAAAAGCACACCCACCCAGCAGTTTAGTTGTGACACAATGCAGACCAAAGGTCTAAGTCCTGAAAAATTGTTATAATGGCATGAAAATCTAGTGTCATCTACATATACCTACAAATACACATGCATGATGGATTTAATTTGTTACCTAAAATGGTTTTACTAAATCATGCTAATTTTCTTCCAAAGAGTTCAAGTCCCAAAATTTGAAATGTGTGTGAAAAAATATGTAATGATCTGAAAATCTAATAAGGACCTCTACATAATAATACAAAAAAGACTACCAGATTTCATTCTTCCACTTCAAAATGAGTTTGCTTGATTGTGCTTATACTTTGTCAAAATTTGTATATACCAATACCTCCTCAAGTTTAAGTCAAAAAGGTTTGAAACCATAGAAAACATAGTTTTTAAGCCATCTGACTTAAAAGAAAGTGTGGTTAGTAAACATTTTTGCAAAGAATCAATGATCAATTATCTGAGCTTTCCATCATTTCTTAAACAACACCTTCCCCTGCCTTGAAAATCTGGAAATATGAATAGCAGCAAAGGTGGGTGAATAAAATTAATGCAGGACCTTTTACAATAATATTGAAAGTAGAATTATGTTGCTAAAATACTGGCATTCTTATCAGGATGGTTAACAATGCAAAATTAGCTTTGAAATCAAATAAAAAGCACAACATACTGAAATTTGGACAAAAAGTTGTCAATAGTCTTCTAGATGTTTTCATGGGAAATTTGATTAATTTACATAGTTCTTCAAAAGTTAATAAAAAGAAACAAATTAAATCAGAAATGATTAAAATTCCTATAAAATTTTGAGAAAAGTGAAAATCCATCTCAATTGGTGTTTCTTCTATAACAGACCTCATAGTGACTTTGGTATCAATTCATGATGTGGATGTACACATAGACATGCTTTACATTCTGTCCCATCAACAAAATATGATAGAGGCATGTAAGATCATTTTTTGAAAGACCACATCAGGGTTTCTGCCACAAACTTATAAAGATCCATACATTTTCCTTACTAAATTAAATTTTTTTGACATAATGCTATTTTATTTCAGCTTTGCTGACATAATCTGTGAGGCAATTTTTTTAAAAACGGGCTGCTTGTAGGTAGGCAGGTGCTAGAACTGGTTGTGGATCCTATCAGTGGTGAGAGACACTTTGTTGGGAAAGCAGCAGTAACAAAGAGAGACAGTCATGTGGGAAGTTGCTTTCATCAAAAACACTGAAAAAATGGATATATTAAAATGTGATCTTGATCTTAGTGAAGCTACGACTTGATTCAATGATTTCATATGGCTTTTAAGATGAAAGCCCCATGTTGGCAATATAAAATTATTTCCTGTGTAGCCAACATACAGCTTTCATCTCTATTTTGAAGACTCAATCTAGGTTTAAAGTCATCAGTTTTTTTCAGTGGATTAAAAGTACAGTGCCCAGGCATTCTTTGAATAACACAAGGTCCACAAAGACATTAAAAAAGATTGGTCCAAGAATGGTAAATCCAATGAAATTAAAATGAATATGCTCACTAGCACAACACAAAACATAATAAAATAAATAATCATTGGAATAAAAAAAATTAATTCTCAACTTGTTGGTAGAAAGACCAGTCAAATGATTGCATGGACTTCGCTCATGCATTTATCAGCTATATGCACCTTGAGAGGTAGCGTTATACAGTAACTTCTTTCAGCAAAAGAGCAGTCACATTACCAGTTTCTGTAATAGCTAAAATTTATGACTTTTTCAAATCTTTAAAGCCATTTTTACATTTTTCTAGATATTTTCAAGACCTGTAAAATAAAATTCTTAAATTTTAAACCTTTTCCAGTTTCCAGACCAATGCACGAAGCTTGCCAGCATGTAAAAAGATAATAATAATAATAACAACAACAATAATAATAAAAACATAATTCTACATGTGCACCATACACAAGTTCAAATCAATATCCTAGGTAATTACATGCGAACAAAAGGGGAGACATATACTTAATTCATTCTTCAATAATAAGCCATGCATGAGAAATTTATAGGCATATATCAAACTTTTAAAGTTACAACTCCTCCCTTGTCCTATGTATACAGGACATATTGCCTAAATACATCCCTCAAATATCATGATCCATAACATCCATAATACTTTTCTTTTGATCACAGAAAAATATTTATGGAAAGAAACCTTTCTAAAATGGGTGCTTTCAAATATCAGCTTTATCACATGTCCAGGGACAACAGTCTTTGTAATCCAAGTATTTCTCTAAACTATTCTCATAGTGTATGCTGCATGGGGATTACTCAGAAGGGATACACTCATGTATAATGAATATTGTTGCACAGCACACTAATAGTCAGAACTTTTAAAATCCCTTGCATATATTCTGAAGAAAAAAATTTGAGAATCAAGTATTGTGACACTATGACTCTAGACAAAATAACAAAAGTGAAAACAAAAAGGTTTTATAAAATTCAACAAATAATGTATTTCCCTACAAAAAAAGTGAAATTTAAAAAACAAAACAAAACAGTATGGTGAATTAAATCCCAAACAGTCCTCAAAGTTCTATAAGAAGTCAAAATGTAAAGAGTTCCAAATTAATTTCAGTGGTGTTCCAAATAAAATCTTATATTTAATGTACTGATGTGCTATGTCTTGATATATCAAAAAGATATAATCCAAAATGAAAGAATTCACAATAATTTCAAAATAATGATCTAGTCCAAGAAGTATTAATGAGCACTCATTAATTCCAGTTAATAATTTAAATAAATAAATCTTCCAAAAGTAAAATGTGAACACAACAATAAGAATAATCCCACTTCAGACATTATGGCAGAAATTAGTAATTCTAAAGTAAAAAATACTAACAGAAATAGTGACAACACAATTTAAGAACCAGGATGAGTGTCAACTTATTTTCTAGTACACTCTAAGTTGTCAACAAGATAAGGAATTTTTAAATGAAAAACTAATGCTCAAAAGATCCAAGTAAACATGTTAACTTCCATTAATAATGACCTGAATATTCAATCTATAATCATAGAGAAATATTAGCTATATTATTTATGTTGTTTACAAAATAAGTGTCACTAGTTAGATAGGCTCTTACTTCAACCAGTGACCAAGGTCAATAACACAATACATAACATATAATCATGGAGAAAAGCCAACCACTACTTATTAAATATACATAACAAAAGTGAAAGAAAACAAATTTTAAATGTTATTTTAAGTACTTGTGCCATCATCTGAATTAATAATTTCTGATACAAAAGAAACCATCTTCTGTCAATTCCATCAATTAAACTCAGATTCAAAAAGAACCATCTTCTATCAATCTCATCAATTAAACTAAGATACAAAAGCAACCGTCTTCTATCAATTAAACTCTGATACAAAAGAATTCATCTCAATTTCAAACTTCTGCCTATAATGAAACTAAAAAAAATCTTAAAAGCTAGGTTTACTTGTAGAATATAATGCAACTCATTTTAAACTTTTTAGGGTACATCTTTACCATTATGTCAAGTTTCGGTCAAGGTGGATTGGACAATAAATAATATGCAAGTAAATTAAAGAAATCCTTCTAGACAACATGCAGCTTCCCAATTGTGATGATTAGATCTCTGAGGGGAAAACAAAAGTTCACTATGTTGCCCAAATATACATAAACATTTCATATCTGATTCATGCAAAAAAAAAATTTAGCTCTTAATAAATCAACTTCCAATATCTACTGCAAAACTATGAATTTCTACTACTACTACTACTACAACTACTAAAAAAAAAACAAGAAGAGGAAGAAGAAATTTATTACTAATTTCAAAGCTTCAAAACAACTATTACTACCAAAGCTAAAGGAATTAGTTGTGTAAATAAACTTTTAACTTACTGCAGTGTCATCAAAGAGATTGAGGAGTGATGTGAGGATGGCTCTGCGATGTGACCGATTGGTCCTTAAGACAGTATACAGATATGCATTTACACTGACAATGTTATCTTCTACAGCCCGCAAGCCTCGAATAATTGAACCTTCTTCATTGGCAAGTAGTTCTTGAAGTTTATAAGACATTTTGATTCCTTGCAGGGCTTTCATCTGGAAAATGATAAAAATGAAAACTATGCAGTAGATGAAAAATCTTAATAAAATTTCATCATGTTCTCAGGTATCTCAATGTTTTTTTTGCCCACCAAAAAATAATAAACAAGATTCCTTAGAAGAAAAAGACACTCGACTGGGTGAAAAGGATACCCAAGAATTCAATATAAGGACATTTCTTCTTTTCAACCGTCAAGTGTTGAAATCATCTCTGATATTCTGCTGTGATTATAAAACTCAAATTAGCTGCTGTGGTACACATATTAGATGTCAGCTTGACACCATTTACATTTAGGACAAAGTAGACATCTGAAGCATTTTGGTGAAAAACCTGTCATAATCTTTATCCATTTTGGAAAAGTAGTGACAAGATTTTTTAAGATAGTTGTTTCAGCAGCCATATTGTATTTCAAAGTGGCACCATTTTCATTTAAGGTAATAAAAGAATTCTATTGGTGAAAATCTCTGGCTGATATAGTTACAGGTTTCAAAAAGTAGAGATAACAATATTTTACATATAGGAGATTATCAAGATTGCTGCCTTATCGGACATCAGATGGGCACCATTGTCATTTAGGATCAACCTGACATCACAGGATGTCTTCTGGCATAACCCACATTAATATGATTTGCTGTTCAAGTAGCGATGTGATAGCAGGAATTTTAAAATGGATGCCATGGTGGCCATATTGGATGTCAGTTCAATGCCATTTAATAAGGAACAGGTAGATATCATAAGAAGTTTTTTTTAGGGCTCATGTTGATATGAGCATCAATTCAGAAGGAACAGCAATAACAAGATTTTCCAAATGGCTCCCATGGTGGAAATATTGGACATGAGATTTTCATTCAGAACCAATAAGACCTCTCAAGATGACTTTGAGTAAAACACTATTCTGATATGATCATCCCTTTAGGATTTTCAAGATGGCCACAGTGGCAGACACACTGGATGTTCAGGCAGCACCATTCCCATTTAGGAAAAACTATAGAATGGGATAGATGGGTATGTAAAATTTCAAGACAATCCTCCAGTTGGTTTAATAGGAGTAGCAATAACAAACTTGTGCTAAAGGACAACAGATGGATAATAGACCATCCCCCATAAGCTCTTTTGGTCTATGACCTACAGAGCAACAAAAATAAAACCTACAAATGTACCGTATTAAAAATTGAAGCAAACATGATCTTTGTACATGTTTATAATAAATCTTAGCCTGATGGCACAACATTTGCTGGACACTTCTATAATTCAAAGATTTGCCCTAATGATGTTATACAGTGATTCAAATTTTGTTACCCATTACTGCTATAACAGAGGTGTAAAGTTTTGCCATATAAATAGTGAATAACTTGCAAGCTTCAGTGAAAGGTTATCAAAGCATGGCTATAAAATTTAAGAAAACTAAGAACTTACATGAATGAAACCTGGATATTTCTTTTCAATCTCCTGTAGTTGCTGGTCAGCCTTGACTCGAATAGCTGCCTCTGTATCTGATCCCATACCTATGAGATATGGTACACACTAAAAGAAAAAACGATCATTATTACCTTTTATGGGAAAAAGCAAAAAATATTTGGGGCAAGAAACTGATGTGATAAAATACTGTTTACTTCCATTGGTACTTTGCCGAACAAAATTTATAAACAAGATAATGGCATCATCACTGAGAAACCTACAAGCTTGTTGACTTCAGATGAACAACTCATTAAGCCAATGTAACAGCAAGCATATTTAGAATTATCTATAATTATAATCCAACTGACCTGTACAGGGTGTATCAAGCCCTGCCTGAGAACAAGCTGTATCACATTGAGAGCCTGTAACCGCATTTGGGTCTGGGATGAGAAGAATGCATCCAGAACCTCCTTCAGATACACCTGCATGATTGTACTAGCCATTCTGCAATGGAAAACCAGTTAGAACTGCATAAGTACAAACCTTATTACATGGCTCAAAACCATCCATTTTCTGAGCAGATCAGGAACTTATAAAGGAATTTTGGCATTTATTTCAATATTTTCTAGTTCAAAGTCGAGTAGATTCTGAAAGTTATATTCAAGTACTGCCAAAGAAAGAACTATACTGATGTATACATTTAACTAAAATTATGATTCTGTAAAACAAAAATTCTAACCAAAAGTACTTGAAATGTAACTGTCTGCATTAAATTTAACAAAGTTATACAATATTAGTTTAAACTTACAGTTAGTAATAAATTCAATACCTTTATTACGAACAGCACAAATAAACTAATATAACACCAATAGTTTACCGCAAGTTTTTGGAAAGTAGCAAATGTATGTTACACACATTAGAACAAACAAAGATTGTAAATAAGATTTTCTTTAAGATCAAATGTAAGAGCATACCAGTATTTTCACACAAGCAGCATAGGGGATGAAAATTTTCTTTTCACTGATGAGTTCAAAACCCATTTATTGAATTAAATAATCAAAATATATTAAGTTGGTCTCAAATAATAATAATAATAATAATAATAATAATAATAATATAAAAAATAATAATAAAGGGGCCCCAAGAGGCCAAGTGGTCTAAAGTGCTGTCCCTGTTTTTTCCTCCAACATTAATACTGGCCACCATATATAGCCTATCGTGTGCTGAAAATGCTGTTAAGCCCCAGAACAACAACAATAATAATAATACATATTTTATTTTTTGTATTAATATTGTTAAGGGTTTAGTGAAACAGTTTTGCCACTCTTTGACCTCTCTGCTTATTACTACAAGTGATGAACTTCTCATGTCAAGTAAATGTAAATATATTTTGCAGGTGGAGCGATGAACATTTTCCAAGTTATAACCTGAAGGCAAATCCTTACAAGGTAGTTAGAGACTCTGGTTCCAATACACTTTGACTTAGCTTCATAATGCCAAAAAAATATATGCATGGTTATAGGATGGGGATCTAAATGGTTTCCAAGTTATAATCATAGGGGCCAAACCCAAGGAAAGGTGAAGACAAATTTGAGACCTTATGCAGACTTCATGAATTAATATCCTTTTTAATACCAAATTTTTATTAAGTCTACAGGTGAGTCTGAATTATTTTAGAGTTATAACACAAGGATTGTCAGGGAAAGTCCCAGATGATAATGCTAGTTAAAGATATCACTTAGCCATTTATTATTATAAAGGGTATATATGGTTATAATGAGAGGATCTCAAAGGTTTCATAGTTAAAATGTGGGATTGGTTTTATTGGTAAGTACAGATACAGGGGTATGAACGAAGACAAATGTTGGTTTGGTACAAAATGTGTGTTTAATTCTCTAATATGCAGAAATTAAGGGAATTACCTTTAACTAATGGTGGGATTCACGGAGGGAATAAAAAAAA
Organism: Potamilus streckersoni; assembly: GCA_016746295.1. NCBI lineage: Eukaryota > Metazoa > Mollusca > Bivalvia > Unionida > Unionidae > Potamilus > Potamilus streckersoni. The sequence goes on along the minus strand of JAEAOA010001671.1, from coordinate 1,058,334 downwards.
AAAAAGCAACACCCCCACCTCAAATTTTAAGCGTAACAAGTTTCATCAAATTCATACCAGGAGTTTTCTCCTAAAATGGTATAACCATAGTAACAACAGCTACTGACTTTATAACGGTTTAGTGATTGATGAGACAAAAATACACTAGATACAATTCCTGAATAATAATAATACTGTTCAGTTTTGTTTGTACTGCCTTGCTTTTATTTCATTTAAGAATACCATCATCCCTGAAAATATGGTCAGCAGTGACATTTGCACAGCAAATATGAACAAGTCAACCTGTAAAATTTTCAAACTCCATTTTAAGTGAATTATTATATAAAACATTTTGTTGCCATTTATTATCTTGTAATCAGATTTCTGTTTCCAGATGTCAGGTTTTCGTTACTGAAGTGTTGACTAAAGTACATGTATCACTACGGTTAATAATATACCATTTATTCTATAAAGCTGAGAAAGACTCAAATTTTAATCCATACAAAAAGGTATGTACACGTAATCTGAGTACTGTTCTGTTATCATGAGATGTCCTGTTTAGTTACAGATAATTGTTAAGATTACAATTATGAACAGTAGTAACAACTGAGAAGTGGCGGTACTGATGTACAATACACAAGTCAGCGAATGTTAGTAAGATGTTGAGCTTGTTCACTTTCGTAATAAGTGGCTTTTACTACTGACAATAATTATCAAGATTATAAATCCTAAGGGCTGCAAGGTTCTATTGTTCATGTCAAATCTGTGCACATATCGAAGCCATTTTGGCTTCTCTCACTTAGTGTAAAGAAATGTAAAACAATAGGGTAACAGACTGTGCTTAATGAATCATGTGACAAGCTCACTGCCTTTAAAAACAAGACATTTTGTTTAAATGCAGAAAGATGGTTTTATCAGTTTTGAAGTTGGTAACATTGATGATTACAACAGGATGTAATTGTCAAGATCATAACGGGTCAGCATTGGCTAAAAATAGATTTTGTGCAGAGACACGCACAGAGAAATTAACCTTGAACAAAACATGGTACCAGACAGACCGAACAATCACATGACAACACATTTATTGCTTCTGTTACAAAGAAGGCATTTTTGTCTGCTCTACAAAGGTTTTGTCTGCATAATTAAATTGCATACAGTTAGCAACAGCCGAATAAATCATTACCAAACATTAACATGTCATCATGTAAACAGAGACGATTATTTTAATAGAAAAATGTTGTTTATTCTACTCAATCACATTGGGTGAGGTGGGGAAGGGTGTTTTGCCAAAGAATTTTATGTAGAAAAGATTAGAATAAAACAATATTGAAAAGACTCGAATAAACATCATAATTGATAATGAGGTTATTCAGCAGCTGTGGGAAAATGGAGCCAATAGAAAGAGAATTATGTATGTACTTAGATTTAACTGATGTTTTTGAATGATTTTGCAAAGTGCATGACAACACCTCGACAAGAATAAGAATTATTAACGCATATTCAGTTAATTTAAGTCAATTATTATAACAAGAATCTTTTAATAATTAATGCTACTTTTAAATGAAGATATTAAATGCTTTGAAGAATATTGCTTTCTTACTCACATTACATATACTTCTCACCAAAAATTTAGTCCCCATCTGGAAAAATCACCTGTCTTGAAAGGCCACATTCCCAGTATAGAAGGGGTAGCCATATAAGAGGGGGATCACTGGTGCAACCTTAGAATATACCCTTCAACATAAAAGTCAAAAGGTGAGGAATATGGAGGACATAGATGATGCTTTCATCTCTGCTGAGAATTAATAAACTGTATTTGCAGATGCAGAGTGCTGACTCCCAAACAGCCTTTGCCATTTCCTTGGTATAATGATAAGACTTTACTTTAATGTAAAAATAACTTACCCTGATTGCACATCCCCCATTTCTTTCAGATCTTCTGCTTTGGCATGTTTTTTCCCTGAAATGAGAACATGGATTAATTTCTAAATTATTTGTTTCTGGATCACCAAAACTGAAGCTATTTTCCAGCATCATACCTATCAGAATTACTAAAGATGCTGGAGGCCCAATACTAGGCGCAAATGTTTTGGCAGTTGCAAGTTTTTGAGATAGCAAACAAGATGCGGAGACTGATCAAGTGATTTGCATGAATATTTAAAGAATGATGTTCGCAAATGAAGCTTTAGTTCTGGTTTTCATGCATCTTTATGTTAAAAAAAAATCTGCAATAGAAATGTTGATGAAAATGGTCCACTACTTCAAAAAGCAAAATATGATGTTTATGTGTGCAAATTATGCATCATCATTGAGAGAGAGAGAGAGAGAGAGAGAGAGAGAGAGAGAGAGAGAGAGAGAGAGAGAGAGAGTTACATTCTGCATCTGCCTTTGCCATCCTATTTTCCTCTTCAACCAGATAGTTCTGTAAATTTTTCAATGTCTGAAAATACCAATTTTATTTACAATTTAGCAATATTATTCAGAACTATACAATGTGACTTTACCACTCACATTTCCCTAACAAAGGTGGAATGTAACTCATTTCTTAATGGTAAAAACTAAAAGCATGCCTTTTTTGCCTACATGGTTGTGTTCCTGTGGGAACTTTCTCAGTTCATACTTGATTTAAAAGTTCTACAAGTACCAAGTTGACATTTTTTAAAAACAGAATCCAATAACTTTAACAGCAAATGCAAAAACAATAAATGTTTTTTAGCTTTCTGATATATTTATCAACGAACTACAATCAAAGCACTAAAGAAAATTGAGACTGTCCACAGTCACACTTCCTGTCAAACTTACTTGGAATATCTTGGGTTTGGGAGGGTCTAGCATTAAATCACCACTGCTTTTATTTCACCAAACTGTACAAAGTATACAGGATTTAATAGTGTGTAATTATTCTCTGCAACGTCTCTTTGCTATAACATTCACCAAATACAGATGGTTTTTTATCAGACCATCTACTCTGTGCAAATGCTATACATTTGTTCCACGACATAACTTAGGATTCTCTCATCAGAAAAAGCACATTTTTAAACAAATTACGTTCCTCTGAGAAAACTTACCAAATCACATTAGTTACGAATATTAGCCTGCTCTTATCCCAAATTAAACCCTAATGAAACATGAATATCATCTTATCCTATCAGTTTCAAATAGACTAAGGGCAGTAACTCTTGTCCATTACCTCCCCTTGGGACTGACTGGTGTCCCTAGCTTTGATCTCAGTGAGATCCTCAAATGGTTTGGTGGTTGGGAGCGTTCAAGTAATATCATTGGGTAAATATTCTTGGAGAAACACAATTTATTTAAAAATTAGCTTTCCCCTTCAAAAATGTTATCCACTAACATTATGTTAAGAAAATAAGTAGTAGGAGGAGGGGCTGTTGTGCATCCAACTTCCACCTCAGGTATCCTTCTGGGGAAAAGTAGCTGGATTCCCCAGATAAATGATAATGTGTTCTCCTAATTATATAAGCAACACAGACTGGGGGACCCTTTACTCAACAGATAAGATGATGAAACTTAAATCTTCTTACCTACAAAATTTCAAGTACTCTGATTAACTTAGTTGGGTCTTGAGGCTGTCTGTGCTGCTGCCACTGGCCCAACCAAATCCGAAGATTGCCTCAGCGATGCTTTGGCAAAAACTCCAGAAGGTTGACTGTGCATGTCAGTCAACAGCTTCCACTAGATCTCAGATCAAACATTACATTCAAATGCAAGTCTTGCAGAGACGGTTCAAATCTCATAACCTGTAATTTGCATGAGGTGGCTCTGGTCTTATGATTCCTTTGAGTATGCAGAGTGTAAAACGCACTATAGCCATGAAGGAAGGGCTTAAAGGTGCATGTTTCCCAGCTTTCACTGGGAGGAAATGACATTTTGCCATGACTTGTCTCTGTGTTTCATGTAGTACTTGACAGTGCACACATATCTTACATGGCTGCGGCTCTTGACCTGTCTATAAGAAAGAGAGAGTGAGCAAATAGACACTTTGGTTACTTACAGATAATAATCAGTTTTTGGATAAAAACCCTGGTTGTATCAAGAGGCTCAGAGATCTAAAAATAATTTAGGTTAATGAAAATTACACCGTGAAAGTGGAGGCTAAAGGATCAGGAAACATGTCTTGTATGATAGAAACTTTAGCAATGTGTGAGCTAGATGCATGAATATACTCAAATTAAGCCATGCTAAAAACCTGGAAAGGTTCCATTTGTGAAAAAAAGTGCTGGATTTGGTTGATGAAGATCAAAATTGGCTAAAGGATTGGAAACGTTTTTATCAAGCCAAAAGTCATGTCTGCCATCATGCTGAAATGTGTCCTATATCACAGAGTGTATAGCATTTGATGGGGTCAGCTGTTTCTCCTCAAAGTGCCAGAGAAAAAAGTCGGCCAATTGAAGGATTGAGGTACTCAAAGAGAGGATAATATTGGTCTGTCACCAGTCCCAGAAAATGCCTCATTTTCCCTTGTAAGCCTTCAGAGTGGTGAGCCTTCTTGCCGTCAAGATTCTCTCCACAATCAAAGGTTTAAATTGTTTGCTTTGCAAGGTTGGCCAATTAAGAGCCAAGTGTGCCAAGCAGGAACGAACACCCACAGCCATGGCTGCAAGGAGATTTGGGTTGGTTGGGATAGTCTTGTGCATATCGCTAGATCGAGTAGATTAGTGACCCAGGACTTACTCCAACTGAGGCGTTATCAGAATCATCTTGTAATTCTGACAACATAACTTCTAGATTATTTCCAGTATCAGGACTGTGGGAGGGTAGGCGAAGGCGCACCCCCCCCCAATGATTAACAATGCAGTCACAGCTTAAGCTTTAGGGTCTAGAATGGGTGAGATAAACAAGGTCGATCATTATCTATCCCTAAAATGCACACGTCCAAGTGAAGACAGACTGATTGAGAGACCATTTGGTGTGACTGACTTGACCTCTCCTAGATAGCATTGTCCAAGACATTGAGTCTGCCATAAACGTGTCTGATTTGTTTGTTGATATGGAGACAATGTAGAAACTACCATAGTAGAATGATTTGATGCACTCCCCTATTTGAAATAGGACATAGCAACTGAGATGTCAGACATACTGAGAACCGTTTTAGCTAAGAGCAGATCTTCCCAGAAGTAAAAGGTTTTGATGTAGCCTTCATTTTGAGGATGTTGATGTGCAGAAGCTGTTCACCTGGCTCGAATGTGATGATGATGGCAGTTAAGTCTGGTAACAGACTGTTACCCCAACCACATGCAATGGCATAGGTGCATACCATTATTTCTGCTTGGGACTTCTCCAGCAGGATTCCTAAGGTCAGCCAACCTGGGTTGCTCTATTGATGTAGGATTGATCGAATCTTGTGAGAGAACATAATTGTTTGATTCAGGGGATTTGAAAATAAGCGCCTGTGCAAATGTCATCTGTATGGGATGATGCATAAAAAGACAGGTGAGTGGAACTGTCACGCTTCTGAACAATTGCCTCCTATGCTGGTTAGGCCATGGTCTCCTGGCATTGGGTTGGGATTGGTATTGGTGGATATCTGACTGAGGAAATCCTTTCTTGGGGCCATTCAGCACCCCTTTGCACTAGCGGGGGTTCAGAACAACAAAATACTTGTGTGTGGGTAGTGGCAAGTCAGAGGGGGAGTTCCTGAGCTGCCTATCTTTGAATTTCTTCGATTTGTTCTCCAAAAAAGCAACAGAAGCCCAAACAGGGTCATCCATAAAGCAAGAGTACAGTGCAATTAAGGCAATGCTGACTTCGTAAACTGGCTGAAGCTATCAAGCTATCATAGCTTGGTGAGATGCTCAGTTCAGGACCAGAGCGATCTTGGCCACTTTTTCCCAGATATGGTTTTTGCTGGAATGTTTGGTAAGCTGGAAGATTACTAAAGAGGCAAAATCTAGCATGAAGGATGTTGCCATGATGTTCTGAACCAGCTTAGACATGTCATGGAATATGTTCTTATCCACTTTGCAGCACAATGGAGATAATGTGGACAGCTGCCTAATTCTTGCTTAGAGCCAAAGGTCCATTCTTACAGCACTAGAGTACATCTGATACTTGGCTGTCCAAGAACAACACCTTAACCCTTTCATCACTAAGTATTTGTGTATGCATAGAGTCCTCAACACTAAGTAACTTTGGAGTTGTAAAGCAAAATGACTTGTGGACTTTGAAACAACATAACTTTGCCATAACTTTGGCTGGATTAGGTGTCAAAATCAAATTTTATGACTAATTCAATAAAATGTGCATATCTACTACAACTGTTAAAATGCAGGTACAAACAGGTAACACAACAGGTAAAATACAAGTAAATATTTTATTATCTCTTAGAAAACTTAGAAAGTTCTCAAAACTTGTTCAATTGACCCTAGATGTACTAGTGAATAATCACAGTAGCAACACGAGTCTTTCTTTCATGGTGTCCATAATATATAAGATTCTACAAAATGAACCAAAATGATCTCCAAAGTGAGATCTGTCCACACACCTATATCACCTCTGCCACGTTTGATCGTCGCATTGAAGTTCGTTAAACGGACAATTTTTCCAAAAACTTCATCTGAATAGAATATCTGAAAATATTCCGAAGCTTTCCTGGAGCCATCTAACACTCGGGTGTGCCCAACTCTGTCAGAAAACTGAAACAAATCTCTTTGGTTGTCCGGCTTCGTCCAGACAAAACCACGTGAAGCGTACAATTCCTCTGGTTCAAAACCTTCAAAGTCCTCTTCATCGTCATCACTGTCACCCACAAGTGCATTCTATTGTCTCTCCATACGTCTTCTCTCATTTTCATCCAAATTTACCAGGTTGAAATTATTTAAATTTTCCGATAACTCTCCATTTAAGTTTCTTCAAACGCCGCCATTTCGGATACAAATTTCAACATTCAGAAAACACGTTTAAAGTTCCTACTTTGTTCGATATTTTTAGTTGTATACAAGCTAAACTCACAAGATCATCCAAATATAACATCTACATTACAAGATGGAAGTTATTAGGTTATTTAGTTGGGTACTATAACGTTAAAGAAGAACACTGCCCCAAACTGAAAAGTCGGTCCATAGTGTTTACAGACTTACTTCCCCCCTGACTGGTTTTATGAAAGGGTTAAAGGTGCCCAGGTAAAAAATCAGGCCCAAAAGCCAATTGTTAATCTCTCTCATCTTTTTTGATTGGGGAAGGAGCCAAATGGACAGGTTTCTCATCAAAATAGCTATTATAGTAGTGATATAATGCCGACTGTGGGACTAGAGGGGCAGATCAATCACTAAGCTTGAACTTTTTAGATGGACCATTTCAACAAAAGGTCCCTATTCTGTGATGGCTGGTCTGCCTGTATCTACTAGATGGCAGGTGATTGTCAACTGGCAACAGCTGATAATGGTATAGCAGTATTAGGAGTTGGTCCAATGGATCTGGCATGAACCCTATGTGCCCTGACTTGCAAGCCAGAAGGCCATGTTTTGACATGTGGAGAGACTTGTACCTTCTGGGCTGCTTATAAAGAAGTGAAAGTGTTGTATCATAAACCTATAGCCTGTTATAAATGCTTAGTTAATAAGTAAACCACAATTCTAACAGAACATGAAATAAGAATAAACTAAGCATAAAAATAAAGCAGCACTTTAGAATTTTGCTAAATAGAACTCCATAACAGTGTAAGTGAAACAGTCAAAAGCACACTAACTCATAATGATCTTGAATCAGGTAAATGATAGCATGATCAGTTGGGTTCTTAAAAGACTAATTCCTGCATGTTCACAAAGTCATTCAAAATTGGCAGAAATCGTAAAATGATGCATACAACCTGCAGTAGATTGATAAATCTGCACAATAAATCCAAAAAGAACACTGGATGGGCCTATAGGAACATAAAAAAAAATGGCTCGATTATCGGAGGATGAACTGTACAACATATGCTCTGTACAGCAGTGAAAATAAAAACTAGCGACATCTGAGGTGCCAAAAAAAGGTAATGGACATGATTTATTGCTCTTTGTCTATTTGAAACTGACAGGATAAGATGATTTTCATCTTTTAGTAGGGCTGGATTTGCGAGGTAGCAGGCTAATATTCCTAATGTAATGTGATTGGGGAATGTATTTGATGGAGAAATCCTTAGTATGCTTAACTTGAGAAGCACAGGCATGATGCTATCCCACATCATACAAATAATACATGCAAGAGTCATACTCACCTGTATCTTCAACTTTACAGGAACTTCTGGATCTGTAAGATATTTACTGTAGATATCTTTCATCACTTTCCTCAACATGAAATCATAATGCCTTACTGCCATAAAGCCTGAAAAAAGCACACAAGGAACATACCTCCTAATGAATCAGGTCACACACACACAAGAACATAAAATTATATTAAAGTTAACTGTATTGTTTGTTTATAGTTACAAAATTATTGCCAAAAAATACCAAAATATTCAGAGCCAATTACAAGTTTATTAAATAGCTCATCTTCAATTTCTTTGTTACGTCTGCAATATTATGCATGGGCCGAGCTGTCTGGGGACATGTTTGTACTTTTGTCCCACTACACTTTCATTAAAAGTATTTGTCAAATTTTGTTAAAAATAGGATGGGGTGGAAGATGAGGCTCTGTCACTTGAGCTCATTCTTGGCACAACACAATCAGTGTACTTACAAGACAATCAGGAACTCTGATTCTAATCAGTCCTATCACAAATGCCATATCTACTTAATAACCACATGACCTTTAGACAAAATTAACCTAATACTTTAAGTGCTTCATTATTCCTCTACTTGTACAAGTCATGGAATTTAAAGTAGTATCCCACTGCACAGCTTTGAAAATTAGTGAACAGCATCACATACTACTGTGGCTTTCCAAAATGGTAAGGATAATATTTTGACGAAAACTCAAGCAAAAAAAAGGCAAATTGATCCTCAAACATAAATCTGAAAATTGATCAATCAAACAAGTTGGTATTTTCCAGTACACTATTTGTCGCACACCTGTATCATAATGTCAATGAACTGGAAACAAGGCTACCAGGCAACTCTACATTGCAAGCTCAGAATTAACTACAAGGTTGACCAAGGGACATTTTATAGAGCATGTACTCGCACTGTCCAAGTGATGATATTAGATACCAGGCCGACCAGTCCAAACACTAACCTCCTAATGCTGAGTGCCAAGCGAGGCAGCTGTTAGTACCATTTTTGTAAGTCTTTAGTATGACTCAGTCGGGGATTGAACCTGCGACCTCCCGCTTCCGAGGTGGACGCTCTAACCACTAGGCCACCAGAGCGGTACATGTGTAAAGTGTAACGAACTCAATAAAATATTATGGCAATTATCTGTCTGTTTACAATTTAGAAAAACTGAGTTTGGTTACCCAAAACCACATGTTGCTGAATATAAATAATGATTTTTAGACCACAACATAGGTTTCATGAACACCACACAGGCTAAACTTGTTGGTTTGGGTGAAGTTGGGCCCATTGATTTATGTAGTTACACACTGCAAATGGTATGCTTGTAATCTAAGCTAAAAAAAATAGATTCTGACAAGGATTGCAGCTTCAGAAGCTTATACTAGTGTAATTAAAGTATCTTATGATCTTGTACCTATTATGTGCTACAGTGAAAGCATATGTACAAATGCTATATAAGACTCTACTGCGACTGTGTTGAACTGATCCAACTGAGGCAAACTTACCTAACCCTGATAGAGCTTTGTACCTGACCTCTTCATCTTCATGATTTAAGAAATACAGCATGACATCAAATACTCGGTCTCGCACACACATCTGAAAGATGTAAAGATTTTCTGTCAAGATCTCAAGTTCATCATATCAGACAGTTCACATGATGATAGAATAAATTAAATGATATACTGCTTTACCATTCAAAACAGAATTAAAAAAAACCCATATCATTAAATCACACAAAATTTAATGAATGAATAATAAACACTAAAGTGGTAACCACCATGGCACAATCTCATAGACCCCATGTTATCAAAGTCAGACTCTATCTTTGGTTTATCTCCATGGCTATGAGCAATTGCAACCACATGGGGCACACCAATTATGTTGCTTAATATAACAGCAATCTGATTCATATCATATCTCTAGAGCCACACATGGAGATATGTATACAGACCTGTTTACCCATAAATTTTCCTGTCAGTATTTTAAGCAATGCCTGTCAGTATTTTCAGACCGCAGTCAGTATTTTCAGCACACAAATAGTAGATACTATCAATATACTATAATTATCATTATGTAGTATTACACGACATAATGACTATGCAATATTGTGTAAATAACTCCTAGTTTGCAAAGACGCTGGTATTCAGTTAATTCAATCAAGACACAAATATGCAGAAACTGAACACCACTGACTTAAACATCCTGTTCATATTATATTGATAAAAACCACAAAAATATACAACATAACCAAATTTATTGTTGTTTAGCTCCGTTACTACTTTTTTTTAGAAATTCTGTTTTCTCAGCTTCACACATATCCATAACATTGTAATTAAAGCCAATTCTCTATTTTATATGGTTAAGGACTTGATATAAAACATTATGACAGACATTGTTACCACCCATCCACTTAGAAAATAATAAATTTATCTAGATAGGTGAAGGCAATCTTATTTATCTGATAAAATCTAGTATCATCTTTGTAAATATTTACTAGAATGGAAATAAGGTTTATAAATTATTTTTCATTGCTTCCGTTAACTTGTCAGCTGTACTCAATGACAAATTCATATTCACGATCAACTCACATAGAATCGCCTCAGCACGCGTTTTTTGTTTTTGAAGTATGTTTTGATCACTGACTTCCTTTCCTTTCATCATTGACAAAATGTTTCTATTTCCATTCACTAATGATTTCAATTTTGTATGATTTTCCGATTCCACATGCCATGAACAGTCATTCCTTCCACCATGTGCACAGGAAAAGTCTAAGTTGCAAACAGTGCAATGCACAAAATGTTCTCCTTTTGACGATGGTTTAAGGCATAGCCACAGAGTAGAATAAACTGGTAGAAAATGCTGCTTTCTGTGTTAGACTTTCCATTTTCACCATCAGTTTCATGCAGAAACTTTCTTGTCGGCGGCATTTTCCTTTGTTTAAACAACCGGATGTTGAGAATGTCAAAAAAGTGACGTGGCACAAAATGCGGACGCGGACAGAAAAGACGATACAACGAAACGGAAAAAAAAAACGGCTTAAAAAAATTAATTTTAAAAAAAGTAATAAATAAATGCAACCTCAAATCGTATCTTCAGTTCAATGACCGTATGACCGTACGGATGGGCTTTATTCCGTACAAATACGGTCGGGTAAACAGGTCTGTGTATATATCATTTGGAGTTTTAACATAGCTTTAACAATTTTGCAGTCATATTACTACAAAGTCTGCAGTGTGGCTGTTTATAATGATATCTACCACTGGGGCATCATTCTACAGACACCCAGTCACATTATCCTGACACTAGGCAGACCAGTCTTAACACTAACCTCTTTAAGCTGAGCACCATGCAAGGCAGCTGTTAGTATCAATTTTATGTCTTTGATATGACTTAGCCGGGGATCAAACCCACGACCTCCTGCATCTAAGACGGTCACTCTAACCACTAGGCCTTCGATGCGGTTGATAATGTGTTATGTATATGTAATCTAATTACTTACTAGCTTTAAATTTTTTTATTTTTATTTTATTCTGTTACACGTTATTGTAATGATAACTTTGTCTACTGGATTTGACATTTTTCATTAGAAATTCAGTTCAGTTTTGTTTGACCTGATAAACAACCAGTAGTTGAAATATTGCATCCAGTTTCTGACCTTGATTCAGAAATCAGGAAACGTCTTTTTATTTTTTACTTTTAATTTATTCTAAGAGTAAGATTCATTCAGTGGAGTTTGTGATAATTACCATGTAAATAATATTCTATGTTGTTGTACAAGGTGACCATGTGACCCTCATACAGGAATCTCTTTTGCGTCTTGACTTACTGTATAACCGTTTTCATGAGAAGAACTAGCCAGTTGGGTTCTAAATCTTTGACACCTAAAGCTGTTTTGTAGTGACCATTTTGAGTTGAATTTTTCTTTTATGGAATTACTGATTCTTTCCCTGAAGAAATATACAAGTGCTTCTTACAAAATTCTTGGACAAAGATATTTATTGAAATTATTTGTAATTTGAAAACTGGAATATTTCTTTCTGTTATTCAACAATGAATTGTTGACACTACAACACTTTGAAAGTTACTGCATAGCTTTCCATCTTGATATTTCATCGTGATTCAATCTGTGATTCATTTAGGACTTTTCATTCATATAATTTCTATTTTTTAATTCTTGGATTAATTTTGAATTTGATTCATAAACCTTAGCTTCTTTTTCTCATTTTTACCTTATATTTTCTAGGGAAATAAATTATTTGTTGTCTTCACTCTTTTGTTTTAACATTTGTAGGAGAAAGACACGTACCAAATGCTATCGAAACAGTGTTATGGAAATAAATATATGTTCTAAATTATCGAAAGTGTTATGGAGAATTACCATCAGTAAATATGTTCTAAATTATGCACATCACTTTCAGAAATTTTAAAGTTGTGACTTTACTGGTGAATCACAAGATCAGCAGGACATTACCTCTTATTGGCAACCATCAGATCATTAGTGCTATGGAGATTTGATTTTAATCAGATTCAATATAAGAGAAGCATTAAAAAATTACCTTATACTGTAAATGGTGAAAAGAAAGTCTTTCATAACAGTTGATGTGTCCAAACCTTTGTCTAGAAAGTAGATTGTGTGTATGACCAATACACTTACCTTTGCTTCCCCCATTTCCTTTGAATCAAAGTCAAAATGCTTGCACAGAAGCCCAACAGTGTATAAGGACCTGAGTAAAGTGGGCTTTCTGGTCTTCAACAAAGGACTATCTGGATTTTCTTTGTGATCTGCCATCATCTTGGCTAGCACACCTGTAAAAACAAAGGAAGAAAAATAAAGAAAAACAAGAATGAGAGCTGAGGTAAGAAATGTTCTTTTTATAAAACAAGTCCATTTGCCTAGCCCAAATATTTTTCTTTACTTATCTACAGCTTGATGCCTCACTGAAAGCTAGAACACCATGCTGAAATTTGCTCATGTAAACACTTAGCGATGAATACAATGCTATTTTATCAGTTTAGGGTTCTATTACATACTATTTTATTTTTTGGATAAGTATCATGTATCATTTCACAATATGGCACAATCTCAGAAGGGAATAAGTAGTAGGTCCAAAAATGTAATCATTTCCTTGCTTGAATGACAATCAGAAATAATAAATATTCCTCACTCTACAGTTACCATGCAATCAAACTATTTTAGAAAAGCAATGTGGAAAATATGTTAAGGGTAAAGAAAACGAGAAAGTGTAATGTTTGGATTTAAACTAAAACAAATGGAAATTTTATCTGATATTACTGAAAATTTTAAATAGATTACAATGAGCTTTAAGTTTATCAAAGACTTGTTGCTAGGGAGAAAACCCAAATAATTGAAGAAATCATATAGTATGGGGAAGAGGCAAAAGAATTTTGAAAGCACTCTTATCATAGTATGTTCTCAAATGTTATAACATCAGGCCTTAATATATGGTACCAAGCTGTATATTATATTCTCATTTTTTTCTCTCCATGCAATATTTTTTCATGCTTCATATTGACATGCATCTAAGAATATTTTTTGTTTTCAGTGATGTTTGAATTCCACTCATAAAAAGTGTTACTGCTGCTGATGCATAGTGATGAAGAATCACTGTTGCAAAAAATAAATTCCTCTTAAAGGGAAAATACAGTTTTATTTTCTGAGTGATACTGCACTCCTAACATTGTGCAGTAATCTACAGAAAAGTATTCATGACCAAGTCAATCTAAATACTAATGCTGAAATTATATTGTGTGCATGTCAGTGTTCACATCATAATTAAGGCACATTATTTTGTCAATTTTTTGCAAACATACTTCTCTCTTTTCATAACAAATCTGTAAAATAAATCATGTACATCATCTATATACAAATAATCCCATACATTCACTTGTCTTTAACTCCACTTGACAGAACCTGTTGATATGCCAGTCGAGATCGTTTTGTGGCTTTTACAAAGATTTCTTTAGCCTTCCTTTTTGTCACCAGTGACTTTCTGGCTCAATGTGCAATCATTTCTTTTCCTTCTCAACGAGAGCATTTTCCTTTCAAGCTAGTGCTTGTATTGGCGACATGCAGTACGCATATTCTGACAGAGGGCTACATCTGTTCTCTCATGCAAGAAATCATTATTCTTATAGTAATTAACTGCACTTTTTCCAGATGTCTTCCAAGCTTCAATTTTTCCGTATGCACTTCTTTGTAGGTGTTATTTCAAACTCTTCCAACCACGATTACTATAATTCATATATTTCTTGCAGAGGTCACGAAATACCAGTCGCCTAACATTCAGTTTTAATATAAACTAATCAACTAAATTTCCATAAACTTTTCGCTCCAGCCATTCCCATCTCCATTTGTTTTTTTTTATAACCTTTATCTAAACTTTTTGTTATAGTGTACCTCAACAACTCGGAACGTCATGTTTTGCAAGCATGCTTTCAGTTTCTAATACACGAACATTCATTGAATGAATTTAAACTTTTGACAAATCAGAATACTCTTTACAAAAGTCATGTGTCAACTAATATATAGAACAAATACTTTACAAGGGTCATTGCGGAATGGGACCAGACAGACCCTTTTTTGAAAAAACTGGATCAGAGATGATATAAAAATCTGATTCAAGTCAGGAGAAAAGCAAAATTCCACTTGAAAATGGAGAAAAATCACGTCTGCATTTAACCCAGAAATTTATAGAGTTTTTCCTTACCCCAAGTGCAATCCATGCTAAACATCTGGTAACTATAGTTGATGGAGAACTAAAGTTATTCTGTCAAAACTGTTTTTCTTTCTTTGGTTAGTGATATTTATCATTAACCTTTTGACTACAAAAGCAACAGAAGCCAAATACAAAATTTGTTAACAGCGGATTGTGGAAAACTAAACCTTTTGTGAACAACCAGCAACATCTATTATATTAAACTCTAGTGTATTTTAGGTATATAAATACTTATTGTTGATCTTTGTCCTTACATTAACATGAACAAAACTAAGAAACTTACCAAAAAATTTTTGGAAGCAATCTTTCACAAGAACATAATTATGACTGACATTATTTACAACAGATCCAAGGCAACTAACACAGCTTTGCAGCACCTGGAAAAGACAAATGCAAACAGTAAATCAGAAAAAAGTTCTTTGTATCACTTAGGTTATTGCATGAACAAATCTTAAATCTGTAAGGGACTACAAGTAGCAAATTATATCCAGATTCAAGCCTAGATAACTTGGCAACTGCAAATTTGAGATCAAATGGTTTTATGTAGATATATTTAAAAGAAAACACTTTGTACCTAGCCACATATTCAATGGGGCACACAATACGTTTTAGAAACTTTTAATACAATACAATGATCTGGTTTAAATTTGTTAATATTAGTATGGTTTAGAATTAACATTCAACAGGATACCACCATCCCCTTAGTGTTAAGAAATGGTTTCAAAGCTTGAATTTGGCAACTGCAATTGTATCTTTGAGCAAAAAGATGTTCAAACTAACATATCATCTTTGACCAACACAAGATTTTTTTTCCTCACTGTATCAAAATAATTTTAATAATGTGCATGTACTGTGATCCCAGTGTGTCTTGTGCGATTGACGTGATTGCTAAGATCTCCTTAGATCAGGGGTTTCAAACACGTGGACAGCCATGCTGTATCCTGTGACTTGCAAAATGATTTGCGCCACAAGATAAAACAAGGTGGTGCAGTCCTTGTCCTTGGGCCATCAAAAATGCCCTCATGGGATGTTCAGGGTGGTTGATTTTGAAAACCCGGGTTTAGAACAAGAGAATTTTGTTGCAACCTACCACCATGACTGTTGCATCTTCACAATTTTTCGAGGTAAACCAATCTCAGAAATAGATCTTACATTTCTTTTATTGGTAAGATCATAATGGGAGAGAAAATGAACTTCAAAATAGTGAACAGCCCCCAACATGTTCAAACTGAAGTTCATCTATTCTCATCTTTTATATTGTAGTTTTTGCTCATTACTGTAAACTGTAGTGATCATTTATAAACAAGATATATTATAGCTCATGTTTTGTCCATCGGTATAGATTCTATTTTAAAGAGGTTGCATAGGATCTATAGATAAGTGGAGTAAGCTTTTAACAGATGGTGTTTTAAAGATAAAATAAATATTCTACCTTTGTTGAAATTCATTTTGTTGGTATGTGGTATCCTACATAAATCAGTTATTTTCTTTCAAACCTTAATTCTAGAGTAATCAGAAAAATCAGTTGTATACAAGACAGCAGTCAATATGCATGTTATATAAACAATTCCTATTACAATATAAAGCAAACAATAAATGGAAAGTATCAGAATCTTATCTCATAAAGA
Source organism: Potamilus streckersoni (assembly GCA_016746295.1). Taxonomy (NCBI): domain Eukaryota; kingdom Metazoa; phylum Mollusca; class Bivalvia; order Unionida; family Unionidae; genus Potamilus; species Potamilus streckersoni. The sequence goes on along the minus strand of JAEAOA010001671.1, from coordinate 1,041,780 downwards.
AAACTGTAAACCCTGAATTCATGCCACTAAAACCTAAAACAAACAACCTAAACTCCTTAAGACAATTTGTTTAAAAATCTATCATTTAAAAAGTCTTATTTATAAAAGGGTTGATTTAAATTTTGACAAAATTATATACTGCTGTTTAAATAAGGATTAAATTACCTGTAGAATCAAGATGTCTGCTTGTAATGAGATAAACTAGTCCCCAAACCTGTGCTGATACTCATAGGAGCTAGTGTTATTTCTTAATAATATAATGCAAGGGATGACAATCTCACATTTCTCCTGCAACATATTTAAGTCTTGAAACCTTCAAGCTACATTCAACAGCCTAAAAGTTCAGCACCAAAGTTCAGCTTAGAGATTTGACATTTTAGACTACGAATTTGACTTATATTGAATGACAGTGTTTTCTAATCTGGGTTTCCTCCAAAAATTAACACTCTATTTTTCATATTTGGGCATTTATGTTGAGGTGCACAGGGACTTGTATCATTGCTACCAGTTTACCTCAATGACTATAGGTAATCAATGATACAAGCCCCCATGTTGGTGTATGGGGTGACAAGCAAATGTCCATAAAAAAAATCTGAATTTGACACCAATGTGGGCAAATGACATTTGATAGCCATTTACCAGTGGGTCTAGCAAACTTAAATGATGTTACATTGAGTCCTACCTGCATGAAATCACTAGGAAAATGATTTTCTCAAAAATTGCAAGTATTATAACTATTATGTCTTTGATCCATGGACAGACTAGACAAGACTACAGTATCAATGAAACCTGATCTTGTACTCACCATCTGATACCACCATGTTGGTTTACTGTGGTGCAAGACTGGATTTCATACCATTCATGTATAAAAAGATACCAATATCAAACTGTCTGTGATATATCCAGTCTACTAGACAAATCTAATCTGCTGAGAATCTGGATTAACTATACAAATCTGTTTATGGTAAGCATCCAAATGATCCATACTGCAACCTCTGAATATTATGGTCAAAACTCAATCAATTTAACTTGCAATTAATTCAGTTATGACTCAATTACTGTTTGTATTGTCAAGTGGTGGCAGCAATTTCACGGGATTTTCCAGACATTCATCAGTATTTGAAAAATTCAAGGACTTTTCGAGTTCTAGAATTTTTTTCCACATTGTTGTTTACTTTTTTCCAATTTCATGTCAGCAATGGGAAACATTCGAGCAATTAAACCGGAGTACAACTTTTGGGTTATTTTCCACTTGATAGGCTGGTAAGGTGGTGCTTAGAAGAATTAAGATATTTCCCACTGGATGGGTCAGACAGGTTGATTCTTTAAAGATGTGGGGTATTTGTAAATATCACATGGTGAGTAGGAGAAAATTGCCTTTATATAAGTAGATAGGGCTGGACAATTATATCATTCTTTTTTTCCTGTATTCTTGTTGTAAGATCTGTCTGCAGATGTATTTAATGTGTTTACATATTATTTGAGAGGAAACATTTGTTTATATTATTCACTAGAACTAAAAGGTGCTCAATGGCAGAAAATATTATTCTGAGATTATTGTCAAAGGAGTTTTGAACAATGCCATTTTGATATATCAGGACATATGGCAGACCAGTACATGTGAGGATCTGATATTCATTCAGAATATTCAATTCTTTTGGGCTTGTGTTGGATTATTTTGGATTTAAATAGAACAATAAGTTTCTCTTAAATTTCATTTTTTAACCATGAGATGTAAGTTATGTGTTAAGTTTTATACAAATTGTTGATTTTGCACCTTTTTTTACTTAGTGGATGACCAAAGAGTCGTAACACTCTCTATATAATTTCATCTGAACAGAAAACTGGAATCTGATGCAAGTGAACTTAATAGTGTATATTTGTGGTTAGAAATTGGAATGATTCAGCCCAAGTCAGAATGGTTGCCATCTCTGGGAATAATATTTCTTCCTTTAAACTGTTTTATGTTCATGAAATTGAGGTGTGGGGATGAAGCATCTGTTTGGATCAAAATCATTTGTAATATTCAGGTTTTACAGACCTAGAATTCTATAATCTGGCCTATTTCAACAATCCTAAAAAAAACAAACTGAGGTGCATTATTTTTAAAACTGAAAAATCATATAGCATCTCAAATACATATAATTTTTCTTAACTTCCTCAATTGTACATACCAACCTGACACAATCTTTATATGAGTAACTTCATTTTTCTCCACAGTCAATATAAATAGTTTTGTTATACTGAATGCTAGGTTCAGTAACATGCCTATTTATGTATAATCTGATGAAACTGACTACATCTTCAATCCTCACACTTTACATTCATAATCATATTTTTCATATTTACTCAAAGCAAACTTATAGTTTTACACAAGACAAATAAAGTGATAAAGCTTTTCCTGTCACCCAAATTTTGCGCAAAGATAAAATAAATAATCGTTTAGCACAGAGTTTTAAGGTTTTTGAAATTTTAATACAATTCTGATTCCTTACCATCATGCCATGTTTGAGGATGAGTTTCATCATGTCCTCCTCCAACTGGGCAAGAAATGATTCACTTGGGTGATCCATAAGTGGCACAACCAGCTCCAGAATCTTGGCTACATAATGGAGTATCCAAAACTCTCCTGAGGACTGTATAAGGAAATACATACTAGTAAAACATCATGTGCAGTAAAACCTCATTTATCCAATCATTCACTCTCTTTCTCATCTTCAAGATGAATAGAATTAAACTGTATTTAAATGTTCATGGGATCTCCAATACATTTAAAAACTCCAGATATGGTCTGGGTCAATAAATATGTTTAGGAGCCTTGAAAACAGGAAAAATACACATCTCAGAGTATTTTAATGCCATCCAAAGATCTAAACCACAGAAACCTAATCATGCCTACTACTGGATTTGATGATATAGTAACATATAATATAGTAAAACATTACAGCAATTTTAAAAAGTACACATTAGAAATGTGTCCAGACGAAGTGGATGCCAGTCAATATGATGCAATTGAATGACAATGTGCTAAATCAAACAAAGGATACAACTCCATTAAATTCTGTTGGAAAAGTATGCAAATTTTACTTGGGTCTAAATAATGTACAGCCTCATACCAAATCTTTCAAAAGTACCTGAGAAACAAAACTGGGAAAGATGTGATAGGACAGACAGTGGTAACATTATATACATCCTTCATTGACAAGGTACAATTAAATGGAGACCCTTGAAGGGACTTTAACTCTACTAGGCAAAAGAGCATTTCTAGGAAATGAAGACAAAACCTATTTTCTTTTATTTCAGAACAAGTAGCAATACCAAGATTTTCAAAATGGCTTCTGTGGTGGCCGTATTTGACACTGGATATATTGACCAATGGGTTCCAATGACTGGAGTCTGCAGTCTTAGAATAAACTTACTATGCAGAAACTTTTCATATTATACTTACCGTGACTATGTGACATTTGACCCTAAGAATCTATAAGTTTCTTTATTACAATCAGTCTAAGTTCATCCACAGAGTTTTGTCGAGAAACTTAATTTTGAAACAAACATTTTTTTTCAAATCCCATTTTTCTTTCAGACTCACAAATTTTGGTCAAGGTACATGGAACTGAAATGTTTGTGCGGAAATCCTGTTTTATCCAGTAAACTTAACTGTAGACATCAAATTCAATAGCTTTTCCAAAAGCCATCTACAAAATTTAGTTGAGGTCTGTGATGTATAACTAAAGTTACTAGATGAAAACATTTGGTTTTTGTCACAATGACCCTGACATGTAGTCTTCTGACTGACAAACATCTGCTTCTTCCTTTCCTAAATACTTGTGATGCTCCAAATCTTTGATATAGAATTCTTGTACTTGTTCAGAAAATGCAAGCCATCTACAAAGTAAGGTAATGGGAGATGGTGGAGAACTCGAGCTAATCTGCAGACATGAAAACAGAAGCAGACAAGTGGATGGCCTTTTTCATTACCTGACATTCAAACTTATGACAGGTGCAGGACTCAAATTTTACACAAGCATACTGAGAAATTTACTAGTCCTGCCAAATCTTTAATAGTCCTGTCCACAAAACAATGTCACACACTTGTATTGAGATTAACAACAATTTTATTTCATTAATAGCATTATCATATGAAATGCAGAAACACAGAAGTATAAATCCTGATTCAAATCATCAATCAGTCAATTCACATTTCTTGTTTCTCAAGATAATCTGGATCCAATTCCAGAACAGAATCTAGGTGTCCTTTCTCATCCTCCACCTGTACTCTGGGTCCATATGAGGTTTGTTCTGGTTTCCTTACCTGTCTCCCTGAAACATTTCACAAATGTATTGCTGGTGATGGATCATTTGTTAGAATGTCATTTGTATGGAACAATTATAAAGAGTAGGTAGAACCCAAGGTCGCAAACATGATCTCCAGTCACCCATCACCATTTTCATCTCTGAGAAACCCTTCTCAGCATCAGCAGAATGAGCTGGGATTGTCAGGATGAGGTCAATCTATGCCAGAATATTCTTGCAGTCAGCAGTACATGATTTTACAACTGTGGGCCAAGTCAAAGCATAGATGTCTTTGTAACTGCAAGAAAACAGAGTACATAAAGAAAATATTAATCTGAATAAATTTACCTAAAGAAAAATGTAATGTCAATATTTAAATATGTGTAAGTGCATCTCTGTGAAGGAACCTGATAATTTGGATGAATTTTCATAGTATAGTAAAAAAAAATAAATAAGCAGTAGCAATAAACATACCCTTTTAATATAAGTTACAAAAATTAAAGCAACTTTACAATTAAACTTATAAATGGAATATATTTTCATGTGATGAGTTGTTATATTATAATTCAATTGCATTTTATGCGAGCCATGCATTTAAAGCTGCATTTTTTATTTTCAGCGGGTATTTAAATTTTAAATTGAAGATTAATACCTGTTCAAGTAGGTTCTTGATGGCTGTATATCCTATCCAGAAGATGTCATAACTCTCAGTGTGCAGTGACCAGCGTGTGCCTACAGCCATGATTGGTATCACTGGTAATACATCTAGAACAGCAAATGACCTCTTTAAATTACTTCTGTTGCAGGGACTGTTGTGGTAGTAATAATACAGTCCCATCAAAAGAGTGTTCATCTTTGTGTAATGGGAGTTTTTTGTCACATCTTTATATGCCAACCCAAGTCTGTGTGTAAAGCAGTTAATACCCTGTAAAGGCGGTTGGATGTTTTTCAGTTTAGTTACAACTCCAGATTTTTGCCCATCATTACACTGGCTCCATCACTACTAAATCCTTTTTGGCCGGTTAGTGATTCCAGCATTATTTAGTGCAATAGTGATCACCTTTAGGATCCCTTCAGCATCTGCCTTCTCTACACTATCAATTGCTAGGAACGATGATTTAATCTCTTCTCCATGGCAAATTCTTATATATACAATTTCCTCCTTCTGAATTGAATTGTCAGCACAACCGTCACACACTACTGCAAGAAACCTTGATACATTCACACCATTGACAAATTTCTGCCATTCACTTTCAATCATGTAGGGAGTAAATGTAACAACCTGTTTAAAATTTCTCCAAGTCTCTCCAATAATCAACTCCTGTCATCTCATCCAGCTGACACATCCATACAAAATCAGTGAAGGGTCTTCTGTTCTTTAGGATAGGATGTGTATTTCTAAACAAATTAACGAGCTGGTCAAACACATTCCGATTTAAACTTTTTAAGATCTTACCAGCAGTCCATTCTTCTGGTGGTATCTGCATAGCTGCTTTTCTCTCTTAACCCATTTATTGCTGCCCACACCTTTCATGTACATTTATCAAATCAATTTTAAAGTTCAAATAACCTGCAACAAAACAGGATGTTTTCTCTTTGATTTTGCAAATTCCATACACCAGTTACACTGCATAACATTCTTTTCCTCATCACAATTTAGCCATACCCTGTCTTTTGTCCATGTCTTCCAAAACATTCAATTACGCTTTTCCCTATCATAAGAATGTTTCATCTTTTTTATGATATTTTTCATTCAACTTTTTCTTATTTTCTGGTGACCTCTAAAAAAAATGCCACACTTTGCCTGTCTTATAAGGAGGGAATTGTCTTGTTTGAAATACAAGAGGTTAAAGTATAGCTGATGTGAATTATTTAAAGTAAGAAAAGTTACAGCACAGTGTCCTTTATATAAAATATAAAAAAAGTCAGTGCTAGAAACTTATATCAAAACAAATACCTTTGCCCTCCCACCTAAAATAAAATGTCCTCTCCCTAATAAAGACTTCAGCTAATGTTCTGCAGAATCAAAGCAGTGGCTATTGTAAAACAATGTTATAAAATATTAGCATTGGAAAATGTTAGTTTCAGCATGGAAAATTTGTGTTCCCATCAAACGAATCCAACTGACTCGACATTGTAATGAACATCTCCGATTAGGGTCTCATTATTAATAGCCTAAGTTTGGTAATTGTTCCTAATTAATCAGACCAAAATGTATTGTTGAAATTAATAATAAGGCAGAAAATTTTCAAATCTTAGATGCCCATGCTCAGAGATTTTAATTCCCAACAAATGCACAGCATTCTGCTTGGATATCTCCATGTGTATTCAAATATTTATTCATTCTTGTAAGGGAAAAAAAACTATATTTAACATCATAGAAAAAGTAGTTGTATGGAAAGGATTTGTCAATAACATAATTGTTATAAATTGATCTAATTCTTATAATTATATTTGTAATGGTTGGAATGTTTATCTAGCGAGCACCCATTCCCAAAAAACAAACCCCAAAAACCTTAAACATACAAACTAATTTTCTTAACAGTTTTTGCCATGTTTTTTTGTTTGGTATACCACTATATAGTTTATTACTGTGGTCATGGGAATAAAGTGTGATACCATGCAATTTTTCATTTATTTCATTATCAGATTAATTAGGATCAATTACCAAACTTCCGTTGTTAATGACAGGACCACAATTGGTGTTGTTAAGTGAAACACACAAGAATCATATGGCTTCGTTACAAAAAATGCACCTTTCCAAGTGTTTACAATGGTCACTACTTTGATTCTACTGAGCAACTGCTAAAATTAAGTCTTTAAGACATAAATGCAGACTGTTCATAATCGAAACTTACTTGCCCATTAACATTATTAAAGTTACTAGTATGATAGGAAATCTACTAGCCTTGGGCTATCAAACTTCCACTAATTTCAATCCCTGCAGGTGCATAAAAAAATGTGAGATATTGCCAAGACCACTTACACTACACTTGATATCAAGGTAAGGTTGCAAGGTTGTGGCATGGTGCACCATCAGATCAGGTTTAATCTTGCTAAAGAGGTAAAGGGTGGACAGGCAGGCCGTTAACCGTTGGTGACCAGCTTTCCCTTCTGCAAAAATAAACATTTTCATGTGTTTAGTGAAAACAAATGAGACTAAAATTTGTGACTTTTAAGCTTGCAAACCAACATCTTCCTGTGATTTCAGAATGTCACTACCTTCAAAACCTCTTCTAGAATGTTAATGGAATTTGAGAAAATTAGGATTAAGCTGCTCTATTTGTTATACAAGACTTTCTGTATAGTTCAAATTATGGCTTTTCCATTTAATCATATATGGTACACAGTGAAGGCAAATTTACTCAAAGTGTTCATTCTAAATTGCATCCATGGTTGACCTCTCCAAAATGAAATTGCCTTCCCTAAGTCCCAAATGTATTTTACTTAACAAAATAATTTAATTTTCTAGCAACACATTATTTTTTGCAAAACTTGCTACTAATCCATTCTAACAATACATACATTATCAAATGCAATGTCACAGTTCAGTTTGCATGATTTATTAAATAACAAAGACCTAATTTTCCAGTGTTTTATCTTATAACAATGCTTGAAGATTATGTCTTTTATATTTAAAAAAAGATCTTTCTCACTGTCAAACTTATTGTTATTGATGTACTAAGTTTGTGAAATTGGGTTGCAAAATACAAAACATTCAAAGAAACTAGACAGAGATATGTTAGTTCTAAAATAAAACAATCGCTTTGCAAATAAGAGTTGTGTTGATATCAATAATACTATGCAAGTTTAGAACTCGTTCCGAAAAGGATAAGCAGATTACTCATCACGTTGCATATTAAACATGGCAACTAATATAGTATCACTGAAAGCCATGTCAGACTTGCCAACCCTTACAAAACCTACTCAGTATATTTTTCTTCTTATTAGGCTAGGCTAGTTTTCAGCAAGGTGGAACAAAATATGAACCGCTAGAGTTGGAAAACATGCATTTAAAATGTTCAGAAGTGCGAGGTCAAGACTGATGCAGCAATGGCAAACATATTGTTGTTGTTGTCGTAGGGTTTAACATTTTTCAGCACAAGGTAGGCTATACATGGCAGCCAGTATTAATGTTGGAGGAAGAACCCTGGAAAACCCCAGGGAAAAACCACTGACCCATGAGAAGCTACTGGCAGGCTTTCTCACTTACCCACGTTAGATTCTAGACTCGAACTCATGCAGACAGAGGTGAGATGGCAGTGATCTATAACGGTCAGCGCTTTAGACCACTAAGGGCCCCCTAAACATTATATTTAACTAAAATGTTTGTATAGCACACTTAGACCATAATGACCTCCAGCAATTTCTTTGCTCTCTCTATATCAATGTAATCCTCTGCTTTTTCTTCTTCTTAATTTTACATGCTGATAACATTCTTATCTTTAACCATGAGACATACTCAAATCAACACAAGATGCCCAAAAAATGTAATCTCTTGTCCCTCATTGTTTTTTTAATGCCAGTAATTTGAATATCTTAATATTCCTTTTTTTTTTCTTCTGTAATTTTAAAACTTTCTGAAAGGCTTATTGTCTCTTTGGTCTGGAACATGTATACCTTGCTGGACTTATTCTTTTAAAAATTCCACAAACAGCTATATCCTATAAATGTCTGCATGAAAATATGCGCAGTTTAAAATGTGTGAGGTACTCCTGGTTTTCCAATTAACTTCACCAAATCTAATATAAAAGCTAGATCCAAATCAAACAAGGATAAGCCTGTATCAGGATTTTACAGCAACAATCATATTTCTGTAAATTTTGCTTTGATTCCATTTTTAAGTGTAATTTTCATGATGATTGCAGGTAAAATCTGAAGGTCTTCCTGTCTGTGGAATCTGCATCAAATGTGGATAAAGAGATACATGCAGAGACAATGTCTGCCAACCAAAGTCAAGACATAATCTTCTATTTATGGCAGACAATATTTTCTGATCTACTCAAAATAAAGTTCCCTGATCCAAAAATTACACAAAGGTTCTCATACAAATGGATGAAAACTATTTACATAGATATTGCAATTTTGAAATGAAATGTTCACAATTTGCATAGAAAATCTTCCTTCTGAAGTAAAAATTTGTGACATTTTAGAAATCCCCCATTTGTCCTAAGTTGATTCCTGTTTTGTCACAGTCTACTCAAAAAATCTTTCTATCACAAATGCAATCCATTTACAATATTTTGCCAGCATATTTGGTATGAAAGTAAAGATATTATGTCCACATAATAAAGTTTTCTTATTTCAAGACCAAGTGACCCTGACCTTCGACCACTATAGTCTTAACATGTCAAGTTTTTTCTTCACACAAATGCAAGCTACTTAAAATGGTAGATAGAGAACTCAGGTTACCAAGCAGAAATGAAATAGGGAATAGGGAATTAATATCATACATAATATTCACTGCCTTATGTTTAAAACACTCTGCACAGCTAAATGTAATATTCTTGTATCTTATTTGGACACATGAAGATCCCTGATTAAAAATTGTGTTAAAAAAATTGTGCAGTTAAAATTTTGACCAGTTAAAAAAAGAAGGAAAACAGATATCTCACATATTATTGATGATAACAAAAATTAACAGTAAAGCTAATCACAAAATTTCTTGTACCATTTTCTGCAGAGTTGTAGTAAATTATAGCAGTAGGTAATAATAGGATTAGAGGTACTCCAAATGATGATGTCTGACATTTCTGATATTTGTTGTTGCAACATCCAACTGGAAGACAAATGAGTGGTGAAGACCACTGCAATTGTACAATATTATGCACAGACATATATATATATATATATATATATATATATATATATATATATATATATATATATATATATATATATATATATAAATAATTAGTTATCAGGGATCAGATTGATCTTTATCATTTGCAGAAAAGATTTGATGGAGTAAGTTTATAAAGCTCTTTAAAGACCTCACCTTCACCACTTTTCTCTTCAAGTCGTAAAACGTTTTCAACAAGACAGTCCACAATCTGTCTGCATGCAGTCAGGGCTGACTTGTTAAAATTTCCATGTTCATCTTTCTTCAACAACTGAAAAAATTTCAAGCATAGAATGCGAGGGAATTGCATCTTTTATCATTCTGGCAAAAACTGAGCCAGAATTAGTCGAGCTGTGTGTAAATGGAAATAAATACCTAAGATTACAATCAGCAAAACAGAACTGGATGAGGCCTTTGCAACTGTGAACAATTAGCTGGGGCACTATAGAAGCTTGATGATTAAGAAGCGAACGGTATTGGTCCAGTACCACTGTTTGAATAATTAAAAATTACAATACAAATTGATTAGGAAACAGATTGATAATTCCAGTGTTACTTATTTAACTCTTTCACTTTTTTTTTCATATTAATGAACCCAAATGCAATGCTTGACCAGATATATGAATCAAAAGACAGACTAAAGTATAAATATTTCTCTTCTTCATTAGTGAAGAGATGTAAATTTTTTTTATTTATAACATATATACAAATCAAGTGAAATATGTACAAGTCATTCCACAACAGAATCACTTGCCCTTAAAGGAATATTTACAAGGAAGATTAGGAATATACACTCACATTTTCCAGTAACTGTTCTATGAACTCATAACCCGTATCTTTGCTTGCTGATACCTGCAATGGAAAAGAGTTTAATATACAATGACATACCCATCTACATCAATGTTACTGACCCATGAAAATATGTCACACGACACAAGTATTCAAGTAACATAGCTATATACAAGTTGCAGTTCATTCCACAAGCAACTGTGAGAAAAATATCTAACCAAAATCACTGTGCATGAAAAGAAAATCTTTGTTACCTACTTTTTACCTGGTGAAGTGGTACTATCAATATACAAATTAAAAATGAAGTTTCATTCAAGTACAAACAAACACAAGCTTCACAAGAGTACTGTAAATTATACATTATACACCTGCATGTGGTTGTAAATTGCATCTGCAAAACCCGATTCTTCTGTCAGATACCGTAACTTTTTTATCCAAAATCAACCTTGTCCTTGTATGAAAATCATTCACAAATGTGGTCAACATGAAAGATAACTCAAGTCTTTTGCAGAAACCTTTTTTTCCTTTCCGTCTCTGCATACATGTGGCATGCTTGATAAAAGCCAGGCATAAAGGAGATTCTCCTGACTTGTGTGGAATAGTGGCAACCTCAGCTTCTTAAGCAGCTTGCACCCCTCATTTTCATAATTACTTTCAGAATAAAAAATGATGGAAGGAAAGATGTATGCCAAATTTCTCTTCCAGCTGACATAAAAAGCATCTAAGAACACTGCTTTGGTCTGTAAGTGACAAGAAGAAGGTCATCCTGAACAGGAATATGATGCTATCCACTGAATGAATGAAGATTCAAGGGCCAAGACTGAGACCATATGGTATGGTGAGAATTAGCATACTACCACATTGTATGTGATGTGAAGGTATTTTCGTAATACCATATGAATTGGCATATGGTATTGCATCACATCACACTGAAAGACAGATGCACCTTGCTGTCTCTATCTTGAATTTCAGGGCAGAGATAAAATGATCGAGTCTTAGTAAGTCTTAATTTGCCACTGAATTTTGTAACCATAAGATTCTCGAGTGTAAACCATGGGAATGTGGTTTTTGGACTATTTATACTTCCCATTATACAAGCAAAAGTTTCAATTGGGGGGGGGGGTAAAAAGTCCAAGTTCATGTGATCACTTATGGGTTCTCTCTTGATTATGGATGATGAAGAAAGGGGGCAACTTGTATCATCCAATCGTTTTTTTGAAATAGGATGACCCAAGCCTGGTAAAAAAAGGAGTCAGGCTCCCACTGATTGGCAGGAGAAGAGAAAATGTACTTTATCTCTCCTTTGCTGGTGCCAGTTTGAGGCAAACTGCATATAATTTGTCTGATCACAAAGTTCTGCCACCCATATTGTCTCTTTGGTGATGATTGTCCTTTCTCTGATACGATTTCTGATGCAATCTGCATAGACAAGAACTTGCACTGAAAGATGAACAGATAACTCTTCTTCTGCCACTTGCTTTCCCACCTCCCCAATTTAACCCCTGAAAAGGGGAGAACCAAAAGTGAAGAAATGTGGGGTTGCTGCATGATGTGATTTGATAAGAATGCAGGAGTGTGTCTCTTCTAATCAAACCAATATTACAAGAGGTCATAATGACATTCAACATCATGCAGTGAGTATCCTTATTAACTACCTTGGTGATATGGACATGGTCACTTCCAGCCTTTTCAGTTAAGACAAAAGACTGCCACAAATGCAAGGTTCAAAAGGGAGGAATTTTACATAACATTCTTAATTCTGAAGTGGTGTAAAACACATGTCCACTTTACAACATAGAGAAGACATACTAAAGGCCAAAATATCCTTGTCTAAACTTGGTACAAATTCATTAATACATTTTCATGATAGAAGATTGCAGTCAAATGACTCTTTGAAATTAGGTGCAAGTTTAGATGGATTCCAGGCTGTCACTGTTTGACAGCAGGAAGTGAAATTTGAAACTGTGATACTCGTGGCCACCATACGAATATAAGGGAGTTACCCTGTAAGAGATACTTCCCTGAACCTATGCATACCTGCCAACACCTGGCGAGGAAAAAGCGTAATCCAAATGGACAAAAGGAGTAATCTGAGCAGAAAAAGCATAATCCACATATAACATAATAAATTTCAAAGCGCATATGTACAAAACACATGCATATTTTCTGCAATTTTGGCATCAGAAAGCATGCTTTTGAACAAAGGATCAAAGCTGTATTATACCACTAGTTGTAGTCAGTATTCTATTAAGAACTCGGTAAATAATGCCCTTGCATTTATAAAATTTGTTTCCACAACTTAGTTCTGTTGTAAAAAAGAAGTTACCTTTGCATCGGAGTTAGCAAAACGAGCTAATACAAGGCGTCTTTGTTTTACACTATGACCAATATTAAAATCCTTTCCACACAGCTTGCAATGGGCATGAAGCTACCCTAGAATGGCACTGTATTGTGTTATTCATCTCTGAGTCGTTTTTTTTCTTCTTTTTAATCCATCTGTGAAATCATTGGAAAATCATTTTTGCTGTAACATTGACTAGAATAAATAGGACAACTTTTACCACCAAATTCCTACAGAATGGTTCTGTACCTCACATTAATTTTAATGAGGAATATTAGAGCCAAGATTAAAAATTAGAAACCAGTCTATGTCCTAAGCCAGACAGCTGCTATAAATAGAAACAAAGGTCTTGCTGAAAATAGGGCAGGTGCTATAAACATAACACTAAAGTAAAGTCACAGCTAGTCCACATACAAGTGTACTTTTATGTCATAGATACTGAGAAGCCATCTTTTCTAGACGTTTTTTGCAATTAGTGGGATGTTAATAAAAATGAGAAAACAAATTAATTTTTATTGGGAGGGGGATATACAGAAAAGGTGTAATCCATGTACATTATGTGTAATGCGTAATTTAGTGAAAAAAAAAAAGTGTAATGGTTGGCATGTATGTCTTTGTATATCTATGAAAAGACTTCCTTTCAGGAAAGGTTGGATTCAGGGGCAACAGAAAGTTGGTTATATATTTAACAGAGAAACTGTTATTCTCTTTTGCCCTTTTGATCACAAACTTTTAATCCAAGATCAATAAACATTTTCTGTGTCTCAAATAGTTATCTACAAAATTGAGAAAAAGCAAATAATACAGGACTTAAGTGTTTGGTGGAGATCATTTTTCTCAGTCCTTGTGACCATGAGATTAGGCACCTTTATCTCAAATGCAAGCCACCAGCAAGTAAAAACAATATTAAAAAAATCAAGAAAAGAAGAAGAAAGAATATTTCTTCTTTGATACAGTGGCCTTCACCTTTAACCTTCTGAACCTATAATCAGAAGTTTCTTTCTTGTCTTATGTGCTAGCCATTTGCAAAGTATCTGGCATACAAGTCAAGCTATAACACGAAAACAGTTTTCTTCTTTCCATCCTGTAATTTTGATCCTGGGAGCCTGAAATTAATAGTTTTTTCAAGCCCTAAATTAAAGCCACTTACAGTTTGGCAATGGTACTTGGTGGAGAAGTTATCAAGTGGAAAATTTAAACTGTCATGTAAAAACTGTTTTCCTTCTTTCAGTCTTGGAGACCTTTAACTTTGACCCCTTGATCCCAAAACCCATTGGCTACTTCCATGCCCCAGATGTAAGCTACTTGTTGGTACTGCAGACGACACAGAACCCAACTATTATGTTGAAAAAAAGTAATGAATAAATGTACAGAAACATTCTACTGTATTCATTTACCATCAGTTTTGAATAGTTTCATGAATCTGCCTGACTGTAGATAGGATAAATAGCAGTTCAAACTTTTACACTCTGACAATGAAATTTAATATCTAACAAGACATTTGCTTCTGCTGTTTTCATAAACAGAACTATAAATTAGGAAACTAACTGTATACATGTACTTACCACTTCAGTAATATTTACAACCCTCTGAATCAGCTTTGCAGAATCCTTGTCCCTTGCACTGAGAGGTGTGAACCACATAGTCTGGAAAACTTCATTCACTAATTTCTAAAATGAACAAATGAAAGGTGTACTATGTAGATATCTTGTTAACTTGTGAAGCATGATACAAGATACACCATTTATACTCGTATACAAACTGGATCAAATTATACTCAACAAATCCAGTTCTGCTGCCATATAATGCACCAGTAGATATGGAGCTACGAAGTTTGTTAGGAGTAATAAAAACCCCAAAGGAACAGACCCCGATCTTCCAGCACATTATGTGTGGCAGATTAAAATCTGTTATCTGCAGCTGCAGACTTCTTGCTACAATAAAAGCTTACAAATGGACTGCCTGTATACAGCTATGTATGTTTCAAACCTTTTAGACAATCATGGGCAAAGAGATGAAAAGTAATTTAAAGGAATAGGGAATATACAACAAAAGTTGCAGTTATATTATTCTTTTGTTGCCCAAGATAAAATAAATAATAGTTTGGGGCAACCTAGTTAAACTGAAAACGATTTACAGTACATTATAGGAAATGAATTGCTTGAGTGTTCTGATATGCATATTTATCGAGTGGTAATGAGGCTGAATTCACGTGATGTCACAGGATCTTTTGCAGCTATCGGCCTGTGCTTGAGGAGGCAGCTTATTAGTGCTTGTATTTGAGTTAATTTTCCAAGAATTTCCTAAATGACCCACAGTGTAGCGTTAGGATGCGACAATAATTCGACTGGTAATTTTTCCGATTTCCGAAAGACAAAATCCAACGAAAGGCTTGGATCCATTACTGTCGCCGTGAAAACTTTGATTCTGTAACTCAAAAAACTTTGCAGCTTGCATTTTTAAAAGAATCAGTATAATGTTGACACCAATGGATGTGCAGAATTGGGATATTTAAATGTTAGGGCAAGAATAAAGCTGACAGCAGTACAAGACATTCTTCTACCCCTGGGCTGGGGTGGGGTGGGTGGGTTGATCTACTGACAGATTCTGAGTGCCAGCAGCACCACAACTGTCAAACCGCAGCGAGTAAGAGGAGCCTATAACAAGCGGTTGAATGCATAGGTAAATAAGCATGTTGTATGCTCTCTAATTTCCATTAATGTAGGGTCCATAATGTAACTGAAGTATTTAGCCAATAATATTTGCATAAAATGGAGCTTTGTTCAACTCAGTCTCATGCTTCTCCATCATTATCATTACAGCCCCTACCCATGTGCTGCGTAGAATGGATTGTTGCGTACATTTTATATTACTGAAACATATATATCTCAGAAAGAGTTGTTTATGATGCCAACATCAGAGTAATAGTATTATGTGTTTAAAATAGAGTATTTCAAGTATTTTTCACCATCGCCTGAGAAATATAGCCTTTTTGACTATGACACGATATAAACTTCTTTGTGCCCCACCCCCACTTCCTTTTCCCCTTGTGTGCGGTCATAATGTATCAGTTGTTGCCATGTGACCACTCAAATGTTTCAAAAATACTCTGCAGATAATACAAATGCTCTTTTTTTGTCATTAATACTCGAGGTTGGGGGAGAGGTTATTTTACTAAGTTGCAACTTCTTGTGAGGACAATGGTAAGCTTAAAGTTGTCAAATGGGAATCACTGATGAACTACATTGCAAACAAGCAAGTGGACCATTCTACCATCTTCTGCAAATGTGAACATGGTCCCAATTGGGAAGAAAGACAGTGGTTAAAGGACAGTATATTTACAACTAGGATATGTATAGAAAATTTTACATATGCTTACATTATTATATTTCAGTATCCAGTTACTGATACTAGCTGAGAGTGCACACATGCAGTATAACCAAACGGGAAATGAGATTTGGCCATAATTGGTTGGGAAACCCAGTGCTGTTTATATTGTGGGCTTATTCTAAAGAGCTTACATCGCAATATGCTTTTGATTTAACCAAACATGTTCACCTTATTTAACAAAAAACTGAAAGCACAGACTGATATACTTGTTCATATACACAATCATTTTTCTTGATTAGGCTCTAGGGTATACAAACTTATGGATAGTCTCTTGCAGTCCTCACATACTCTGAGGCATCCAGAAGCATCATCTATACATCAAACTTATGGCTTAGAAGTGTTCCACAATGTAAATCATTATGCACCCAAGCATACACACATCTTTTATAGATCCATGCTTGCAAGGTAACTAGTATGCAATTAGACTAGGCAAAAATGAGAACGTGTTTCTGGTCAATCAGCATTTGTTTTCCGCATAGTTATAAAAAAAAAAACTGTTGCAGGAATTGATTATTGCATGAAATTGAGCCAGTTTTTCCCCAGCACTTTGAAATGCTTAATATATTCGATATTAATCATATTATATATATATCTATCTGTGTGTGTGAGGACATGTTTAAAAAATAAATTGAAAAAAACCCTAACTGCCTATCCTAATTGTAAAACCAGCTCAGTAAGTAACAAGAATCACTGACCATTTTATTCTGAATGGTGTTTTTTAAATTTTTTTTTTACTCAAGGTTGCTTCTAGCTACCCTGCACTATAAATTCAAATTTCAAACCCTGCATATGAAGGGACCAAGACTGGACAGGAGCAGTGGAGAGTTGTTTATCAAAAAAAACAAGAAAGGGACAGAGGCTGTTGTAAAGCCATGCAAAGCAGAGCCAATTTTTCGTAAGAGTTTAACTAAATATGTTGGTGGCATGTCTGTTATGTGCTTTATCCTCTTTTCCTACACTAAAGTCATTGTGCATAAGCTGCTGTCACAATTTCTTGGGTATAATTGATGTCAATTGTTGACTGACAATAGCTAGTTTGATGTATAAATGTAATGTCCAGTTTAAACAAGCAATCTGTGCTGGATTAAGGCCTTCTTGGGCCCTAAGCACAGAAAATATTATGGCACCCCCATTCCCTAACAAAATGGGAAATTTGAAAAAAAAAAAGCACTATTAAAAGCTACAACAAAAATAAATCAAAATACTAGTACATACAGACTGAAAAAGTCATATACAATTCATTACTTTCATCATCAACACTTAATTTGAATTTATTTTTTGTTGCCAATGTTGGGCTGGTGCCCTAAGCATGTGCTTAGTGTGCATAATGGGTAATCCGGTCCTGCAAGTAATTAGAAAAAATAAAGAAATCTCTACATAAATACATAAATTAAATTTTATTAAAGTTCATGACACAGGTTACTCTATCATTTTGAATAGTGTAATAGTTCCAAATCTAAACAGTTTATTGATTTCATATCTTGGTGCATTTTTATTCTTTAGCAGGTGATGCTGGACTTGAAGCAGGATTTGCCTACATCCACTGAAGCACATGAAGGGGACATCCTAATATCCGCCACCACTCACAGCATCATATAAACAGTTTTCAAGAGATGAAATCGTCAAAAAACACAAATCATGCTTTTTGAAATCCAAATTTTTTTTATGGTGTGGCATATCTGAAGCCAACATATTCCTCTGAGAGTAATGATTCTGATCTTTTTTAACCAGACAAGATGGAAGACCTTTATGGCTGTGTTTTCCTAGCTGATGCCAAATCCATGTGACAAAACTCCAATATGCTCTATGTCTGTATTTTCTGAAAATAAATAAAAAATGCATGTAAGAGTAAAACCATACAAGAGTTTGTTATTCATTGGTAACTCTTGCTAAATTGAACTTTTAGTATTTATGGTGAATTACTTTCAATATGTTTACTTTTATAAAATTATTAATCTTCATTGAATACATATAGATTTGATACAAGACATCATACATGTGAAATGACAAATATCATTATAAAATTGTTCGATTTATATCTGGTACAATGTGTGTTTGAAGACATCTCTCTGCAAAAATGTTGCATCCATGAGTTGTAAGCTGAAAACACCTTGAAGTAAGAAACTCTTGTGCATAGCTTGTTTTGTAAAATGTGTACCAATCATTGTCACAAGTGTAGAAAATTCTGATTAAATATAACAACAGGAATTTTGAAGAAATTTGTATATGAACAGAAAAATTACTTGTGTATTGGCTCATTATCATCCAAAAGTCCATGATGTTCCATGTATACTTTAGCAAGGGGGCTGTTTCATGTTTCAGCAGTTTGCAATGAAACTTTCATGGAGGGTTTATATATGTCAGATCACCCTTCATTTTCTCAATTACCTCCACCTCTTCACAGGATCAGCATTCAATTGCAGAGTTCATCATTTGGCAATATCCACAATCACACCTGTAAGTCACATGCACAAAATAAATTTGATCATTCATGAATGTTTAAAAATCAACTTCAACATTTTTTAAGCATTGAAAAGGATAGATGCAGATTAGAAATAGCTTGTTGATTCTACAGCTGAAATAAAGTTTGACTAAACAACATAAGTTCTCAGCATGTTGTTTTTCATGTTGCCTTGCAAAGTTTAATGTAAGCATTATCAAGTCAATGTGATATTATGAGTAGAATTGTACTTAATAGGTTAATATTCAGTGGAACTTGTGATGACGTTTGACCTGTGATTATTGTGTATATACATTACAGAAGACATTAATCTTTGGTATGTCCTGACATTCATTATCATTGTCCTGTATTCTGAGTGGGCATGTATTCCTTATTTGAAAAAGAAAACATACACTTAAATGTGTAAAGGAATAAATGTAGATGAATTTTAGAATAATTAACAACAAAATTTGTGATTACAGTGTACATCATGTCATTATTTCCACTAGAATTAGTGCTCTGATACAAAGCAGCAATTCTAATATTAAAAAATCTACATGTGGATTTCATTTCTTTTAAAAATTACAAAATTTCAATACTTAATATAGAAAATATTTTTTTTAGCAAGATATAAATGCTAGAATACAGCTTTACAAGCATATAAACTGATAACACGCAGTATTGGTATATTTTTAAAGTTTCAGGCAATTAAGAAAGGCTTATCAAAAAACAGGTCCATCCAAATTTACAGATTCATACACAGGAGTTGACAAAATTCCAGATTTTAGAAATGTAACGTGCATGTTGCTCATTTTTTAATATGAAATGCATGCTGTAAATCAGTACAAACCACTGTGTGCTCTTGAGTCATCCTTCTTCACTTGTCAAAATATCATCATTTGAAGAACCTGACACCGTGTCATCACTACTGTACCCTCTTCGTTGATAGTGATTAAAATGTGGCTCAAACTGATACTGTAAAATGTTCACGCTTACAGAAATCATTGAAATCGTTCCCGTTATTTTCCATGATGTAAAAGGGAAAAGAAATGATCAGAATTATGCCAGCAGTCTTGGTGGTTAGCTAGCTTGGGTGGTAGCTATAGATCCTATGATGTCACTACTGGCCACATGATACCTATCTAATTATCTCTTGAGGCACTTGCACGTATTACCTATATATTTCCTGGTAGTAACTAAAGAAAGGTGTACGGGAATAAGATAAAATATATTTTTTCAAGACAAGCAATCAAATAATTATAAACCAACATGTACATTCCCTATTCCTATTCCCTACTTATCTCAATCACACAATTTTATGTCAAACGTATGCTGCTGAGAAGAAATTTGACTGAAATTTATTATAAATGCAGAGAGAGAAAAAAAAAACAGAACTGGCATAGAAACAGATCAGATCATTGGAAGTTGCTAAGACATTAAAAATTTTTTTAAATACTAGGTAGAATTATTGCTAAGATGAGCTTATAAACACTGCTTACAGAGTTTATATTTGTTGTATAAAACTGAGGGTTCATTGACAAACAAAATTTTTATCTTGTATATAATTTCAGAACTTACTTGGATGGATTTTTAATTAGGACAGAATGAAATCTGATCATATGCAATAAATTTTTCTTTTCTAAAATTTATTTCACTGAAAAATTTAAAACTTTAAAAAATCTTTAAGAAAAGCAACATACCTTGATTCCTTCTTCATCATTAACTCTTCTGATCATCTTTACACACATTTCAGGAATTTTTTCAAAGCATGAATGCTCAACAAATATGTCTCTGAAAATCTTTATTACCCGTTTTCTAACACTGATGCCAGTATCCTGAAAAAATAAGCAAAATAAAGTACACATTATTAACCAATTATTTTAATGCAAGAACAAATAGATAATTACACAAAATTCATGTTTGACTGTTTCATTTTGTTCTATGAATGAAAGCTGTAGTATTTCTGCATTTAACATGGTTTTTCATATTGTAGAGAAATGTTCTCTTCAGAGCAAAAGAGATGCAATGAATACCAAAACTGATCTCAGTATGCATCCTTACTCAAAACATAGTGCTGAAATTACAAAATGCTGCAATACTTTTGTCAATGTGACAGTTGAATGTTGATATGGAATGCAAAATAAGAATCCCTCAAAGCAAATGATGCTCTATTAAACAAAAATAACTTTCCTTCTGGAAGCCAAGACAATTCCTTAACTGCAGAGTGTTGAAACCATATCCCATATTCTTCAGGAATAAAAAGATTTTTAGATTAATTGCTGTTGTGGACACACCAGATAACAGATAAGCACCAATTTCATTTAGGACCAAGCAGACATCATTAACAGTCTTTTGGTGAAAACCCCAAGTTGATAGGACCATTCATTCATGAATAGTGATATCAAGATTTTCTTGACAACAATTGTGTTCACCATGATGGGCACCATTTTCATGCAGGAACAAGGTCATATAAGTTCACTAATGAAAACGATGCTGACAGTCATCCATTTTGGAAGCTGAGATAACAATATTATAGATGGTGGTCACAATAACTGTCAATTTGAATCATTTTTATTCATGGCTAACTAGGCACCAAAGGATCTCTTCTTATGAAAACCATGTCAAAATGACTTCCCATTAATGAAGAGTAGTGATAACAAGATTTTAAACATCAGCTCAGCACAGTTTTAATTCAAATCTGCTAGTAAAAAACCCTTGCTGATATGGCCATGGCAGTCATATTGGTATCCCATTTACACAATTAGGACCAACTAGACATTATAAAATGTCTTTGGGTGAAAGCACAATGGCAATATGACCAGTCATCAAGTTGAAGTAGTGATCACAATATTTTACAGATGGCCACTGTGGCAGCCATAGTATAGATCCTATTTTCATTTATGACCAAGCAGACAAGATGTCTTTCTATGAAAACCTCAAGATGATATGGTCATTCATACATAATAAACAGTGATAGCCACTGGTTGCCATATTGGATGTCTGAACTGTACCATTTTTATTCAGAACCACATCATAAGAAGTCTTTGAGGAACAAAAGCACCTTAAAGGGACTGATACTGTACTGTGCAAAAAGAATTTTCAGGAATTCAAAACAAGACCATTTCTTCCTTTTAATAGTTAAAATAATTTCTTATGTTCTTCATCAATAGCAAGATGTCCCAATAAGCTGCTGTTATGTATGTACTAGATATCAGCATGGCACCATTTTCATTTAAGACAAAGAAAGAAGAAATAATTTAAAGTTTTTAAGTGAAACCTTTTGACACAATTATCTGTTCAGAAGGGAGTAGTAACAAAATCTTTAAGGTAACTCATGGCAGCCATACTTGATGTATGACTGGCAGACTGGCACTGTTTTTTTTTTAGGACCAACTAGGCATCATAAGAAGTCTATTAGTTACCACCCAATGCTGATGAAACCATCCATTGTTGAGAACATGGTTTATACGCCTTTGCCGTGACAAAACTGATGAACGTTATCCAGTTTTTCAAGGACCCTGATGCCCTGTGCACTTTAGGCATATTTATAAATGGCTATTTAAAGGATTAGTGAGGCTGTTCTGATTTCCCAACAAGGGACTTATTAATATCCTAATACACTCGAGAATTTATAATCTTTGGAGAACACTACTACTTTATTTTTAAGAAAAACAACTGAATTAAGATCTTAAACGAAGAACAAAAAAAAAAAGAAGACCATTAAATTAGAAGATAACTAAGGTACACCATGTTTATCTGTTCTCTAAATTCTCAACTCCAACAACTACACTTCAACAACTGAAAATCAGAGTCTGCTTGTATTAACAGTCACAAATCATTTGATAACAAAATACAACTAAAGGGTAAAAAGTAGACAAAGTAGAATAGTCACTTTTCTTTAAATTCTAGACTCAAATATTTAATTTGCACATTTGACCACACTACAACCACTGACTTTTTAACATGGTCAACAATTTCCTTTTTGACAGTTTCTATTTCTGACTGCTTCTGCAGTTTCTCTTTCTTCAATACATTGGCTTGTGTAAAAAAAGGAGATTTTTCTGGGAGCTTCTGCCTTTACATATTTGTCCATTGTTTTCTCAACATGCTGTCCTCAATTCTTTGATTTTTTTTTCAACTACTCCAGTTACCCAATAAATCAGATGAGACGACTAAATCAAAATACTTACAAACAAAAATCAACAGGATGGAAATTTTGATTGAGATTCAGAGTTAATTGCCCTGTTATTTGGTAAAGGCAAATTTGTAGAATGTTTCGTTATGGAGGTATAATCATCATTAGTTCATTTTAAAGTATAAGGAAAATTAATTACCAGGTCTTGTATTCTTGTTTTTGACACCAACTGGGATTGAACACATACTTCCCAGGCATTTTGCTCCAAGTGAAATGGGTAAGCTCTCATTGAAAAATACCCAGATAAATCTTTCATATTCTCAATGATGTACACATTTAAGTAGCAATCCAGTTTACGGTGACTGTAAGTCTACCTCTCTCTGACAAGCTTCATGAAAACACATCAGCCTATCTCATATATAGCAATTTGCATAATTTATGTGTATCTGAAGTTATCGATTTCTGGTATAACTTTGACAGATGACATGATGCATTCATGTGGCATCTTAAAATCATCCGCCGTGAAAGTATGCCTCATCAAATTTTTTATATCTGTAGTCACGTGATAATCTGATAATCGCTCATTAAAATTTACAGGTATATTTACATGTAGATGTTAAGTACATTGTGTAGCAAGCAGCCTTACTTTTAACAGGCATATGGTTGTAATTTATGCCAAAAGTGTGCCTGCGATGCCTAAAAAGTCAATAAGAGACTTCCAGCAGACTTCAGAATTTTAGATTGTACGCCGAAAATCAGAAGTGTTGATGTACAATAAGAACAAATTGTGACCATTTTTGTGTATATTTTTCATTATCTTTTGTTTTGAGATGCTGAACAGCGGATTTCACCAATGATTTAAACTACAAAGATGTACCACTGCCACAAAAAAATAAATCGACGAAGAAGAATGATTGTTGGAAAAGATTTGCTCACATTTTTAATGCTCTCTATAATCAGGTTCATGTACATTTATAAATATCCGATTGGTCTCATGTAAACCAATGAATAGCAAACAGTTTTATTTCATTACATGAAGTTATGATATAAAAAGAAAGATTCATACATTCATTTGTTGATTAATTCTTTTTTTTTAAAGGACCAAGGCTTATTTTCAAGTAAGTTTCAAGGTAAAAATGATTTTTAAGAACTTTTCAAGGATGGACTGAAAATTAATATTCAAATACTTTTCAATTTACCATGTGAACACTGGAGAATTAGAGATAATACACTAGCCACTCTCGATGTCAAATCAGCATCATTTTCATTCAAGACCAAGTAACATATTATATGAAATATTTTATTGAAAACCCCATGATGATATGATCATCAATTCACAAGCAGCAATAGGAGTTTCAAGATGATGCTGTAGCAGTCACAATGGATATCCAAGTGGCACTATTTTCATTTAGGATCAACTACACCATGTGATGGATGTGTGTATAACGTTCCTCTTCAATCCTCACGGTAGTTTAGGAGTAATGATAACAAATTTGTGCTAATGGATAGATGAACAATTGAAAGCGCTTCAGTCTATGAACAGTAGAGATAAAATTACTTAATATGATATAGTAATGTAACTGGCAGAAATAAAATATCAAGAGATATTTCATTCAAAGTTGGTGTAGTTTCCATGCTACTAAAAGCACACCAACTACAGTGTAAGAAGTTGTTATAGTGTCATTTAAATTCAGCATAAATGACAACAGGAGCAAGCTGTATTTATTATATTTTTGATTAAATTACACATATGAAAACTGATTTGACTTACCAGTATCCTTTCTGACAGC
Source organism: Potamilus streckersoni (assembly GCA_016746295.1). Taxonomy (NCBI): domain Eukaryota; kingdom Metazoa; phylum Mollusca; class Bivalvia; order Unionida; family Unionidae; genus Potamilus; species Potamilus streckersoni. Next base: position 1,016,760 of record JAEAOA010001671.1, on the reverse strand, counting down.
ATGTCATAGTACTGTGGTATGAGCTCTGGACGGATTAGAATGAACTTCCCAACTAACTCTATAGCTGCCTCTCTGACTGAAGTTGATTGGTCCAAAAACCTACCATGCACACCTTTTTCCATATCACGCTGTACACAACAAAATTACAAAATCATATTTTAAATATATAAAATCTGAACTGCAGTGTTACCAGAAAAATGCAAAACCATAAAAGATACTTTAATATATATACTTTAATATTTTTTCAACACCTGTTCAATCTTTTAAAAAATAAAAGTAATAATTATGAATAACAGTTTGAGAAAAGTTTTTTTCTCTGGCCAAAACATACCATATTAAAAGGTGAAAGTCTTGGTCAAACAAAATCATCAAAAACATTAAATTTTTATTGCCACTATAGTTTTAACATTAAATGAAAAAGAAAACACATTACCATATTTTATATAGGGATTTTCAATTAAAAATGTGAAAGCAATTACAGTTATTGATTCAAATAATTTTCATTTCATCATCAAAAAAAATTGTGCACAATGTTTTATTTAACTGATCACAAGAGCACATTGTTACCAATAATTACATTTCTCAGATATAACTAAATGCCTAATAAACAATGAGCAGATCTCTCCCATCTTCTTAAAGCCCATCTGAATTGCACCTATCCAAAGTGATCCTACCATATTTGCATAGATTTGTCACTTATATATTTGGTTCAATGAGACCTAATCTGATAGTATGTCTTCACATTTATGTCAATAACATTAGACAAAGCATGATACAAGTTTCTTAATGAAAGTGTGTTGTTTTTACATAAAACAGCAGCCTACAACAGCAATGTGCTTTAGAAACATCAAAGAGCACTAATGCCTTCATTATCCAATAGCTATAGGAATGACTAGTAAGCTTCTTTGAATCAATATACACGAAAATTAATATTGGCTTTAGAGCTGGGTATCACAAAAAAAAAATTGTACTGCTGTATTTCTAAACATACTGAGATACATACAACGGTAAACTGTAATTAAGACAAAAGACAACAATTTAATGCTGTGAAGGCAAGAGCCTGACACTTTTTGTTGAATGTAATTTTGTACAAGCTGTAATCTACAAACTTTAACCAATGTAGGATTATTAAACTTACACTGTAGCTGATACTTGGAAAGACATACTGATATTACAAAGCTGGATAAAAAAAGAACTGAAACTGTAGCCTACTATTTACTAGCTAGACTACTGATATAATAGGCAGTGATGCAAATGCCTGGATGAAATATTTAACAGTAAAGACCAATAAATATAAAACGCTAAAAAAAATTAGAATACATTTAGTGGACATGAGAAATTATGTTGAGACAAAAACTGCACTAATGAAAATTGCTGGATGATTTCCATTATTACAAAACAATACTGGCACTAAACACTTTCATATAGACTATTAAATAGCTAAAACATTTGTTTCCAAAATAATTCTTAATTTTTATGAAAGTTGGATTTGGCCTTAATGTGTTTCATAACTTTCCAATTGGCAACCAAAATGGTTTAAGAGACATGTGTCAAATATGTGATTAAAGGATCAAAAAGATAATTATATTTGCAACATTTGCCTTTATTTGTCAAAATTACAACTTTTTTGTAAAAAAGAAAATTTGTTGAACTATTTAGTCATGAGTTATGAAAAAAAAAACAACAAGATTCCTTGGGAATTTGTGTACTATTCTTACTGACAGAAGCTGCCAATGTACCAACAGACCTGCCAACTCTGACGTGTGTCTCAATAAGACAGTTGATTTTTTCGGTAAGATCAACCAGTTTTCAGTAAGGTGTAAAAAAAAATATAAACTGCTATTGTAAAGCTTGAAAATGTATTTAAAAGTTCGGTATTCTAAACATGCAGTGAAAATAAACATTTTGTTCAACTGAAGAGATTGTAAAGTATGCGTAGATGCTATTTACCACTAGTACGGTTGCACAAACTTAAGTTCCAAACCTTATGCTGTTCAATGGCTTGTTAGTGTCTCTCAACAAGACATAATTCTTATCTTTTTCCATTGCACATGCCGAAATCACATCTCCTGCCACAAGTCATACTCAAATTGGCATGTGATGTCCAAATCACATGTTTCCACTCAGTTTTTATTCACAAGAATCTGAATATTTCTTTTTATTCTTCTATTTTGATTGTTAATACTTTTCAAGAGGCTTATTTATTGTTCCTTTTGTCTTAAATATGAATCCCTTGCTGGACGCCATTTTAAAACAAATTCTATAATCAACAGTTAGATCATTCAGATGCTTCACATGAACAAATAGGGGCAGACTAAAGCATCTGAGGTGCTGCTGTAAAGTTGGTCTGGTTCCCTAATGAATTTCACTAATTCTAATATAAAACAAATGTTGAACAAATTTTCCAGATTTTTCGGCAATGTTCATTTTTTCATAGTTTTTGCTTTTATGCCGTAAATCTGTATTTTAAGGGTTGTTTTTGTGAGACTTACAGCAAATTTGTAAGAATTGGCAGATCTGTATCAGTACTATGAAAAAGAACAATGGCGTGCACCACTGGAGAAAATACTGTGGTAAACCAGTAATACCATGTACCTCTAATCGGCATCATCCTTGATTTAGATCTATGCATTTATGCCAAGTGTAAGTTACAAATAACTTACCCATTTAGACCAACTAAGGATTAAATCTGTCTGCTTTGAAATGTGTGGAAGTAAATGACAGTATAATCATTTATAGAAATATATATCATCACTCAATATTTTATAATTATTGTCTGTGATTTTTCTAATTAAAAAAAATGACAAAGCCACCATGTGAATGCATTATTTTTAACCAAACCTAAAAATTTAGAGCAATTCATAGAATCTTTGTATGCTCTGATAATTGTCACTATTTATTAACCATCTGTTTCTTAAACATTTATACATTTTTACATATGCTTACTTGGTCTCTTTATCCATAATGAATATATGCTTCAAAACTGCTTCATTTCTTTTTAAATCATGTGAAACTAAACTGTACACATGTAAAAGTAACCTGGCAACTAAGTACAGAAGGCCAAATTTACTCCTTTCATGCTGGTTATTAAACAAGTTCTCTATAAAGGGTTTCCTAAATATATTTCACAATATGTTGAATAAAATTTTATTAAAATTTATAAAACTTACCCTTGCCAGAATGCCTGGATCTGATTCAACTACTGCCGTCAAACATTTCATTGCTTTTGTTCGTACAGCTACTGCACTTTCTGACAACACTCGCAAAATCTGAAATATGATTTTGTATTTTACTGTTTATTGTTCTGAAACTTTAGTATTTATCACCAGAAATAGCAATAGTTTAAGCTGGCTGAATTCAATATCATGTAAAGCTACAAAAAAGTTCTCTGTATAATTAGAGAAATTGTATGAAATTTGTTCACATAAATATATTACTGCAGCGGCTACCTCACAATGAAAATGAGTTAACAGTTAAAAAAGATACTAAAAAAAGGTAAATCATGTTTCTTTAAGAATAATTATGTAATCTCAATGTTATGAAAGTCATCTGGGTACCTGTTGACCTTAATGATCAAAAAGAAATTGAGAAATTATATTAAATGTGAACCTGAGCTGCCTTGTTTATATATATATATATATATATATATATATATATATATATATATATATATATATATATATATATATATATATATATATACTAAGTTTATAAATGTCAACCCATCATGAGGTATAAATGGCAAATAAAGCCCATTTCAGTTAATATTCGGCATGACGTTTTTCTTCTTTAATACAGACTGGTCTGCTACTTAAATGTGTAATAAGCTATAATGAATATATGACACACTTTCAAATTGAAGGAACACATCTGTTTTCTTAGAAACATGTCATGTATAGTTACTATAAATACAAAATAAGGAAACATTTCAACGTACATAGCCAAATGGTCACATATGTAGACAGTATAAACTCAGCAGACAGAGGTCTAAAATGGATTAATGTCACATGACATGAGCCTCAAACTAATAATTATTCCGTGTCTACCATGCTCCTGATGTCGCCAGATATAATATTTGATCTTAAGTTGGAAACATTTTTTTTGTGTTGTTTTTACATTAACAAAACGGATACCCTATAACTAATTTTATGACCTGGGTAATTATGAATGGGCTGGTACCCGAGTACCTATTGACAACTTTACAATCAAAGATAAAATGTTATTTCTTTACCAACTAAATAACATAAAGGGAATGTTTTGAGAACATGTCCTTGGAGGCACTGCTGAGTATTCTACATCTAAATTGTTCAACATTAAATAGAAAACACCTGGGACTCTGTATGAGGATATCCACACTCCTAACATGACATCATAACAAGTGATGGTAATATATGTCATGACAAGTGTGATAAGTGAAAAGAAACAAAAAGGATTTTTCTTACATTGTAAAATATTCAGGCAATTACACTGAAACCACTATGCAATAGCTAAGGTCAGGCTAAGTGGATTTCAAATGACCTAGCAAGAGGGGGCCCCCGAGTGGTCTAAAGCGCTGTCCATTACAGATCACTGCCATCTCACCTGTCTGCATAGGTTTGAGTCTATGATTCGGTGAATGAGGATATGTGAGAAAGCTTGCCAGTAGCTTCTCGTGGGTCGGTGGTTCTTTCCGGCGATTTCCCGGTTTCTTCCTCCACCATTAATACTGGCTGCCATGTATAGCCTATCGTGTGCTGAAAAATGGAGCTAAACCCCACAACAACAACAACCTAGCAAGAGTCCAGGGTTCAGCCACTACAAGATGCAATATTTGTCTCTTGGAAGCAAGCTCATGCAGATAAAAGCTTAAGAAGATTCATTATGAATGGCAGCCAATAACTTCTATTATGTCTTGGACTGAAATTTTTAATCTGAATATGATGCTTGCAGACATGGATCTGATTTCATGATCTTCAAGAGACACATCTGATCTTTAGAGATATTAAAATACATATTAAACGCTTAGGCCATGATACAAGGGTTTCAGTTTTATATCCCCTTTTCCTGGCTTAGCCAAAAGAGAGAGGTATTGTTGTGTCCTTTGGCACTTCTCTGCTTCAAGTAGTTTTTGAGAGCATGGCAACTTCAACTTGACCAGCTACCATAAACGTTGAATGTTTTCATTGCTGGATACATTGTTTCAAAATATTTCATTGCCATCTTACTATTTATTTTATCACCTTTTGCAACTTTTACAACTTCTATTGTCAACAGAGACATGGGCAGTGATACACTTTAAAAAAAATTGTAATTGTTTTGGTCGATTTGTCATCAGTTGATGATCATAACATGTATAATGTTTTAACGCAATCAAATTATCACTAATATGAATTGCATTCACAAGGTTATGTCATGCACTAATTCCAAGTCAAAAAGAGCAAAAACTAATAAACACTGCAGAAGAATAATGATTTTTTATATGTGCATCTTTAAGTTAATGACTTTAATATGTAAACAATTTATGTGATCTTATTCTGCATTTTGGCAATAAACCATGAAACTATTTGTGTTCACAAGATTATGTCATGACTGCATTTAGTTGTAATTAAAAAAGCTGGGGGGGGGAATATTTTAATAATACCTAGTGCCACTACTGCCTTGTTTGCCAGGATTGAATCCCCTCATTCAGAAAGCTCATAAGTCCAACTTAGTAAAGTTCTATCACAAATCCAAAACTATATGCTAAATGCATTTCTGTGGTTTTATGAATGATTTCCAATTATGAATTTGTTGATATGCCAGTAGTCTGAAATGTGTTGATGAGCCAACAGTCTTGATGTATCACAATCCAAAATATCCTTGAATGATTTCACAATAATTCCAAAATCATAATTTTAGTCTGCAAATTAAGCAATTTGTAATTCCGGTGAATAATTCAAATAAATCTCAAATAAAATGGAACACAACAATAAGGCTGACTCAACTTTGGATGTAAAGATAGGAATGAGCAATTCTGATATAATCAACCTTAATATAAAAACATAAGACACTTTGAGAACCAGGATGAGGGTTACGAGTTCACTTTCAGAACATTTTAAATTATAATGTTCCCCACTACTGTCATTTTAATGGAAATTTCCAACAAACTGTAAATAAAATTTGTTTTTAGAAAATTCTAAGGCCAGAATCAAGGCTGTTTCCAGAATTCAATCTTAGTAAGTCATATATGCCCAACTACAACCCTCAATAATGAATAAAGATCAATCACATAATACAAAATATAATCATGGACAAAAGCAAACACCCAATATCAATCAAAATATACATAACATGCCAAAGTTAAATAAAAGGAGAAAGAAATGTGCCAGTGCTAAAATGCAGCTCTTGTAACAACCTCAAATGAAGAGTGAAAAGAATGACTAGAATAGGCCCATAAAGCATCAAAAGCCCTAACATCACCGACCATAAACTAAAAGATTCCTCTCCGTGATCCGTGAACAATTAATAAGCTGTCAATGGTGGATGCCAAGATAACAAGGGAGCATTTCATAAGTAGGAGGAAATACTTCATACTCTCCCTTCTGATGTGATCCATAAAAATATAAAGCACTAAATGGAGAGAGAAGTCTATCTGATCATCCCCTGCACAGATACAACTGAGACTAGGGATCTCTATATGGAGTGGTGCAAACCAAATGAAGCTCATTTTTCATCAAAACACCAGTTTGAAGAGATCAACTCATCATTCCAGATGAACTATAAATGTTTTTATATATATATATATATATATATATATATATATATATATATATATATATATATATATATATATGAAAAAGGCATGAAGTTCGATCTTTCTTCTCACATCTGCTAAGAAGTAGGAAATAATTAAAGAGCAATGTTCTTGAAAGTAGTTTCACTCCATGGTTCGTACAGAGGTTTGAAGACCACAAGACCCACATGAGATTTAATCTAGACATTAAGGAATGAGAGACCAGTCTCTGCAGCTCAAATATTTAAGATCAGAGGGAGGGTCCAAACTAGTGACTTGGCCATTCAAGAACTCAAGTGTGTTGGACAGAACTGTCCTACTTGTCCTAATAGTAGAAAATGAACATTATCTCAAAATAAGCAAAATCTGCGACAACACTCAGAGAGGGACAAGTATGATTAACATGTTTCTCATGGGATCAGTCCCTAAAGAGTCTCCACTTGGCATTGTGGAATCATTCTGAATGGTGGAAAGGCCCAAGGGAAAGATAATCTCAATTTAAATTGAAAGCATCCACTGCTCAGATTGAAGAAGCATTTGTGCCTCCTTACTGTTTCCTGAGGAACACTTGGCAGAAGAGACAATTACAAAGTGATATCGCACTGTCTGGCTATTCATCCTCTCTTTTTCAAATTGTTACGTGGAGTGTAGTTTCTTCGCAGAACTGCAAACCTTGAAGTATTCTGGTTCTAAGTGAGGGCCCCAACCCAAATCATGCATGCATCTTCCTTAAGTATAGTGCTTACAGAGGAAAGATCAATGATAAGCCTAAACTTCTCACCTTTTTCTTTTTGATACTTGGAAATCCAGAGTAGAAATCTGAAGACTGATTGTTTCTCACTATCTCTATTGCACCCTTCTGCAGAAGGGCATCCAATGCTTCCCTTAACTAAAGTAGATTTGGCTGGCAAAAAAGAATGTGGGTTCTTCCCAGAGCAAGATGTCTCCAGATGGTATTCTTCCTGTTATAGTGCCAGAGGACCCATGAAACTTCTGTTATGTTTGATAAAACCTCTGAAAAGAGGGCTAGCCATGCACCTATGGGAATCCCAGAAAGGATGATGAGCCCATCAAATTCTTCATTTGTTTTTTCTGGCAGTGGCATCTATCTCGAGATGTATGAGAAGGTGGCTAAACTCTACCTGGATTGAGGCTGCATCCCTTTCAAGTACTCTCCTTTAGACCAAGGTTGACAATCAAGAACATGCTTTTGGGCCAGTTATGATGGGCCAGAAGCAGATATGAGGCACCATTGTTGATTCTTCCCAGGTCCTAGGATGCCACAGAGGGAAAGATACCACCCAAGAGTGCCGCCTCTGCCTTATGAAAAAGCAAGAAACTCTAAGCTGGTTCTTACTCTTAACCAATAAAACCTCTGAGATGTCCAGGTCAATATCCCTGCCAAGGTGGAGACACTCTACTGATATCGCCTTGGGCAAGTGCTGCAGTGCAACTGGAGACAGAAATTACTTTCAGAAGACTCAAGGAGACATCCAAAACATGATTGGCATGTAAAGCAATGACGCTGAGTCTACAAGCCTTAAGCTCCAGCATCACTAGTCTTGACTAGGTGGCAGCTGAGATCCAATTTAAATCTCCACCAGCATTAAAGCTTTAAGGGCCAGGAGGGTGTTAAACCTGTAGCTTGACAATGAAACCAGCGGTCACACCACCAATTCTTGGCACTTAGCAAGTATCTGGGAAAACTCTTTTGCTATAGTTAGGGAGTCAATCATGATGGAAAGGATTTCCTTGACCTTCAAACCTTAAACAAATTGTGCAGGGTTGGTGAGGGGCAATAAGGAAGTAAACTTTGTTGATACAAATTCATTCTACAGTGCACTTTTTATTTACAAGATAACCATACGCTAAATATTCTCTGAAGAAAATATTATGCAAGAAGTTGATGGTAAAATTTCTACTGCTAAATCAGTACAATATTATTTAAGATAGAGATCCCATACTCTCCTTGAATCAAGTTGTAATTTACATTAAGCTGTGCCATAAAAAAATAGCAGTACTATAGCAGTACAACTTAAATTAGTTACTCAAAAATATGCCAATGTGATTTGGCAGCCTACAGCACAAAATACTTAATCCAGACTTCATGACATTATATTATTGTAACAACTGAGATATCAATTGGTTATCAGATCTAACTTTTTCAACATGGAAAGGGAATTAAAAAGATGATGTTTGAGAGGTTTCAGTTGCATTTCAAAGCCTTGAGTATGGCTGTAATTTCTGCAGCATAAACTGAGGCTTTTTCCTTTAACTGGCTTGAGATGGTGTCATGGGAAGTTGCAAAGGCAGCTCCAACTTTGTCTACATCTTTGAAACTGTCCTTAACGGGGTTGAAAGGTTTTGATAGGAGGGTTCTGATTTGATTGAATTTACTCTGAAAAAGGAGAGGATTTGTTCTTGAGTTTATGGCAAAGAGGAAGTATATCCTATATAAACCTATGTGATAATCAGTCTGGTCTGATGTTCTCTCTAGAACTCTAAAACATTCTACTTAATGGAAGGTTGGAATTCTGAGGATTGATGAGGGCACTTGTGTTGTGGAAGAGTTAAAATAAAAAGGAAATAGTAACAGATTTTGTGTTACTGCTATTAAAAGAGCAATAACTCTTATAGATTTTGAGAAGCAAAATGAATTGAGGATTATCTCCAGTTGATGACAATAATATTTACCAAGTTCTATTGAAATTCTTAAACAAATGGAAGATGAGTTGCATTCATAAGATGTGATGGATGGACACAAGGATTCGGATATACTCATGCTGGTATATAAAATATTATACCAATAAAACAAATACTTGATAACCATTAAGCTTCATGCAAAATGTGTCTTTTGGATTTTTAATGCAGCTTCAATATTTTTTCGGTCATATATCTTTATGATGTCTGCAGTGTGATAGTTTTAGTGATGGGTAGTACTAGGACATCATCCTGCAGACTTGTAGCATCATGTTCCACCCAGTCACATTATCCTGATACCAAGCTGACTAGTCCTAACACTTACTGCAAGTACCATTTTTACAAGTCTTTTGTATGATTTGGCCGTGGTTAAAAACCACAACCTCCCACATCTCAAGAGGGTGCACTAACCACTCAGCCATATGACTTGCCCGTGGTTAAAAACCACAACCTCCCACATCTCAAGAGGGTGCATTAACCACTCAGCCATGCAGAATTTGTAAATAGTTTCCACCTTCAGTAACAATAAACTTTAAAGGCTTATGATACAAATCCTTACAACTTTGTATCTGGCTAACTTAAAGAAGTATCATTCTACACTTCTCAAGTCCTCTCAATGCAACCAAGATATTGTAGTCTGAGCAATCACGACCATGACTTTGAAGACTACTTCCAAATGTGTTTTGCAATCACGACCATGACTTTGAAGACTACTTCCAAATGTGTTTTATTGCTTTCAAATTAGCCATATCTGAAAACACACCATTCAATCAATACCAAGTTTTATTCCATCATCTTAAACTGCTTTTAGTTATACAGGGAAAACCAAAAGCTTTACAGTGGAAAGAAACTGAAGAATGGATGAAAATGCAGATAAATGCTAGTGAGGAGGTCAGTTTATTTAAGAATTTATATATTTGTTTCTCTAAAAGTCTGATGATTTGATGGATAGCAATCATTTGTACAACTTGAAAGCCTTTATGTCAGGATACTTTCTGTAAAATTTAATTTAAGTTGTTGTATCTGTTCAGAGCAAAAGTTTTTAAGATCTTCAATTTTCAATAAGACTGGTCATTTATGATGGCAGATCAACATCATTTGTAAGCATGCTTTCTGAATTGTTTTTTATAATCTGTTGAACAATTTTTGAGATAAAACAGTTGATGTTGATAGCTGAACAATGGAATAATGATGACACAGAGCCGCAATGTAAGTTTGTTTTTGGATATTTGATTTAAAAAAATCTACTATACCTGACGTAAATAGATATCAAAGCTCTGGGCAAATGGCCTCTTAGAGGACAAATATCTTGCAACAAGACAAGAACTGTCATAGTCAAGTTTGCTGGGAGATGGTCTGAAATGCAAAAAGAAATATCAAGCTGTCAATAATTTAACATTCTGTCTACTATGGATCAGGCACAAGCAAATTTTGAGAAAACAAAGGGAGCAGTTATTTTGTGTTGGTAAATGAATATAAATTTCCAGTACCAACTCCATCTTTGCAAGGTAATGTGGATTAATTTTCTGCAAGGTACTATGGCTATGACAAGTATTAGGTTCCCAGTGCAATAATTTTTCACTGATAAAGGAGGTGAACTAATAAAAATATAAAACTATATTACTTTACCAGTAATCTCTTTCTGAAATTACTGATAATGATTTGAAAAATTAGTATTTTTTAATGGAAGTTCTGCATTTGTTGTCTGATCCAAATTACAGATGAGATTTGTTTACCCCTTCAAAAAAACTCTTTTGTTGTTAATGTTTGCAGTTATCATTTAACTGACTTTGCATATTTTTTTGAAAATTGGAAGGGAATACCTACTTGGTTAAGATCTTATTTGATTTATGTGGATTTTAACAGATTCTAAATTTTTTTAAATTATGACAAAAATCATTTGGATGCAAATAAATCACATTTTACAAAATTTATTATTCATGAATCTAAACAATTTACTAAACACTGATTGAATGGTTGTAGTGAATTGTGTGCATAGTATGTGATCAATTTACAAGCACTATTTTAATCCTGTTAAATATGAAGTTCAATTCTTAAAAGGACAAAAAGTTTATTTTAATAAAAGAATAATAATAGAACTCAAGAAAAAAAGAACAGCACCATATTTTAACCACATTTATGCAAGCTGTCCAAGTAGATAGGGGCATGTGAATACAGTAGTCCCCCTCTTATACGGCCACCCCTTTTGCACCAGGAAAGTGGCCTTATAAGGCGGGTGGCCTTTCCAGAGGGGGACTAAATTTTTTGTGAGAAGTATAAGTACGTAGTAAGAAAGCTTCATTTTTCAAAGCATTTAATATCTTCGTTTAAAAGCAACATGAAATATTGAACGGTTCTTGTGCTATAATAGTTGACTTATTTCAACTGAATGTGCATTAATAGTGCTTATTCTTGGCGTAAGCGTGATATGCGAGTGGGTGATGTCATGCACGCTGCAGAACCATTCAGAAACGTCATTTGAATCTTGGTACATACGCAATTCTCTTTCCATTTGCTCCATTTTCCCACTGCTGCTAAATAACTTATCGGCTACGATGTTTTTTATTCGAGTCTTTTCAACCTAAATTGTTTTATTCGAGTCTTTTCAACCTAAATTTGTTTGACCAGTCCACCTCAACCAATATCGCAGACTAAAATAACCAACGTTTTCTGAAATAATCATCTTTGTTTACATGATGACATGTTAATGTTTGGTAATTAGTTATTCCGATGTTGCTAACTGTATGCGATTTAATTATGCAGACGACACATTTATTGAGCGGACGAAATTCTTTCTTCGTAAAGAAGCGACAAGTTGTATTGTCATGTGATTTTTCGGTTTTTGTCTAGTACCCTGTTTCTATTTTTAGCCATTGCTGACCATGTGATCTTGACTTTACGTCCAGTTATAATCATTAATGTGGCAACTACAAGACTAATAAAACAATTTTTTTTTTGTATTTAAACAAAAAAAAAGTATATTTTTAAAGGCATAGATTGTCACGTGATTCATTAGTCGCAGTCTGGTACCCTATTGTTTTTATATTTTTATTTACTCTAAGTGCGAAAAACGGCTTGGATATTTACGCAGATTTGATCTGAACAATAGCACATCGCGGCCGTTAGGATTTATAAACTTTACAATTGTTGTGTAATAGCCACTAATTATGTAAGTTAACAAGCTCAACATCTTGCAAAGGAAAACCATAAAGGCTATCAAACCATTTTCCGGGCAGACTTTTGTATGGTACATCAATATTGCCACTTCTCAGATGTTACTACTATTAATAAGTGTAATCTTAACAATTATCAGTGAATAAACCAGACCTCTTATAATAACACGCAGGAAGGATATACAGATTACCTTTATGTATTGATTAAAATTTGAGTCTTTCTCGGCTTTAGGGAATAAATGTGGCTTCTCGTGGGGTGTAAAGGATATAATATTAACGTTAGTGGTACATGTAGAACACTTTTTTGAAGAATGAAAACCTGATCTCGGGAAACAGAAATCTGATTACTTAAAACAATTAGAAAAAAAATTGTTCTATATACATATTACAAAATAAAATTGGGCCGCTTGTGAGTGGTAAATTTTATGTTTTTGCAAAAATATGCTGGTCGCGTTAGCCGGGTGGCCTTTCGTGAGGGTTAATTTTGAACACAAATTTGTCGGTGCCTTCAGATTTTTGGCCGTAAGGAGCGGGTGGCCGCTGGTGAGGGGGACCGTTCAAGAGGGGGACTACTGTACACATAATTATATCATCTAATGAATACAAAAACTAAGCATGTTTACACTAATGACATTTTAGAGATCCTGTAACCAACAGTCTATGTGAGCTTTTCTTCAAATTTATCTCTAGTTCAATATAGAAAAATGAAAAATCTTAAGTAAAAGTAGTTCCTTTCTGGTGTTATGAACACAAAACTACCTCATTTGATGCAATTTTAACCAATCCAAATGCTTATTATGTAAGTTTGGTACAAATTAAAATATTTTTAATAACAATTATGTTATAAAAGTAAACAAATGGTATATAAGAAATTAACCAATGAAATATCTGGACAAAAAAGCAATTTACTTACTTGTACGAAGAAAATGGTTTGTAGTTTGTAGCAACTTGGGTGAGGAGAAAGGACTTTCTTTTTTCTGCATTCTGCAAAACCTCTGTCGTTTTTTCATCTTCTTTCTCATCAAACTCTCTATCTTCATCAAGTTTGTTTTGTTTCTGAGCCTCTACTGTCACATCTCTATACCACTGTGCTATGTAGAACTGTCTGGCAAACTTAAAATATATATATATATATATATATATACATACACACAAGTCTGCACATCTGGCAAATCTGCTGATATAAGCTTTTCTTATCAACTATGGATGAAGTACTTTAACTCAACTGCAACAATAGTTCAATCAAATTTATTAGAAACTCTCTGTGTGTGTGTGTGTGTGTTATTTTGATTTTTAATATAGCTATTACAATTTTTCAGTCATATACCTACAATATCTGCAGTGTGGCAGGTTACAGTGATGTCTATCACTGGGGCATCATGCCTCTGACAGTGATGTCTAGCACTGGGGCATCATGCCTCTGACATGCATCCCACCTAGTCACATTATCCTGATACCAAAATGACCAGTCCTAACTCTAACCTCTTAATGATAAGAGCAGGAGATGCAACTCTATCATTTTTTAAAGTCTTTAATATGACTCGGCTGGGGATCAAACCCACAACCACCTGCATCCAAGGGGGACACTCTAACCAAAGAAACTGGAGCAAACAAGGTTGTTGAGATTAGAAACAAAAAAGTACACAGACACACTGAGCATGCTCCAATTCAAACAAACTTTTCTTCCTTTAAACAACAGTACCTTTACTAAGTAAAACCAACAGACAGACTTTTTTTCATGTCAATTTTTTTAAAGGGTTCATTATTTCATATTAGCAGGTGTATATTTCCCATGTTCCAAAGCTGATATTGCCAGGGTGGGAGTGGAATAAAAGCGCCCCACTCCTCCAGAAATGTCCAATATAGCTTGCATCTCTGATTGCCTTGGTCAACTAAAATCCAGCTCCTGGCACTTGTGAGTGGTACCATATTTCCACTAACAGGAGAAGGGGTGAAAGCGGGCCACTGGCACCTTAAAACCAGTCACTTCGGGTTGATGGGGTTCATAAACCTTTGGATGGAAGCTCATCTAGAAAAAAGGAAAAATCTGATCCCAAACCTCCACTGCCTTGGAGCTATACCCACTCATAGGAAAGGCTAAAGGAGTAAACCCCAATAGAGAATCTGGTGACGAAGGCCCTAAGGCAATCTGACATCGACTCCAATGTCATTCCAGCAACTCCTACGATGCTGTTGGTGCCAAGTTGTATCAACATTTGCCATTCCCTTGGGAACACCAGCATCATTGAGAGGGGGGGGATCTGCTGTATGGGCGACAGCTGCTTCTCCATTCTTCCCTGCCCAGTCTTTGTAGCTCCAATGGAGAGGACACTCCAGTGTCCTCAAAAGGCGCCAACACAATACAGGAAGCAGTAGTTTACCAATTCTAAGCAAAAGCTTCATTGGCCTAAAGCTTGGTGCTAGGGGTTGTTTCCGACGGTGGGAGAGACTGCCATGTCTTATCGGACAGCTAAGCTAGGCAGCCCCCAGTCAGTAAGATGCTGTCCTGCGATGGTCTGCCTGCTTTACTTTTGAGTTTAGAGAACTATCTTGACAAGCAGCCCATGAACTCAGCACCAGGCAAGACTAAAAAAAAGAAGCTGGAACGTCAGGACCATTTTTCAATGATGACCTGCAGCAGATCAACAACACAAGGTAGACTGCCATAACTGACAGGGAACTCTCCTGACTGGACATCAACATTGCCTGCCTTCAGGAAAATCGACTGGCCAATAGCGGTGCCATAAGGGAAGCCAACTACACCTTTTGGCAAGGAAAGTCATCAGATGTATATAGGCAATATATAGTATCCCCAAAATGGAAGACTTCAACAAGGAGACTTCAATGCTAGAGTGAGAGCTGACCATGAGGCCTCTCCCACCTGTCTTGGCTATCACAGAAGGGGCAAGATCAATGAGAGCGGTCAGCGACTGCTGGAAATGTGCTGCTCTCACAGTCTATGTGTGACTAACATCTGCTTCAAATGCAAGGAAATCCACTAGGTGTCATGAAGACACCCATGTTCCCACTACTGGCACCAGCTTGACTTCGTCATCATCAGGTGTGCAAAACTGGCCAGTGTGCTCACCCACAGCTACCACAGCGCCAACTGCGACACAGATAACTCCCTCGTGGCCAGCAAGGTGCAATTAATACCCAAGAAGCATCACCACACCATGAAGAACACCTGCTGTGCAAGCAATTGAGAGAAGACAGCAGTTCATCAGCAAGATGCAGGAGGTTCTCACCAAAGAGACGATGACACCACCAGCTCCTAGTGGTCCCACCTCTGAGATGCTGTGTACAATTAAGCCATTGCTGCCTACGGGAAAAAGGAGCATAAAAATACAGACGGGTTATGAGGCCAACTAAAAGTTGATGGAGCATGAGAATGAGGCGAAGAGGAAAGCCCACCTGACTTACAAGGCTGCGCCCAGCCCTAATACACTGCAAGCCCTCAGGATTGCTACAGATAAAGCCAAAGTGGACCACCCACCAATGCGCCAACACCAACTGACTGAACCTCTGCACCAGCATACAGATAGCTGCCAACAATGGAGATGCAAGAGGTATGTATCAGGGTTTCAAGAAGGCGACAGGCCTCCCCTCCTCCAAGACCGCCCTCCTCAAGTCCAAGTTGGGTGAAGTTAACACAGATCATGTGAAACAGCTGCAGCCCTGGAAGGAGCACTATCTTGAGCCATTTGTAACCCAAAGTATCATCAATGACACAACCCTTAACACCATACCAAACATGCCAGTGATGGAAGAACTAGACACACAGCCCACCCTGGAAGAACTCAGAAAAGCCATTGACTGCCTCACTTGTGGAAAGGCCCCTGGAAGCAATGGCATACACCAGAAGTCCTTAAGAGTCAGAAAACAGCACTACTCCAGCCCTTGCACGAACCCCACTGCTTCTGCTGAGACCAGGGAAAAATCCACCAGGACTTGCAAATTGCTAACATTGTCACTTTGTAGAAGAACAAAGTAGGCCACAGTGACTGTAACAACTACTGGGGCATTGTCCTCCTCATCATCGTTGGAATGGCTTTTGCAATAGTTGCCCTTGTGCACTTGCAGACCCTAGCCTCCTGCGTCTACACAGAATCCCAGCATGGCTTCCAAATTGGCTGGTCAACTGTAGACAAGATCTTCTCACTATGCCAGCAGCAGAAGTGTTGTCAGCAGATGACCCTCTAAATTGCCTTAATAGACCCGACTATGGTGTTTGATTTGGTCAGCAGGAGTGGACTCTTTAGGCACCTAGAGAAGATTGGCTGCCCCCTACAAATACTCAGTCATCACATCATTCAGTGAGAACAAGCACAGTACAGTGTACTTTAACGACGCAACATCAGAGGCATTCCCAGTCATCAGTGGATTGAAGCAGGGCTGTGTCCTTGTGCCAATCCTCATTGCCATCTTCTCCATGCTCCTCCAGTATGCATCAACGACTGCAGTGAGGGAGTGTACATCCATGTCAGCAAGCTGTTCAACATCGCTCATATCTGTGCAAAGACAGAAGTCATAGAGGTTCTCATACGTGAACTGCTCTTTGCTGACGATGCAGCCTTGACATCACATACATAAGATAGACCTCTCAATTGCCTGCAAGGAGTTTAGACTGACCATCAGTTTGAAGAAGACAAATATCATGATGTGGGATGCTGACTCTCCTCCCACCATGGCCATACCTTGGGCACACCATCTTCAGCTCACTTTCCACTGATGCTGAGGTGAATGGAGGAATTGCCAAGGCAGCAGCAGTTGTGGCCAGACTGAACTAGAGGGTTTGGAACAACCCCAACCTCACTTAGAAGACCAAACTGCGTATCTACCAGGCCTGCATGCTCTGCACACTCCTCTACAGCAGCGAGGAATCGATCACCTACACGAGCCACAAAAGGAAACTCAACAGCATCCACCCAAGATGCCTGCAGCACATTCTGCACATCAAGTGGCAGGACAAAGTACCAAGCACTGAGGTCCTGGAATGCGCCAGCATGAACAGCATGTTCTCCATTCTCAGCAATAGGCGCCTTCACTGGCTCAGCCACGTCAAGAGAATGGGTCCAGGCTGCATTCCAAAGGACCTGCTATATGGCGAGCTAGTAGAAGGCACATGATTGACTGGATTGCCAAGTCTACATTACAAAAATGCATGCAAGAAGGACATGAAGACAGCCAACATCAACATAAATAAATGGGTGAGCTGTGCCCACTGCCTGGCGACTTGCTGTCAAACAGGGCGTTCAGAAAGCTGAGGAATTTTTTAACACAAACCTTACTACAAATAGAGCCAGAAGGAAGGCGAAACAACAACAGCCTCAACAAGCATCAACATTCAGCTGCAGCAAGTTCAACAGAGACTGTCACTCTAGGGTCAGACTCTTAAGCCACTCACAAAGGTGCAGATAAGACACTTAAATGGAAGATTCACCATTGTCTCCCGAAGACAGACAGATGCCAACGACATTTCCAAAAAACTGCAGACAAAGAGATGGATGGACCAGGCTAATACTATATTCTCAACTATTATATGTATGCATTCAACTATTAAACATAGCACAACTATATAAGGCACTAAAAGGCATGATAAAATAGCCAGAGATATCCTCATTTACCCCTAGCCATCTGTGCATAAAACAATCATGTACATGAATTATTAAATCTACACAGCTGAATATATACTGTATGCTGACCTGCTTTATCAACAATGTTTTAATTACAAAGAGGAATAGTAACTGTATGATAGAAAATCCAACTCCTATGCAAACAAGGAACATGACAATTTTTAATTCCTAATGCCTAAATGTGATTCTTTCCAAAACATTTCTCCTTTAATCTGAATAAATTTGATTTAAATTAGCTCTTCACTAACAAGAATGAGCACACAATGCTCAAAGTTTCACCTAAAATAGCATTTGAGACTAAAATTTCTGAATTGGCGAGTGAAAATTGCCAGCTGGTTTCCCTCGACTAAACTTCATAATCATAATGTTTCAGCTAGGAAATTAATTCCACACTTTCTAACTGCAAATATAAACCAAATCTTACTGTAGAAACATATGACGGATTCAGTTTAATTCACAGCATAATCGGCTATTAATTGTATGACTGTTCCTACATTAAATCACAATCTTTAGATGTTACCAGTCTTGCTTACAGCTTAAAAGTGACCAGTCTAATGCTTGATTAGTGCAATCTTACTCAATAGTACACATTTGGAAAATGAGACAAACATGGAAAACTTTTAAAACAGTAAAACTGCTGTCAGTCCAGCTACAATAAAAAGCATACAAGAAAAACTTTCATCAAAAGAAATCGATTTTTTGTAATTACTCTTTAATTTGTCTTAAATAGCATTTTCACTTTCTGTCATTTTCTAAGTCAATTTTCTTTCTGTTTTCAACACACAAGAAAACAAGAGCTTGGTGACCTAAAAATGAAATGGCTACTAAATATGAAAATAGGTCACCTTATGGATGTCTAGTGCAGTAACTCACATATCAATCCATACAGAGATTTAAAAAAATATATTACCAAGTAGGCTGGTTCATTTTGTCCATTGTATGCCAGATAGTCCAACATTGCTCTTTGAAGTTCCTGGGTTTGATCTCTATCCTCACTTTTTGGCTGATTATGAATGTAAAAAAAATATAATTGTCATAAATCTCAAATAAAATTAGATATACAATCACTACATCAAATTAAATCTGAAAAGCTGTCCATGGAACATCAAAACAATGTAAAATTATAGCCAATGCTCTTGAAATATGAATATGATTCTTATTGTCCTTGAATTGTACTCTGAAACCTGTCAATACTGACTACCCATGGGAAATGGCAAACCTGGCTTCTGTATACAGGCTCACGATTTATAACGGGTTTTTGAAGAAATTCCTTGTATAAATTTCATTCTTATGTTTTATTATTTTATGTGCACTATTCAACAAATAATAAAACATACATATATGTTGTTCTCTCCCAAATTTATATTCCACATAAATTTACAGTCACATGTCCACTTGAATCCATCCTAAAAATTAATCCATCAGTGACTTGAAATGACCACCAATCTTTGTTTTGTGCACCTTGACAAAACAATTTTACTACGGGCTGACTACATATGACTGTAAAACAGGGGAATGGGCTCTGGTCAGCCAACATGTACAAGTTTCACTTGGGAAATAGACATTCATGCTTTAGAAAGAATATTTAGATAAGCCAGTTGCTCAACTTGCTGAATTCAAAAGAAAGCTGGCTTAATTGAGAAGCCTGTAATGATTAGGAAATCAAAAGAATTCATAATATTCATTCATGTTGCCTTTAATATGTGTGTATGTGTTGGATTTTTAAATTATTTTTAATAATTTTTCAGTCACATCACTATAATGTCTGCAGTGTGGCAATTTATAGTGATGTCTAGCCTGAGCAATCATGCAACAGACCTGTAGCATTTGTACCACCCAGTCATATTATCCCAACATAAGGCTGACCAATCCTAACACTATTCTTTCAATGCTTACCACCTTGTTAGTACTATTTTTATAAGTCTTTGGTATGACTCAGCCAGGGTAAGAACCTACAACCTCCCACATCTGAGGTGGATGATCTAACCATTAGAGCAGTGCCCACTGAAATGAAACTTTGCCATTACAGGCAAATAGACGAAGATATGGCAGCACTCAAAGAAAATTATTTTGGAGACGCAAGTCCAGGGATAACTCACTAGATGGTCTGGTATTCAAACATCTTTGCTGGAATCTCTGAGTGAATCCTTGTCATCAACAAGGTGATGTGTATTAATATTTCTAGTATGTACAAAGAATTGCCACATCCACCGTATCTATTTTATTGTGCTAACATGCTTCACAAAGTAAACCTTTGTTGACCACTTCTTAAATTTATTTTATTGGGATTTGCTGATACTACTGAAAGCCGATTGCTTCTTAATTTGGCTTTAAAACTGAATAACACTTCACACTAATCTGACAACTGAAATGATCATGCTTTGTGTATTATACATGCAGTAAAATCTGACTTCAAAGAAATGTTGCCACTATTCACAAACTTGTACCTATGCATATTAGCACAATGGGTTCATCAAAAGCAGTCTTCAACACATCTCCTTAGCTCTTGTAAGCTAGTTAAGTAATATGTGAAATGGTAGTATATACTTTATCTTTTTGCCTTGTAATTACAGTTTTACATCAGCTCCAATTAGGACAGTTTACCGTTTATATCTGCTAAATATACCAAGTATATGCTGTAAGTGATGGTTATTTTTCTTCTATTTTTCAAGATTACTGAAAATTAGTTTTTCTCTTAACTGTGTCAAGGGGTTTGAAGTACAAAACTGTATTTAACAAGACATGCTGTGTTATGATTTGCTTAAAGTCAGATCTTCACTTCATGTAGCAAAATTACTATTACATAACTTGCAAAACACAGTTTTTTCCTTTACTAGATGGTTAAAAAATCTAATGTCAGCACAAATGTCTTTTGTTTGTTTTCTCTTTGTTGCTGGAGAAAATTCTGAATCTTCTACTTTTCTTTAGAACATAAATAGAAGATTAGATACAAAGAAAGCATCAACTGTTTATGCAATTCAATATGGTGGCTAAAGACGGGTATGGTAGATTTGATTTTGAATTAACCAATCATATTTTAGAACTCTATATCCTTCAGACATGCCTACCCCAGAAAACGTTTTCAAGGGACACAACACCAAAAATAAGGGACAGAGCATGAAAATAAGGAACATAAATGTTTGAGTGAATAAACATAATAAATTCTCTCAAAACACGATCAAATACTAGTAATGCATATTTATAATAAATACTTTTGTATAAAACCCAGTACCCACCTATATACAATATATACAAGCATACAAAATTCAAATCCAGGAAAGATCTTAAAGTTTTCTTAATCATTGGTTATATCTGTAGAAACAGTGAATGGGCAATTCCGCATTCTTTCAGCTAATTTTAATGTAGTATTGGCTGCTATTTCTTTAACAATAGCAGTTCCTTTTGATCTACTGCATTGAAATTGTTTAGCAATGCCAGAGTCACTAAACATAATTTTAAAAGCCTTTGAAAATGCATCAAGTGTGCTTATAGGCAGATTGAGTTTAGTAATAATATCTACTAGCATAATTTCAGCTCTACATCAGACTTAGGCATAGACGATGAAGTCGCATTAGATCCAGCCTATAATATAAAAAAAATTTCCAACAATTTTCTTAAAGCTTTTATCTTTTTTTTCAAGGTCGGAATGCCTTTTTCCTGAAACGTGTCTGCATTTATCGAATATTCCTCCAGACTTCATTAGTATTCACAATTACAGATGTCACAGAAAGCGTTTGTGTCTGCTTTTTTCCTGACTTCATACCCATCAGCATATTCTTTAAAAAAAATTGAGCATTCTTTTGATGCAAGTTTTTAATCACTTTCTTGATGCTTTTTAGAAGCCATGACTTTTTGTCCAGAATCAAGAAACAATTCATTGTAATCAGAATATAAAATAATTTTTGAATGAAGACTTTTGGATAACAACAGCTTCAGATCACACACATTTGCAATGACAATTTTAAACCATTGTTCATGTACAGATTTTATAATTTCCTGTTCCGGTCTGTGATAGCATATTTTATGACATGCGGATATTTTAGTCCCACTTTTTGTGTATTTTCTACACCAAATGCTTATTTGTAGGATGCAAAGGCAAATTTGGGCATTTTGTGGGACTAATACACAAAATGCAGGATGGTAGGCATGTCTGATCCTTATAAAAATCAAGAAAACCGATTTTTAATTAAATTTTATTTTTATTTTTTTAAAAATTTTTTTTTAAAAGTTAAATAAACAAGAAAAATGCACCCCCATATTCAGGTCCAAACTACAGGAAAAACTGGACATTTGGCAGCTATGTCAATGTGACAAACTTAATCAACTCTAGAAAATATTTTTAAATTAATGTATAGAACCTTATGAAAAAAGATTGTCCGTCACAATAAATCCAAATTTAATGTTGGATGGCCCAATTTTAACCCTACGAAAGTTTGGATTATTTCAAGGTAATGTATGACATTGGTACAGCAGCAATTCTTAAAAACTAGTGACAATTGGTTATAGTGGTGGCAAGGGAGGTAATGGCAAGAGTTATTGTCCTTTGCCTCTGTGAGTAGGGCTGAATTTGCGAGGTAGCAGGCCCATATCCCTAATGTCAATGTGATTAGGGAATGTATTTTATAGCAGATCTCACATTGATACAACCATCCATTCAGTAGATATAACAAGATTTTCTGGATATCATATAAGAACCATTTTCATTTCAGATGAACTGGACATCAACAGTCTTCTTTTGGTGAAAACCCATGACAAAACAACTTTCTGTTCATGTGTAGCTGACAAGATTTTTTAGATGGCTGAAATGGCAGCCATATTGGACATCAGTTCAGCATCTCTTTTTATTATTTAGACCCATCTTTTAAGGCAGATCTCACAGTGATACAACCATTCATTTAGGAGCAGATATAACAAGATTTTCTGGATATCATATAAGAACCATTTTCATTTCAGATGAACTGGACATCAACAGTCATCTTTCAGTGAAAACCCATGACAAAACAACTTTCTGTTCATGTGGAGCTGTGATAAGATTTTTTAGATGGCTGAAATGGCAGCCATGTTGGACATCAGTTCAGTATCTTTTTTTATTATTTAGACCCCATCTTTTAAGGCAGATCTCACAGTGATACAACCATTCATTTAAGAGCAGATATAACAAGATTTTCTGGATATCATATAAGAACCATTTTCATTTCAGATGAACTGGACATCAACAGTCATCTTTCAGTGAAAACCCATGACAAAACAACTTTCTGTTTATGTGGAGCTGTGATAAGATTTTTTTGATGACTGAAATGGCAGCCATATTGGACATCAGTTCAGTATCTTTTTTTATTATTTAGACCCCATCTTTTAAGGCAGATCTCACAGTGATACAACCATTCATTTAGGAGCAGATATAACAAGATTTTCTGGATATCATATAAGAACCATTTTCATTTCAGATGAACTGGACATCAACAGTCTTCTTTTAGTGAAAACCCATGACAAAAACTTTCTGTTCATGTGGAGCTGTGATAAGATTTTTTTAGATGGCTGAAATGGAAGCCATATTTGAACATCAGTTCTGCATCTTTTTTTTGTTATTTAGAACCAGTCTTCTAGTAAAATCCCCATGTTAGTATGATCATCCATGTATGAGTTGCAATAACAAAATTCTCAAGATGGCTACTGTGGTGGCAATACTGAATATTATATTGATACCATTCTCATCAAAAGAAATCTCTATTTTTTAAAAACCCTATGCTGATATAAACATCAAGTTGAGAAGCAGTGATAAAAAAAATTTTCATGATGGGCACTATCTTGCTATCACGAGAAAACCTATATGGGAAATGCACAAGCAACCGTGTAACAAATTTTTGAGTCATCTTTCTTCTAAAATGAATGCAGTTTCTAACTGGATCATTTTCACAGCTGGATAGCAAAGGTGATATTTGGTGTATCATGAAATTATATTTGCATTAACCTGTCTTCTTAAAAGTTGTTTACAACTACAAGACAGCCATGCCATGCATTTAAAATGTGATATATTTATCTCATTGAAAATGTTTTACCAATGGTGATTTTCTTCCCCTGGTTTGCTTTCTTGGCACATCCTCTTCTGAATCATTGACTTCATTTACCTAACAAAGGATAACATCAGTTTGTCTCTGTATCAAGCAAAATATTGATCATAAATATAATTTCTTTAAGAGCACAATAAATGCATCAAAAAGGGCAAAAAGTTATGGCAACTTCCATACCAAAGTGCACCATACCTTCAAAACTAATCTCAAAAACGTTTTCAGACTAAATAGTTTTTAATGAAATTGTTCATAACAGAATAAAACCTGTATTATTAACCAAATTTGCAAAATACATTCACCTGATTCTTAGAATGGCTACGGTCATTATCTTTTGAATGCTTACAAATGGTAATTACGTTAATCAAGTTGCACTCATGTAAGTCATCATAATAGTCTATAATTTAATATGATAGTTTTGTGATGTGATTATGATTTTTAATGTAGCTTTAACATTTTTTCATTCATATCACTATGATGTCTGCAGTAAGGCAGTTTATAGTGATGTCTAGCACTGGGGCATCATGCCACAGGCATGTAGCATGATGTCCCGTCCAGACACATTATCCTGACACCAGGCTGACCAGTCCTAACACTAACCTCTTAATGCTGAACACCAAGTGAGGCAGCTGTTAGTACCATTTTTGTAATTTTTTTGGGTTGACTTGACCAGGGATAAAACCCACAACCTCCCGCATCTGAGGTGGACACTCTAACTACTAGCCCACCGGAGCAGTTGATATATTTGTAGGATGGCACTAGTTGTCTAAGTATTCAAGCTAATAAATGCACTTCTTGCCGTATGACTTATGCTATGAAAAATAACTATCAATTTTTTGTTTCTGATAGGAATTCTTCTGTCTCTCAAGCATTTAATGGTCTTCAAAAAACAGTTGTCTAAGTATTCAGGCTAATAAATGTCTAGTTAAAATCCTATGATCAAAATACTTAAGAACAAACTAACTTCAATAAAAACCACTCTATGGTACATGTATCTTAACTGGTCTTACCTTTTCAACAATGTCATCAATCATTTCTTGATTGAGCTGACTAGATACTGCATCTTTTCTTAACCTTGCTGCAACAATGCCAAGATACTCCAAAGATGCTACCCTGAGTGACATATCTACAGATTTATTACTAAACTGCTGTACCTGAAAATCAAATACAATAATACTATGGGAAACCTCAGTGTCAATAATATGGAATTCTACTGGACAAAAAGTAGAAAATCAAATAAAAATGAATGTAGGTCAAATCTATAGATTTATTACTAAACTGCTAGATCTAAAATTTAAAACAAAATACACTATGGAACAATTCAATGTCAATAATATTGGTGTTTGGCGGACAAAACAATATGACAAAAATTAATAAGAGCCAGAGTTTAGTTAGTTTCTCCTTTGTGTAATATGGGTCTCCAATTCAATTTAAAAAGAAAAAACATCTCAATGTTATTTCTTTCTAAAATGCTTTCTTTCTTTTTCTTTTATTCCTCCTTGCTTTGCAAAAACTTCATTCACAAAGCCATTCAAGGTGTACTTATATCAGTTACATGTAAACTTTTATCTTTATCAGTAGAGAATTTCATTTAAATATGATAATAAAATAATGTTAAGCTATAAAAAAGATGTAATTTAAAACACATGAGAAGAATTAACTGGAAAAATAACAAAAAAACCCCCCTTCAAATTATTTAAAGTATAAACATATGACAACACCACATTTAGTCTAATTACTCAGTTCTATTCCCCCTCTCTCTCTCTAATGACACTCTTGCATTTTCCTCACTTTTTCTCTTTTTGCACTACCCATTAAACAAAATGTTTGAGAAAAATACTTACAAGGATTCTTCCTAAGAGACTAAGTAGTAATTCTGATGCTGGCCATTCTGGTTTATTTACAGTAGATAACAAGTCTTGTACAAAATTCTCAAAGAGAGGTCTATAGTCATCCTCTCCTTTTATTGTACATCTGAAACAAAACAATTTGCATATCTTTGGGAATAAAAAAAGAAAAGGTCCCTCAGAATGTCATGTCCAGCTTGAAAAATGATCCTATTAAAGAAACCCAGTATTAACAAGGATGAGATAGAATCCTTGTATATTTGAGTACAAAGTAATGTTACAGCATAGCAATGATTCAGTACAATATGGGAACAGATGTATATGCTGATCTGCCAAACTTTCTCGGTACAGTAGTCAATATTTTTCGAGGTTACCAACTTTTTGTTAAGTGTAATAAAACAATATGTATGCTATTGTCAACCTGCATGCATTTTTAGTGTGGTGTGATGCAGCAAAGGCAACATTATGTTCAAATAGAAAGTCTATGAAGCAAACCTGACCGTAATATTCTCCATTCAATTAAATGAAGTTTTATATATCAATGACTTCGTTTTCCCAATTTAATGCAATCTTCATTTTTTATAAAGAAAATTGGTTGTAGAAACCATCTCTCCTGCTAAAAGTGCTCAAATCAACAAAACTTTATTTCCAATATACATAACTTATACCTTTCCTTCTTTTTCCCAAAGCACCACTTTGTACCCAATTATCGTTTTATAAATATTTAGTGCCAATCCTTTGGTCTTTATTCTAAGACAGATTCTTCCTTTCATCTTCAATACATTTTCATTTTCAAAATGACATTTCCAGATGATGTAGAAGCTTGATCATGCACTTTACATGCACATGGGTAGATTAAACCAAGTACCCCCCCATTAATTAGTATGGTTCTCTCAATAAATCCACAAGTTTAAACAATGGATTGATTACAAACCTGACAAGTCATTATCTGCATTTAACCACAATCTTTTTTCTTATTTTTTGCTACAGTTCCACAAATAAATTCAAGCATCCTTTTAGTAAAACTATGATGGTTAGCATGTCCAAATAAGCCATGCTACTTTCAAAGTAATATCTTAACACCACAGACACTACTGTTTTCATTTCCAATAGGAAAGTAATACTTATGTCATGCAGTTCTCAAAAAAAACAAAAAGTATTATTTCTCAGTAATGTTTTACAATCACTTACAATCTGACCTGCTACTTTTAGTGGAATGAGAATCAGGATACCAAAGGAAAAAAAAATCAAACAAACTGGATCAGTGTTTGAGAACATATATTTATAAAAACTTTACAAAGTTACTGACACCCTTGCTGTCTAATGCTATTTCCTTCATGTAAAAATGTTATTGCTGTTGTTGGGCTTTATGCCATTTTTCAGCACAAGATAGGCTATATGTGACAGCCAGTATTAATGATAGAGGAAGAAACCGGGAAATCTGAAGAAATAACCACCAACCCAAGAGAAGCTACTGGCAAGCTTTCTCTCATATCCACATTAGCTGAATCTTAGACTTGAACCCATGAAGACATAGGTGAGATGGCAGTGATCCGCAACGAAAATGCTTTAGACCACTCGGGGTTCCTATGCAAAAATGTATGCTTGTCATACCATGAAAATCTATCATTCTTTCATTTTCATCTTCTATACTGATATTTAGTGTCTCTTCAATTAGCACACTAAATATCAGCATAAAAGATGAAAATGGAAAAATGATAGGTTTTCATTGAATGACTAGTGTATTCCCTGCAGATTTCTGCATCACTTATTCTTTCTTTATCTGGTCATTGTGAATCAATCTTAAAAATTCTTTTGGCATTTAAAAAGAATCTGAATTTTGGGGGAAAACAAATTGGGAAATTAGGATTTCAGATTTTTAAACAATTCGGGATGATCCCAAGTAAATTAGGATAAGAAACAGGTCTGCTGCATACCCTCAGAAATCAATTTTAAACTGATCATGTTCTTGGTAGCTTATAATTAAATATAATTATTATCATGTCACTGAACTCCACCCAGATCATCCAGTATAGCAGGCTTAGTTTGACCAGAAACCAATTTTTTTTTCTAGTAAAATGTTTCTTCACGATACCTGCCCAATCATAATACTTTACTACTACTACTACATCACAAATCCAGCCCACCCAGATGCTACTTTTAGCTGAAGGGAGCTATAAGTTGTCTGCCAATCTATATGGCAGTCAGGAAGAGGGATCACCACTTAGGTATAAGACTTGGCAGCAGTCATAGAATGTGTCACTAGCTACTGGAGTGAAAGACATGCTCTCTGTGGATGTAAATGAGAGGAGGCAGGGAAGGTGCATGTGTATTATGATTGGATAAGTATTCTTGAAGAAACATTTTACTAGAAAAAATTTAGTTTCTTCTTTAACTACATTATCCAATCATAATGACTTCAGAGGGTAAGTAAAGAGGTGGAGAGAGGTACATCCCTTTACCCCTAAGATACCATCTTTGATCCCCTAAGGTAACCAGACTGGAGGGAAGTCTGTCAGGGCATGGCTTCAAATGGGGAAAAATCCCCCTGTTCCAAATCCAGTGGAAAAAATAAAATTCCCTGGAAGGGTGACCTGTTGAGCTGTGGATGTGGGTCCTACCAGATCAATCTGGGATGACAGTTCTCAGAGATAAAATGTAGAGAATGTGGACTCCAATCCTCATCCCACATCATGGATGATGCTGGTTAGAGAACAGTTCCAGACAAAACCTAGGCTGGTGGCGACTGCTCTATCCTTGTGAAAGGAAATGTAGAACTAGGTCATATGAGCTGGGGTTATTTATTTAATTCAGTCTGCGTTGATATATCCTCCTATTATCTTTAAAGGCAGAGAGAGAGATCTGATCTCCCATGATGCAACAGCTGTTTTATTAAGGTACCATGGTTCAAATATTTCTTAAGACAGTTAATACCCAAGATAGACTCTGCTTTGGGCATAAGGTAAATATTTTTGACCATGTAAATTCATGGACAAATCCTTGTTTTGTATGATATCCTCTCTTTCATGATAACAAAAGGTGTCAACAATTGTGGTTAAAATATTTCTTGCTCAACCAGTTAATACCCATGATAAAATCTGCACTGGGAATAAGGTGAACATTTTTGACCATGTAACAAGTCCTTGTCTGGTACCATATCCTCTCATCCATGATGAACAAAAAATATGCCAGTGATCATGGAGTGGAAACATTTTATCATTATCAGAGTGAATGTTCTCTCTACAAAGAGTCAGAGGAAGTTAGCTATATGCTAGATAAAAATTGTCATTTGACAGAAGAGTTTTCAGAAGTTTGTGTCCTTTGACTGGCTATTGGGTCCTTTTGATTTCCTGTACTATCCCTATATTGACACTGTGGTTGAGGGAGAGAGGAAATATGTCTTCTTAGCCTGGCCATATAGCGGTCCTTCAGGAAAGTGCAGAGGGCACAGAGTTGCATTCCACCAATTGAACTGGCAGCTGTGGGCTGGCATTGACCAAAGTGTGTTCACCAGCACTGCTTAGTACTCAGGCCATTCTTGAGACTGACCCCCAATATTGGGCACCAACTGCTGAGTGTCATCAAAGGTCATTCAGTCCAATCCTAAAAAAATGTGGCTTTTCTATCCCCAGAGTGGCAATTTCACTGTAAACTGCTGGGGTCTCCAAATCAAAGACTGATGTTTGGCAAAGGTAGAACCACCAATGAATTGATGATGGCTGGTCAGGATATTTGTAATTCTCCCAGACTATGAAATTAACTATAATAACTCTTCTGTCCTGTTTTAAGATCAACAGATGCTGGAACTCAGGTCCAGGTTGTTGAGTTGGAGGAGAAAAATGAAACACTGTGGGTTAAAGTTAGAAAACA
This sequence comes from Potamilus streckersoni, assembly GCA_016746295.1. Taxonomy (NCBI): domain Eukaryota; kingdom Metazoa; phylum Mollusca; class Bivalvia; order Unionida; family Unionidae; genus Potamilus; species Potamilus streckersoni. The sequence goes on along the minus strand of JAEAOA010001671.1, from coordinate 986,715 downwards.
TCCTGAATGGAAGCTCAAAGACTGACTCTTCCCATGCCATCAGATGATGTAGAATTAATGACAGCAGTGGAGAACAAACAACATAGATACTGTGACTTTGAGACAATCACTGAGTAAAGAGTCTCTTCTCAAGGCAAAGTATAGACAAAATGTGAAGCGACATCTGTAGAGGCATAAGTCACTATTTGCAGAAGTTGGATTCGAAGTACTGAAAGCTTGGCATATTGATGTTTTGGCTCTTCGTGATCCCTAGTATATGGCCTAGGTCAGTTACAATGTAAATAGACCATGTCATGAAGATAACATTAGGATCATCAGTATGGAAAGGGTTATGGGATATGTAAGGGAAATTGGCTGTTTGTTAGCTCTACCCGTCACTGTTCCACAACAGAAATCAAGTAAAACGCTGTGGAGGCGAGATAGGGGAGTCAAATCGATTCATGGTGACATGGGTGTCTAAACTGTTGCAGAGCCTGTCAATGCCCAACACTGTCTGAAGGGTAAGTTATCTCCCTTGTTCACCAGAAATTCTGAGGAAAGGTCAGTATGTAGACTGGTGATGTCTTTTTCTGTCATGAGCAATGTTTTTGTACTTTACCCATAGTTCTAATCTGCAAGGCAAACAAAGCAAATTGTATGAAACCATCTTTTAGAACGCAATGTCTGCAGAGCTAAATCTTAAAAAAGTTAAGCAAGAAATTAACCGACAGTCTAATAAAGTAATGAAGCATACTGGTAAAATACGATGACAATACCACCTGTATGGATAAAGTTAAATCTGTGGGCATGCATGTGATGTCTGAATACAGTGTAGGCAGAGAGCTATACAAAACGATGGTTACCCGGAAGAGTGATAGCAGATGATCTCAATTACAATACTACCCATTGGGAAGATCAAGAATGGAATATACTGTTGGAAATCATTAAAGCATGGCATTCCAAGGTCATGATGCAGTGGTAATGGAAACTCACATGTATGTACCAGAAATGATAGAATTGTACAGCAAAAAGAAGTTTCTTAAGGCCATAAAGACATACATGCATATAAACATTGTAGCCAAAACTTGTCTTGTTAAGTCGTATAGACTAGCTGTGCACATCATTAAATTCGCTTTAAATATGATGGAATGTTTATGCAGATAAATGTGGCTTAAGTGTCAACCATACAAATATGATGAGCAGTACACAACTGAAATAAACCGTGTATAGAAAGTCAACCTGTACATGTTCATCCAGAGCGGAAGTAATACAGCACTGTACACATTACACACAAAAACCTTCACATAAATAGGAACTGAGACACCATTAGAGGTATAAAGTAGGTTCAACAGTATCGATTATGATGTAATTACCTGTAGGGGAAAAGGCCAACAGACAGAACACAATGAAGTTGGCACCTGAATGCTACAAACTCAACAATATGTACCCGTACTTAATGGAATTACACATTAGGAGCTTTTATAAGTGCTAGAGCCTCCCATGTACTAAACAGCCAATACTGAATGTGAAGTCACTAGGCTCCTCAGGAAGAACCTAACTGTATGATGATGAATGCGTTAGCAAATTGTTAAGGCAGAACTTTGAATGATGGGAAGAGAAAAAGTTTGCAATACAGATGGAGTATCCCCTTTTAAAGTGAAAAACTCCAATAGCTTGTATAGTATATCTTTCATGTAGATTCTGGCTTTTGCAAGGTCTCTTGTAACGAGAGCAAGTTTCTTGGTGTAAGCAAAAGTAGTAACTGACATGTTCTTAACCTCAGCCAAATCTTATACCTGAGGGGATTTCACTCTGCCTGCTGCCACATAGGTTTATCCATTATAAATATAATTATAGATAAGTAAGGCAATTATTTGTTAAATCATAAAATGCATTCAAGTCATTCTGTAATGAACTACATGAGGGAAAAATGAAGAATTACAGCAAAAGTATTTCTTAACCTAAAGATACTGTCATGTACACATTGACCAAAACTTGCGTTCAAGTCCTAAGACTGCTGTCACACATTAATTGCTTTTATGAGTATGTTTTATCAGATACATGTGGCTTATGTCACCTACAAAATTTGATCATTACACACTAATTTTTAACTGTGTATGAAGTTTACGTTCCAGACAAGTAAACAGCACTTACCATTACACACAGGAAACCTTCACATCAAAGAACTGCACCATAGCTATAAATAGTTCATCAGTTTCGATGAGTTAAGTTACCTGTAGGAAAAGGCAAGAACAAATGTTGGCACCTGTGTACAACTTCAACATATCCGTTATGGAATGCAATTAACTTTTTAGTGCGGCTTTCCTGTTTAAGGGGTGACAACTTTTAGCATGCATTAGTTGAAAGTAGTATCTGTAAGGGCTGGATCTGCAATGTAGTAGTAGTCCTTCTAACTCTTAAGGTATTATGATTGGGTATTTAAAGAAGAAACTACAGACTAAAAATGGCACTGACCATACTCTATGACATTAAGGTATTGAAAATGACTTTTCTGGCCAGACAGTAAAAAAGCATTGCATCCAGATAACTATCTTACTTTTCAATTAGGTCTTGTACACCTTTTGATGCAGAACAGCCATTAGGTTAGGCACAAATCATCTGACAAGACAATGGGATGAAGCATTCACATGCTCCACATTGGCTGTGCCAACCCCTTAGGATAATTATAGCTGGCTCAGTACATCTTCTGTATCATGGTGACCTTTTGCTTGGATAGTTTGTTTATTAAACGTTACAGATATATCAGATACATGCTCTGAAATCATTCTTGTGTTATCTTATCTACCTGACTGTGTGGACCACTGATTATATCTCCCATTGTTTTGACTCAGGCATATAATTTTAAAAAATTTTCTTCTATCAGGAGCGACAAAATCATGTCATACAATTCAATATAAAATCTTGTAAAGTACTTAAGCAGTAAATACCTGCTGGCATAAAAGAATAGGCTACATGAAACAATGTGATCTGAAATATTTGGAACAACTAGTTTTCATTCTTTTGTGAAGTTAAATTCACTAATATACTCATGACCGAGTCAATCATGTTCATTTATGCTTTTTTTTCTGTGATATTTATTTAACAGGCTTATTTCTGTGATAAATTTAGCATTTCATATCAAATTTTCTGAGGACGGTTGAGGTTTATATGTGACTGGCTGCTTTTGTAACTTAATTTATTATTCAATTGACCTGTCCAAAATTACCATTTCCAGTAACATTCTTGTTAAGACAAAATCCAAGGAAAACTGTTTATTCTGTATACCTGTGATGATACTTACTTTTTTAAGAATACAGATAAGAAATTATGTCCATTTCTCATGGCAGTCTCATATGAGGTAACTATCACAACATCTTGATCTGTGGACTGAAATATAAATCAATAATCTATGAACCAATTATTCTCAAGAAAATTCATTGTGTTATAAAACCAATGTACAACTACATGTATTCTGCACATTCATCGATATGTATGTTCAGTGGCTATCCTTTAGTTTTAATAAGTCATTTGATTCTGCTGAAATACTTACTATACCAATATTCAATGAAGTTGTACTTTACAGCTTGAAGAAAAAAACCCCCAAATTATTTTATTTCTTAGATTTCATAATAATTAGATGAAGATTTGTAATATCAAAAGTCGCATAAATTTTGAAATGCTGCAAGACCAGTGCAGCCTATTATATGGAATACGTCCACAAACTGTAGTTTTTCATTTTCAGTGCCTCTTGCAACAGAGCAGTTAGCATAATACTGGCAACATACACATTTTTGGATTATACAGTGGCAAGGCAATGTGACAAACACAGACTAAACATGGCAGCTGTTAATCAAACCTACAACAATTGAGCTGGGATTCCACCATGTTAACTAAGCCACTGCGCACCCCCCCCAACAAAACACAACTAATCACTGTTCTAAAACTTAAGGTATTCTATGTTACTACAGGGCTGTTCATTTCTCCTCTTAAGTGAAACATGTTGCACAAGGCTTCTACATCATCACATACTAATTTATATTAAATATTTTAAACATTAGTTCTTTCCTCATTGATAAGAGATAAATTACCCCTGTCTGTGTTGATACAACTTTGTCCCGGGACTTTGATTTCTTGCTGGACTTGTCTCTCTCAGGAGAGGGAGAATCCAGCTTTTCTTCCTTGTTTTCCTCTGATTCTACTGATGGCATTTTGGGAATACATTGGATTAACTGAAGAGCTAATGCTGTAACCATCTGTATCGATTCATCAGCGTTCAGCCTGTAAACAACAACAAAAAAAAAGTTTACAGAATTTGATATTATTCTCTCAAGGTTGAAAATATGTCTTTAAGAAACTATCACAACGAATACAATATAAATGTAAAAATTTAGTTCCAATAATGACATAGATACTTTTGTAATATAGTTAACCTTACAATTCCCTCCGCACTGGCGCCTGAAAATAGAGATATTTTCAGCATGTTACTAATTTGATAGTACCAACCCTGTGACTAACAGCAAGCGAACAGTGTCAAACTAACTTATAAATGAGAACATGAGTTCAACCATAGCATGTTGTAATGTGATTTTAAATAGATGAAGACTGTAACGCTAACAAAGTCACACAAAATTGGAAAACAATTTTAATAATGATGTATACAACCTGTACAAGGATGATTAACCAACACAATAAATTCATTTTAAGTTAGGATTGCCCGATTTTAATCATATAGCTTGGAGTTTTTTAAGTATAAAGTAAGTGTCACCAATATATCAGTTAAACTTACAAACTAGTGAAATTGACGGTGGTAAGGCAGGTAACGAGCATGAGTTACTGTCCTTTGTTGATATTATGTGAGAGAAGAAGAAAATATTTGTCTTTTAGTACAACTCGATTCATAAGGTGGCAGGCTTATATCCCAATGTTAATGTGACTGGGTAATGTATTTGAAGGAGAGGTAAAAACTGATAAGATTTTCCATATACTCTGCAACATTACGAATTACATATAAACAAGCCTTTATATAAAAAAATGACCTTACCTGTAATTTCGGAGGTTTCTTTTACTTGATGGAAGCCTTGCCAAGCTGGCAAAAATATCTTCTAGTATAAGCTGCCTATGTTTGTCATAATGGGCAAAGATCTGTAAAAAGAATCAACATGTCATCAAATGCTTCATACATTTATGCATTATTTCAAGTACTGTATGCAAACAACATAGACCTTGATCTCTAGCCACATAATGTACCACAAGATCAGGGTGTATGTTATTTGTTCTACTGATTACCCTTAATAAAATGTATAACCATATGTGATGGCAGATCTGGATCTGTTCGGTTTAAATTTGGACTCAACTTACACGATTATATATGTTATTCTAAAGCAGTATTCAGTGAAAGATCCATTCTATCTAAAAATGAAAGTATATTTGTACCTACAGATAAAAAATAGAATTGATAATAAATATGAAGTACATATTGTAAAACATTAATTTGTGGAGTTAAAATTTTCTTGTCTTTATGGGCGATTTAAAAGTCACAACATTTAAAATACCAACCAAGCTGATATTCACCCCCACTCTGCAACGCCATCATATGCAATGGAAAGGCATTATTTGTACTTTCAGTTTTAATACTATGGCTAGGAGTAGTGATGAGAATTATAGGTCACTGCATTTGTATGGGAAAGTAAGAACAAGTTTTTCTGATAATAATACTGCACGACTTTGGGAGTGCAGTAAAACCATCCAACAAAACAAGTTTATATTTTCCCGTACAAATGCAGTAACCTTTTATTATATGTTCATTTTCTTATTCTTCCCAATGCTTAATTATCCCGTACAAATGCAGTAACCTTTTATTATATGTTCATTTTCTTATTCTTCCCAATGCTTAAATAGATAAAGAAAAATACAATATTATAAACAAAGTAACCGAATGTATGCTGTATTACAAACTAAATACACAAGTGTAGCTGCATCGTTACACAACAAAATTATTAATGCGCATGTAACTCTGCCCCGCCAAATTTGAAGTCGGTCGCGTGTTAGACATACGTTTTGAAAGAAAATGGAGTTTGATCCACTTAAAATTGAAATCTGGAGTAACAGTGTTAATGAATATACATTGCAACAACTTTTCCATTTGATCTGGAATGAATATATTTTGGTATTTTTGTATATTCGATGCAATTTTTTGATTATGGTCTGGATTTATCTACATGATGTAACTTACATCGTATTCCAGCAGCGTCTGCCAATTTAATTGTATTGAAGTGTGTTGACATTGGCATGCATGTTTCTGTTGTCATTGAATGATTTAGATCATAATGTGGGAAAATTATGAAGTTCTTCGATTGCAATTATCAAAAAGATGCTGTAGAATTTATTGTTCATTTCATTTTGAGTGCAGTAAGGAATATGTAACTGCATCTAGAAAATACTTGAAATTACAGTACAATTTTGAAATGTGTAATTGACACTGAGAACCCATGACATGATTTTCTTAATCAACCTTCCACTATCAGAATCAAAATAGTTTGAATCAACCTCCAACAGAAGTTTTTATGAAGTGCTGTCCGGGGGAGGGGGGGAGGAAGAATATGTTTTACTGGAACAGCCCTTAGCATGAATTGGGTTTTTGTTTGCAGGTCAAATGAGAGCTATCTTAATGTATATCTCCATATCTCTGCAGTTTGTTTTACATATTTTGTAATAATTCTTTCAGTACCAAATATCACAATACAAGCTTTAAATACACCAGCATTCATCAGAACTTTATGGATCCTATTTTAGACAAGGTCATCAAGCTACCAAGAGTTTCCATGGGGCAATTTTTGAGGGATTGTTTTGAACAAAAAAGGCTTACAATCACTGACATTGTCCTGATTGACATTCTCCTGGAATGGAGAAGAGAAGCTTTATTATTTTTCCATTAAACTTATCATGATATCATGATCACATTTAGCAAAAAAAAAAACTCAAATGTTGGCACACTGTGATACTAGACTGGACTTTATACTTCTACACAAATAGAGATACCAATATGGAATTGATTACAGGGGAACCAGTCAAGATGACCAGTCCTATTACCGGAGTACATGGATTTACTACAGGAATATTTTTCAAGTAAGCACACAAATGATTCATACTGTAATTGTACCTAACTAAAACTTGTGAATATTCCAAGAACACAATAAATTAAACTTGTAAATTCGATGCAATTCTTTGATTATGGTCTGGATTTATCTACATGATGTAACTTATAAATTATAACTATGTATTTTATGACTACATATTTTTTCTACTAAAAATTCACATTTTCCCCCGATTCTGATTAATATTTGTAAAATTATATGGCTTTTCTCCAGTCAGGAACAAAATTATTCTCTGCCTTTTCTTGATTTCAGGGTAGCACTGGAACTCAGTATTGTTTACAAACACAAGACAGCATGGATACCATACCATAAGCACATGTGGTCAAATGGCCAGTTGAAATAAAACTGCATAAAAATCAACTTACAGTTGTAACAAGTTTCATGGCACTTAGCTGCAACTCGCTTACATTTTCCACAAAAAACGTGGATACACCTAGAGTTGAAACCTGAAATAAAAAAAATGAATTATCGAAATTTAGTTTAGGCTTGTCAAAATCTCAAGAAATAATGCAGATTAGCCAAAAATTCAAGAAAGAATTATTACCTTCCTAGATAAAGCAAGCAAAGAACTTTAAAGGATTAGTGGAGCTGAACCAAACTAGAGCTATTAACAATGAATGCATTGCAAAAGACACCACTCATCACAATTTGCTTGGCAAGGCCTTAAACACAGGCATTTGTATTGAGAAATAGTTGTCATGCAGGAGTCCAACTCCTTTAAATGGTAATTTATGGCCCTACATGAGTAAAATCAACATTTTGGCACAGAAAAGAATTTTAAAAATAAAAACTGCTTCCAATTCAAGTCCTTTCATACTTCTCTCACTCTCATGTAACATTAGAGATCTACCCTTAATAAGATGTTAAATAATGCACCAAAGCAGAGGATGTATTGTCAGAAACATGTACAGAAGCTTGTGTTCCTAATCTTTTTAATTCCAAAGAAATGATTAATGAATATACCAATATGCCCCCTCCCCCATGTGACAGTGACACTTGAAAGAAGGAAAGCAAAAATCTTGCAAGATGAAAAAAGGAGACACTATAGGAAGTGGGGTATAGAAAGTCCTTACTTTTAGTCATCCTTTTATTAAATCAAAAGCCTAAAATGGTGTAAATGATAATGGAACAACAGTTATATTGGACAGACAATCTATGGAACAACAGTTGTATTGGACAGACAATCTAATCAGGATATATACATTTTCTTTACCCAACTTCACTTATATACTTCAAGGGGTTTATGGTTAATTGTCTTAACAATGTGTCTATCAAAAAAAAAAAAAGTCCAAGGTTAACAAGTTTTAAAATCTTCAACAAAATAGAAAAAGATTTTAAATTATCTGAAAATCAAGTCACTTCATTTTCAAATACAAATTAGTCTATCAAATTTAATTTGTCTAAAGTTACCTTTACTTAATCATGATAATAAATTTTATAAATAAGCCAAAAACCTCAAAAACACATTTCTCATTTTAAGTGTACCTGACAAACATTATGTGTTACTGTTATTGATTGCTCAGTGGCACTGAGGTCATTGTGCAGTTTCCAAATTTGTGTGATTCTGCTAAGGGCTGTTTCATTAAAACATACATGTGACCCAGGAAAGACACTTTTAAAGTGGTGTTCTCACTCATAGCTGCAATTAGAATTTTCTTATCAACTCTGAAATCAAAGTATTCTGGCATACATTTTTTAAAAAGTGCATTTCCTGGGCACCATGTATGTTTAAATGGAACAGCCTTAGCTGTGGTGCTAAATGAACCTGAAGTACAATTCTTGGTAATAAAATGCTGAAGAAAACAAAATTCTGGAGGACAAGCAATCAGAAGCAATATCAATTCCAAATGTCAAGAATGACAAAAATTAAGTTTGTCAATACAAAGTTGCTGGCCAAATTTGTTTCAAATGCAACAATCCTTAGCAAAATAATGTGGAAATACAGTAAGAAACACAATCAGGCAACCAAAACTTCTGTAAATGTAGCAAAATGTAGAAAATTTATCTCTTTCATAAATATAGAGCTTGTATGCTATATTTAGCAAAATCCAAAAATCCTTAGTAAAGTTATTCTACAGAAATAAAAATGAAGAGGCAGGAAAATTAATGGTCATACCACCTCTTGATGATGTGGAATGCTGGAAACAAGAGTCACCCAAGGTTAGGGGTGAAATGATTAATTAATATTTTTTCACAGATACTCCTATTAATGCAATCGGTGAAGAATAGATATAAAGATATTTAATTTAAATGTTTTTAAATCTGCTCCCTATCTTCACCAATTCTATGCTAATTAGTTTAAACCTGTTGGACATTCCAGATTTGTTCTCCATTTCTAATTAAAGCTATTTACTGACCATTTAATAACCACTTATAAGTGAAGTTTTGCTCTTGCTTCAGGAGTTTTTTATTTGTATCAAATATGACAACTACATGTCTGGTGAGTCATGCTTTACATTCAATTCTGATTAGCGTTTATTGTTTGTTCAAGTCCCAAGTAAAACAATGCCAATCAGAACTGTAGCTTATCCACGTGACACATCAGAAGTATTAGCATCCAAAATCAATGTAAACTTTGTGTAAAAGTGGCTATTAAATGATCTGTAAATCATTTAAATCATGCATATGGAACAAGTCTGGAATGTTTCCTGTTAATATACTGAATGTGCTGAGAAGAAAAAAGCATTAAATTAACAAGGGGGCTGATTCAAAACCACATGATTTACAGCCACACTGTCAATTTGCTGAAGGGGAGTAGGTGTTGTTGTTACTATATGTTTCCTTTTTCAAGCATTTTGCATCTATAGGTAGGACAATGTAAATGATTTGGTTGTTAATTATCTTTGCTCCAATACTTAGACTTGTTGCATAGAAAAGATTTTCCTTGCATTTGGAAACTGCACCATTTCTTCTGTTTCGAAGATAAGACCATAAGGGGTTGTCCATAAAGGATGTCTGCAGATAATACCTGGTTTTCTAACGCCCCCTTTCTCCTTGTCCGCAATGTTGCTTACACCCCCACCCCGAAGTTTTGTCATTGTTTCAGGAAAGGAATAAATCTAATTCCCCCATTTCGACGATCTGGGTATGAACCATCAGAATTACAAGGCTCCCACTGACTTCTTTTTATTCTTATCAACCAATTCCAAAATTTGTAAATCCTTATCATAATTAATTCATTATTGCCACAAGCCGCTTATCAGAGAAAAATGACGAAGAAAAGCAATTCCTGGAGGTGTGTCTAATTTATACTCAATGACTTGTTAATTGATCAGCATGACTGACAAATGGCGATAAGTCAATTGTAGTACATATTTATGAACATGGTGGGAGTATAGGAATTCTGTGAGCTTTCACTGATGTAACATCAAGTAGCTCTTCAACTTTTATACTACTTAGACTCCCAAACTTCTTAGGGGTTATCCATAATGGACATCTGCTGATAATACCTATTTTTCTACCCCATCTTTTTCCCTTGTCCGCACCCCCCCTCCTCGTGCTGCAGATGTCCCCATCTAGCAAGACTGATATGTGGGCCATGTAATCATCCTCAGGCACTACAGCCAGACCTATGTATTAATTCCAACCCATTCTTATACATTCTGTTGCACGAATCATACAAATAATTTAAACCTGAGGATGACCCATAAAGTCTGCAAAACATACTGAAATACACACAGTAGGCCGAAAACAGCTGTTCAAGACAGAATATCATAACAAAAAATACTAGCTTGTGGCTGTTGTTGTTGTTGGGTTTAACACCATTTTTCAGCACACAAGGTGGCCAGTATTAATGGTGGAGGAAGAAACCGGGAAATCACCGGAAAGAACCACCGACCCACGAGAAGCTACTGGCAAGCTTTCTCACATATCTACATTAGCCGAATCCTAGCTTGTGGCTGTCCGCAACATCCTTTACATCCCCTCCCAACTTGTCCGCATTTGAACCAACCAACCTTCCCCTCCATTTTTGCAGACATCCTTTATGGATGATCCCTAATGCCTTCCAAATTTCAGTGAATACATGTTATTTGTAATACACCATTTTAAAAGGATTGAAACAGCAGAAAATAAAGAGTGTGGTGGTCAAGATGAATCATGAACCTGATGAAATGGAGCAGCTGAAATGGCCTAAAATGACAATAAAAAAATCATGACACCCAACAGGTAGTCTGTATTTTCCTTATCTTGTCATGGATGAGAATAGCATATGAAGAGATGATAAGTGTGCATCCATCTTTAATCTGGAGATTAGAAATACAACCAATATGACACCACACATAAAACAGCACAACTCATCTGCAGCAAGACTTTCTAAAGCTAAGAAAACTATCGATTAGATGTATCTATTATAGGCTGTGTGTTGTGAATTGTATCAATATACATAAAAAGTGTGTTGTTTTACTCCTATTCAAGGTCTCATCAATATAAAACTACAGTCCAAATACAACAATCCCAGAAAAATTAAAGCAGCAGAAACCACAAGTCAGGAGAGGCAATCGTGGAGTGCAACTCCTCTAATGAGGTAATGTAATACGGAAACCAAATTTATTCAAGGTCTCATCAACATAAAGCTGCAAACAAATTGGAATCCAACAATTCTTGGTCAAGTTGTGCATTAGAAATCCCTGTCAGGAGCTCAGGTAATGGGGAAGGGGCACAACTTATGTCACTGATGGTGTGGAATGCTGGAAATCAAACTCGTTCAATGTACCTTCAATAAAGAGTTGCATACTAAATTTGGTTGAAATTCAACAATCCTTGGCAAAGTTACAATGCAGAATAAAAAAAGAACATACGCAATAAAGGCCTATAAATGTTTGATATGGCAATGAAATAGTTGGAGATCTAACTCTTTCAAGGCATAATCAATATTAAGCTGTATATTAATTCTGGTTGAAACGTTAGTTTCTGGTAAATTTATTTTTGGGAAACCAAATAAGTGACAAATGTACTTATGAACAGGAGGGCAGTTTGCCAGTCAGAAAAATACATGTAATTACTACAGAGTTGTTCAAACTTCTTCAAGCTGGGTTTTAAATTATTAGGAACATTATGAGCCTTGAGATATCAAAACATTCAATATTCTAATATTTTAAAGATAATTAGACTGTATGCAATAATCAAAATTGCACATCACTGAATGTCTTACCTGTAATATGACAGTGTCTGTAAGTTCTTGGATCTCAATGAGTTCAGCTAAATTACCAACCATATCACAGAGCTTGTTATACAATGTTATTGTTGATTTGTGCTTGACCTGGCCAGCACGGGCTCTCTTCATTCGATAGCTACCACTGTAACCATCTAGAAGATAAAATTAAAAACATGTTCAATTCAAATGTCAAATTTATTACACCATGCTACTAAAATTAAAATATGTACATACATATAATTTACTGATAATCCTGTCTAGATAGGAGAACACATGACCAACCTTGTCAGCAATGTTAGCATCAACTTCAAGGTATTAGAGAGCAACTGTCATAATCACTGCATCTTACCATCAGACAATTCAAACAGTGACCAAGTCCTAAAATACATCTGTATGCATTCTTCAAATTTCTTCAACATAAAAAGCATACTAATAACAAATTGTTACCCAGAACATGTTTTCTTCAGAACTGCTTGTAACTCTTTATGTTCTTCATTTCTATCTCCATTTTATATACAAGAACATTTTCATCAATCAATTAATGAATCTAAAACTGGAATTACCGTCTCTATTTAATCTGAAGGAAGAAGAATTATTTCAACAGCATGTCTCTATAATGCTTGTGTATGAAATCTCTATAATGCTTGTGTATGAAATAGTATCGATTCCATAAACTTTACTGAAATTTATCATCTTTATTTAGTATTTGAAATTTGAATTTGGAAGAATTAAAGAAAATCTGCAATAACTGTCAAATCTATTTCTCCCACACAAATAACCCATTAATACAAAGAAAATATAAATTTATCATAAATTCCAGGGAATATCTTTACAACAAATAAAATGAAACTGAAAATAACAGTAATTATTATTCCTATAAGATTACATATATTTCACAAAAGCTAAGTTAGTTATAGGTTTAACATCATTTTTCAGCAGATGATAGGCTATACATGGCAGTCGGTATATATAGTAAACACTGAACTACAGACCAAACAGAAGTTTTCTCAAATATCCTCGTTGGCCAAGTTCAAGATCTGAACCCATATGGACCGAGTTTTGATGTCAGTGATGTGTAAAGGTGAGCACCTTAGACCACTCAGCCGTCCCATTACAAATGGTCATAAATATGCAAAGACTGCTAGCTAAATATTTACAATCACATGCATATTAATTGTTAATTAAAAAATAAAAGTATACATCTAATAATTTTGCATACCTTTATCTTTAGGATCCACTCTATACACAGGATCAAACTCAGGATATATGGTGTTCTGAAGTTGGAACTTGCCAAAAACGATGACCCGTTCTATCACATCCTCTAAATACACCTGCTTTGGCATATCCTTTGCCGTCATGATGTACATGGCAGTGAGTGAAGCATCCATGCTTCGGGTCACTCTCTCCATTGTTATCTCACGCCACATTTTTTGCTCATCCTCATCCTCAATATCCTGTCCAGATATTAAACAAGGATTATTATTTTTAAAATATAGTCCTGACAGCTATGCGTGCTGATATCCTTTTTGCACTAATGAACTAGTCAAAGGATAAATGAATGAGGAAAATATTCAATACAAGGACAGGTTTGAAAATCAGTTTGAAATATGTCTCATGATAATGGATACTAAACAATTAAGTTTTTAAACTGAGTTCATTACGATAGTTATCTCTGCTTAATTTAATCATTAACCTTATTGTCAGGGTAGCTGCCCTGTCATTGTCAGGGTAGCTGCCCAGTTGTACAATCGTCTGTTTAGAAGGTTTACTCACATTAAAAGAAAAATTGCCTCTGAAATGAACTTGTTACAACCTAGCTCACTCATTTCCCAGATATGCTGTTTTCACCTAGCTTGATACTTTGAACAAAGTCAGTCAGTACAACACTATTTCACCTTGCTAACAAACAAGGACTATTTCAATAAAGTATACATGGGACCCGACAAAACTTTTAATACAGAACAGTCGACCATCTATGCATTTTAGAATTTTGTGTTGTTTTCCTATGAACTATTCAGGTAATCTGAGTACCCAAGTTTTGTCAAGCAAGTTTTTAGAATGTGCCGTCAATCCATCTGTAAGTAAGTAGTAAATAAAAAAGTAATGATGTATGTATGTAATGTGTGTGTGTGTGTGTGTGTGTGTGTGTGATAAACCACTCTTTTAAAAGGAACAATGTCTTCTCAGCTCTAATTTCACCACGTGACACTTTCCGTGGAAAAAAAAACTTTGCCTTCAAATGTTGCCTCTTACAATATACATAAGGGCACAAGACAAACATTTCACATACCCTTTATTGTTTTTTTTTGGTGAGTGCATATCTATTATATCTAATGTTTATGCATTGCAATTATTTATCATGAATGCTCAGTATTTAAAATATAAAGAAATCTCATTGTCAAACAAATCTGGTCAATTTATATTTTTGAAAAATAAAGAACCACTCAAAAGAGAAAATGGCAAAAAATTCTGAATTGAATCTATGGATGAGTACTTTGTATTAAAGGTACCTTCCCTGGGTAACTAGCAATTTTAATGGAACAATTGTAAAAGTGTGTTGGGCCCATGTATCTAACAAATTTATAATGACATGCAAATCAATCAAATATTTTGGTTAAGGCTGCACTTTTAACACAATATTGACTATGTACATAAAAAATAATGAAGTTTAACCTGGTTCATATTTGGAAGAAGCTTTGATCCATCTTTAATATTCCACTGCAGAATAGTTAACAATTTCACTAACTTTTCTCCAGGCACCTGTAAAAGAAAAACAAAGCAATTATACCATCATAAATTTAATTGCTTTAAATGTTTTTGTTGGAACCAAACTTGGTGCAATGTCCAAGAAATGACACTTAAAAAGGAACATAAATAGTAAGCATTTATATGTTTCTTCAATTACTCCAATATATTTAGTGCAAGTCACATCAACAGCATCATAAATCCTCTTCCAATTTCCTTTTTTTACTGTATATGGGATCTTGTGAGATATCAAAGTATGTATTATCCACTTTGGTCATGATGCAAAGGCTTCAGCTTTTATATCCTCTTTCCCTGGTTCACCAGTGGAAAGAGGCAGGGTCAGGCTCCATTAAACTTCTCCGTCAGCTTCAAGTAAAGTTGAGAGTATGGACCTGCATCGCTGTTCCTCTACACTTATCCATGTAAAGGGGATTTATGACCACTTTTTGATTACTCACTGACGGCAACCTGTTCTCTGCTACAAATCTAGGTTGTGCCATTATGAGCATATAAATATTTGATCTGAACTAGAGATGGTTTGAGTACATTGAAAGAAATGCCATTCACTTAACCTGAATGTCAAAGCCAGAGCTAACAAAAAAAACCATTTTGTACGACATAAGCTTCACTGTTCAAACTGATCTGAATTAAACCATGTTAATGTACATAACAGATTTTATTTTGGACAAACATCAGGGATCCTTTGGTCTCAGGTGATCTCCGAACAAAGGAAATCGCTAAAAAAAATTGCTTCACTGGGGGTTATCCCCCCCCCCATGAAAAAGATCCAAATCTGGCTAGATAATGGAGAAAAGATGAGGACCATTATTCCACCTCTTATACATATGCCAACTTTTAGCCAAGTCCCACAGATTCTCAGACAACAGACAACATATCAAACACCTGTGCATGCTAAGGTGAGGTCCCACAAGACCTTGTACCTTTTCCCACACTTTTATGACAAAAAAACTCTAAAATGTTTATGTAAAAAAAAAACCATGAACAAAAATATAAAGGGTTTGCATTACTTATCCTAGTACTCAATCAAGACTTTGAGATAC
This sequence comes from Potamilus streckersoni, assembly GCA_016746295.1. Lineage (NCBI taxonomy): Eukaryota > Metazoa > Mollusca > Bivalvia > Unionida > Unionidae > Potamilus > Potamilus streckersoni. The sequence continues at coordinate 970,621 of JAEAOA010001671.1, read as the reverse complement.
AATTCTGTTACAGGGACTAATGACTGATCAAATAAAAAAAAATGTATCTGGAATGTAAACAAATGGAGGCAACATTTCAATCAGCAAGTACGGTATATTACACCCACATAGTCTTCATAAAAAATATTAACAACCCTAATGCTTCAAGAAGATACTGTTCATGTTGAAGAACAAATAAAACTTTTTAATGGCAGTACTAAACCCAATAGAACTTTGAATTCTACTTGAAGAATCATCCATCAATCTTGATTTCTTTGCTGCTCTCAATTTTTTTAAAATGCTTCTGTTGATTTGTACAAGTTTTATTTTGGCGTCTCCAAAAGACCACTGGCTATACTTAATTTGCTTTCAAGTTCTTGTTCTTTAATGAAGAATTCATTCTTTCACTGGCCTCTACAAAGTAAAAGGAAGCCTTCTGAAGCTGTTCTTAAAAGGCATCTTTTCTTTTGTCCAGTTCTGAATCTTTATCCAAAAGCTTCCAATTTCTTATTTTTATACTTTCTAGTTTTTATCAAGCTGCTCTAATTTTGCTTTTGTTTTTTCACGAGTTCTGACAGTATCTTAATCTTCAGCAATATTTTTGTTTTTACTGTGTGATTTCTTGAAACTTGTTTCTAAATTACCAATGGCATCAATCTTAACCAACTAAAGTACAAAATTCTTTCAGGACTTTGTATTATATGTAGCTCAGATTCTTGTTCTGAAACAAGGCCAGAAATCTTTTAAATAGTGACTCCACACTGACCAGATGTACATCTGAAAATATGGGTTTCCACATTTTTTAAACTTTCAGATTCTTTTGTACCTTTCATTCTTCAACAGAAGGTTCTCAGAGTTGTCTTTAATTGCTATTGCTGCTAAATCTTATAGAAAGAATTGATACACTAAATCCCACCTCATTCTTCATCAGAATCGGTAAATGAGTGAGTCACCTGCAATGACGATGCCTTATGGACAAATGGAAATAGTTGTACAAGCTATTCAAATTAATAACAACACTGGTAACAAAGAATCAATATTCAATGTTATTACACTGCATAAATTGAATGTATCATGCGGCTGATTTTAAAGAATTATAATTTTAATGCTGATGTTGCACTTTTAGCACACACACATTACAGCTAACATTCCCTCTGATTCTTTTAACTGGAAATGCAATAATTCTAATTATATTCAGCTCACATTCCTCCCAAACTCTTTGCATTACCTCATTTGGAACGTTTTGTCAGATGGGATCTGAAGACTGGAATATCTGTGGAATTGTAAGAGCAAACCTTTTCCTTTCCTAAAAACTACTGAGAGGAAACATACTGAGGCAAAGAAAAATCCTCTCATTAAACAACAATATTTATGTCAACAGAAATGTCTTTAAAAGGATATTAGGGTCATTTTGAAGAAAAAAAAGAAGAGGAAAAATGAAGTCTAAGAAAAATTTAGGAAACAACAGGTCCACTCAAAAGCCTATCTTTACTTGTTTACTTTTTGCTAACTTGTTTCTTAAACAAAATGATGCCAAAATGCACCATGGCAATCCATTGTCAGCATTACCACTAGGTAAACAAATATTTGTACATAAATTCTATCTTTGAACATTTGCAAAGTACAGTAAAACTGTTTATAACATGTAAGAGGGCCTTAATTATTAGGATGTTATCACCTAGAAACATATTCAAATGTTTATGCACGTATCCATGTCAATGGCACTGGACAAGCAGGTAGTAAACACTTTATGGCAAGATTAGGGCCAGAACATCTATGTAATAATAATAGAGTTTCCAAAAACCAACAAACATTTGAATAAATACACATAATGATGAAGAAACAAAACGATAAATCAGGAAGGGGCAGCTCCACTGTTGTTCATTAAAGTTTAATCTGAAACATCTTGAACAACAAAATAGCATTTAAATCAGACTAAGTAAAGCAAAATACTTTTTCAAGTGTTTCTGCCATTATCATTTGACAACTGAGCTTTCCAATTTTATCTTACCTCCAATAAATGATGCTCAATTGTTAATGAAAGATCTGAAAGCCATCATGGATCACACTTGGTCTCTTTATTACTTATGACTCCTAAAAAAATTCTCCCATTTGGCCTAGACTCCAGATTACATCAATAAGATTAAATAAGAATTTACTGAATACACATGTAAGCCTATTATTCTGTCATGCATCATTGCACAGGTTGCAAGGACTGCTGGAACAGTTCTGGTACCCAGTAGAATGGTTCTGGCTGAATTTTGGTTTAAAAATCTCATTTTTCAATAGCAGTACACATCAACTTGATGTACGTATAGCAGATGGCCTTAAAAATGGTATTTTTGTCATGTTACCAGTAGAATCACATGTATGCTAAAACAACATGATTACAGGTAGAACAGCCAATGTTCCCTATTCATAGGTCACATTGTACACAATTGTTACAGCTTTTGATAGAAGAAGCATGCTAAGTAGATGATCTTCATAGGAATAACAGGCATACATGGGGCTATATATTAATAATTTACTGCAAAATGCTTCATTGCATCAGTGGGGTTTTAGTTTTGTCAGGCAAATTAGATTTTGATTTCAGCAAGCCTGAGTAACACTTCACTTTGAATACATGAGGCAGCCCAATCTTAAATTGGAATGTACTGGGTATTCAGCAATTTGATTTTATTTAGCACTGACCACCAAAAGTTATTTGGCTTCAGAACAGCAGGTGATGAAAACATTTTAATTGAGCTTATTTTCTCAGGTGGATCACACAAATCAAATGCTATAAACAATCAAACATTGTAAGAAAGGAACATTATAACAAACCTTTGGATGAGATATATTTTAAGATTTTAGCTAGGCAATTTTAAGTCAAGACTTTATAACAGAAAATGTTGTATCCAGGAATAAAATAAAGAATCTTTACTGTATTCTGATTCAATTGTTCAGCTGGGTTTTTGAAGTCTGGAAGCAAAACAAAAGAGAATGAAGGTTGAATGGATGAATGCTTTTGGACTTGTGCTACACAAACAAAAGTGTGACAGAAGAATTGATAATGGATGGAATGAACCCATTTCTGTAGACCCTGCCAATTTTGTTGGGCATGGCATAATAATTACCTGATTTAGTATTCCCATACTCTTCAATTTTGCAACTTCTCCGCAAAGCTCAGACAATACATTCTTTGATATTAGAGATTCAGGGGGACATTCTACCTCTTCATCATCTAAAAATAGCAAGACATTATTTCCTTACTCACATGTCAAAAGTTATCTAACATTCAAAATAATATACATCTTCATCCCTGGTAATAAACAGAACAGTATTTATTGGTCAATATCAAAGAACATGATTTCTGCAAATTCCACCAGTCATTAGGAAATATACAATGTCCTTGAAAAGGGACCTAAATTTACATGTAATGCAAACTGCTGAATAGGGGCCAGTTCTAATGTCAATATTGTTCCATAACATAAAGATTACCCTTGAGAGCAGAATGCAATCAATAAAATAAGATAATCTATTTATATTTTGTTTTATTCCCCTTCTTTCCTGAAAACTTTTACAGCATTTTCATTGCTATAACTCTAAAGTGTAAATTAACATGGACATGCAGATGCATTTATAGCTCTAAAAATAAAATATTAATTGCTGCACTAAAATTTAATTCTGATGCAGCTTAACCAGTCTAATCATGCCTGAACACTGAATGCTCAATACCCTAGTTTTCATCATACAATTTCCCAACAAAAATTATTGATTGCTATAAACTTTTTCAATCAAAACCATGAACTTAAGTGGGTCAAGAACAAAGAATGTAGGATAAAAACAGGAGGAATTTTTAACAACAGACATAAAAACCAAAATCTCAATCTGACACCTATTGCTAAAATAATCAGTACTAAACACTTACATGCCTTGTATAATAATTTAAATATAGTGATGAAAACTTTATTTTAAGCAAGTTATTCAACTTTACCGAAAATGTGAATTATATTTGGGTTTAACACACTGAGCAATAGTGAGTTCTGAAACATGTCAGCTGTTTTATTTCTTGCTGCTGATTAACAAACTGTCACAGACTACACAAACTAACATGAATAATCAAAGTGGCTGTTAGTACAGACAAAACGTTTCTTCATGAACGTTCGAAACGGAATCTTTTAATTGGATTTAATAATAAAATGTATCTGGTGTCCTGGAATTTTGAAATATTTGAAAACATAGTGTCTGGAAAATTAGAAGACCAGAAATATACATTAATTTTTGAAGATCTCCCCAGAGACCAACAGCTTTGTAATTCACTAAATCATACTGGTGGAGTGAACTTCATGAATGCCAGAACCTTGAGACTAGGTGACAAAAATATTCATTTTTAGAGGGGATTATTTAAATAATTTTTGTTTGCTTTGTAGACCTAATTATGCAGAGATTTGGAAATGTTGTTCTCAATTATCAACACAATGGTATAAATTGTATGAAACAAGATCAAAATAAAAAGCTAATTCATAATGATCTGCTTTCCAATATTGGCCATCAGAAATAATCATATAACAATCTATTCAATTTTTTGTGCATTCCCATAAGGGCTATCCATTTAAACATACAAAGTACCCAGGTAAGGCAGTTTAAAAAATATATATATACCAGAGTACTTTGATTTCACAGAGTTCATATTAAAATAAGAAAATTCTAAATTGCATCTATGGGGGCAGTAGCCCAATTTAAAAGTGCCTTTCCTGGGTCGTATGCATGTTTTAACAGAACAGTCATAAAGTAAAAAAACATAGAAGTGATCAAAAATGCAAAGCCATTTACAGTCAAGTGACAAAAATATTTGATCCTGTAAACGACATTATTCTGTCATTAATGATTCACTGATCCTCTCCTTGGTTTTTCCAGCTCTGGTAATATTTTTCACTCCTAGTGATTGGTTCTCCAGATTTTCCAGCATTACAAATAATTTCTCTGAATTTGATGCTATCTAATTTTCTACTTTTCGTTCTTGTTCAATGTTTCCTTTATATAAGTAAGCTAAAACCTGTTCATTGCTTTGCATGCATAATGTAACAAGTGTTGTAAATTTGTGTTTGATAAAGTGTATAGGCCACTAGATAGGTAAGGAAGAGTTACCACAAAGTTATGTTGCCATTCTTCCTGTTTAAAAAATGGGACAAATTGCAAAAAAATAAAAAAATTTATTCAAGGTTTTAGATTACTGAAAGTTATTATGAACAATCTAATAAAATAATTTTTTAAAAAAAACCAAACTAATTAAATCAACTAATCAACTTCTACCTTGTGTATATTATCTTATGCAACAACAAAACTTACTGGGATCAAGGCTACCAAAGTTGACATCTTCAGCAGTATCAAAAATGTATTCCATGGAACTACTGAACTTTTTAAAGGTTGGGCTGTCCAGGAGCTCTTCTATTGTCAATGTGTGTTGCTGGTTGAATCTCTTTTGACGCCTCTCTTTTTTCTTTCTTCTTTGAGCTACAGTCACAGCATGAAAAATAAATTTACATCTATATTTGCTAATTTTAAATTACCTATGCAAAATTTTTTACTAGAGCAGTGATAAAGATGATTATAAACAGGTATATTTCCAGCTGATAATGTACACATTTTCATAAAACAAATGTTGCAGGGAAACAAAAATGTATTTGTACCATGATAAAGTAAAATATCCTTGAGCCAGACTTTATGACCAAACCAAAACTTGCACTCAATAAATGGATGAAGACATTATAGAGGTTTTTAGCATCTGAATGCCTTGATTAGTGCAGAAAAATGTGTCCAGTCTGCAGAAGTTTACTGGGTTAAGAGGGGCTGGTATGTAAATCCACACACAAAAAACAACACTTTAAAAAATATTGAGGGGGTTGGGAGTTCTTCCCTCAATGGAGTGTAGAAGGGCAGTGCATCTGATCAAAGGAAAAAAGGCCCCTGGCCAAAAATGAATTTACACATCGTAATATATAGCAAAGTTGTTACTTCATTACAAAAAAAAATCTAAAAAAAATTTACAGACCAATCAAAAGTTTCAATTTTATGAATTTAACAATGTTCAGTGTCACAAAAAAAGATAACAAATACACCTATATATAAATAGTCACTTAAATTCACTTATCTTTTTCCTCACTGGACAACATTGATAATGATATGCAAGTCTAACTCTGTTTGCAGCCTTGGCAAAGATTTCTTTTAATTTCCTTTATGTTAACAATAACTTATTAGTTTGTGGCTCAGTATTCAATCTTTTCTTTTCATTCTCAACAATGCACCTCCTTCCTTTCAAGCACTGACTGTAATTTGTGTTACTGATATTCAATTTCTCTGTATGCAGCTTCTCTTGCAACTTCTGCTATAAACTCTTCCAAGCTGATTAACATAATTAAAATCTTTCTTACAATGATAATAAAATGCCATTGCTTTGGAGTTTAGTTTTCTTATGAACTTACGACTACATTTCCTTCAACTTTCTACTTAAGACATTCTTATTTCCACATATTTTCAAACCTTAATCCAGACTTTTTCCATCCTGGTTTCTCTCAAAAACTTGAGATGCCATGCTTTGCAAGCCTCTTTCTTTTCATTTCTAGTTTTCATTATACAAAGATTTAAAAAAAATAAGTAGCAACTATTGAACAATCAGAATATTCTTTACAACAATTGTGTGCTAAATAATAAATGTAAAAATTGCTTTATAAGGATCAATGTGCAATGTGGCCAGACTTACCATTTAAAAAAATGAATCATCGATGATTAGAAAAGGTAATATTTAAAGAATTTGTCATTTTTCTCCTCAGGAAAAAAGTGGAAATTTTGCTTTAAAATGGACAAAAATCATGACTGCAATTTCCCCTCTTTATTATTAGCTTACCAAGTCTTTTAACAGAAGTGCAAGAAAAAGCAAATCTTAATCAAATTTAATCTTTTAGTCCAGTCATGTAGATTTTTACCTATATACTGATATGCAGTTTTGTTTCTTATGATAATAATTTGGTTTAAAACAACTGAACAACTTCAATCACAATAGCATCAGGATGGGTGGGTGAAATGACCAAGGTCATTGAGGGTTATTTTGCAAAAATAAAGCTTCCTACAAAAAATGGAGGTCGGGGTGATTCCAACAAATATTTTTCAGACAAGGAAGAGGGTGAACAGACCAATTTTATTTGTTAAAATAAAGCTTCCTACAGAGGCTGAAAAATTACAAGCATATAAAATGCTAAAGCAGGGTGGGTAAATAAATGCAAGTGTCACCAAAACCTAACAGAACCTATAATCGGGTTATTTTTTTGTGTCAAATATATTTAACTGGACTGCCACCCATGTCTGTGCAATAAAAAAAGGCAGAGAAGGTAATTAAATCATTACTGATATAATATGCTAACCATGGAATCTTATTCAACTAAATTAGCTCAATAGCGACAAGAGGCAATTAAAAATTATCTTCCAGTCAGTATTCTGTCAAACAATATTACATGTGCATCAAGAGTCTCAGGTGGAATATATAGAAGGTGCAGAACAGATTTTTAAACCAATTGTTGAACCAGGAAAACTGTTATAGCAACTGACATAGCACAACAAGCTCTTGAGACATTGCCTGTTGATATTATTGGCCATCTTCGAGCAACTTGAACACCTCCCAGGCATCCTCATCAACCACAACCTCCTCCAAAAATCAGAACATTACCAGTGTTTCCCTTTATGCACACTTGTGCATCAGGAACGCACACTGGAGAAAATTGACGCACAGAAATTTTTTGCGGTGAATTTTTTTTTTTTTGACGCAAAGGATTTGCAAAATATAATCAGGATTTATTTAATATCCAACGTGTTGCGTTAGAAATGGCATCATGTATACATCGATTATACATCATTAGGGATGGCATCGTGAATATTTCTTCCGGTTTCCTGTTTCGTATGATCTCTGTGTTGCACACTGCAATACTGAGCATACAAAGCAGAGAACCAGACCACCATTAAGCAATATTATGACAGAGTAGCTTTTCCTGATCTCGTGAGCTCTCAGGTGATTTTATCAGTTCAGCAAGATGTCCAGATGTTTGACCTCAATTCTTGTTGCACTAAAATGTGATCTCGAGATGAAAACAGCGTGCACTAAGAATCATTATCGAAGAAAGTAAAAGAAGCAGAACATGAAAGAGTAAACGTGGATCTGACTCTAATGAAAAATGGATAAAATATTCCCTTGACTAGAATACATCACATCCAAGGCATTGGGATTACCGGTGTGACTTCCTGATTGTGAAGACTACACAAGTGAATAATCCTTTCGTGACATCGTTTGAGAATTTTTAAAATCTACACTTAATCAGCACAAGATATCTTTTGTACACATTATTACCTAAAACATTCTTTCAGAACAAAGAAATAAGTAAACTTGCAGAGACAAATCCATTATTTGGATTACCAATTCAGGGGGTCGTTGCAGATTTGTATAACTTTGCTGCAACAAAACAAAGATTTAAAAGTTAAAGTGTAACTTGTTAAAAGAGAAGATGAATTACTAGCCTCTTAGTTTTGGATAAATGTGTTTTAGGACGAAGTACAATGAAACCAATGTGTGTGTGTGTGTGTGTGTGTGTGTGTGTGTGTGTGTGTGTGAGAGAGAGAGAGAGAGAGAGAGAGAGAGAGAGAGAGAGAGAGAGAGAGAGAGAGAGAGAGAGAGAGAGAGAGAGAGAGAGAGAGAGAGAGAGAGAGAGAGAGAATTGTGCAAATTGCAATATCATATTCCTGCTGAAAAAGTATGGATTAGATGAAAATTTGTCTGTTCATTTTTGACCCCCACATTTTTTATTTGACCCCCAGTTCAGACACCAAGTTTTTTTTGACCCTCAGTTTTACACTCCTGTGGGATACACTGATTACATATAAATTTATGCCTGAAGATAATGACACATTATCACAAATTGTCACATTTAAATATTATGACAGAAAAAGGTATGTAAAACCTGAATATGTTAAAAGTCTGAAATATGCTGATTGGTTTAAGGATGTATATGTTTAAGGATGCATTGCTACTAATACTCAGCAGATTATATTTGAGAGAGATGCTAATCAGTTTAGCATCTTTAACACAGCAGAAAATGAGTATACTGAACAAAAAACCAAGAAAGGAGACAAATAGAAGAAAAGAAGCTAAACAAAACAGGAAAGTTCAACAAAAAGAAAAAAATTTTGTAATGGGTTATCGCCTCACAATCACAAAGCAATCATGATGGTGCATCAATTTTGTCATAAGCAAATAGAAAAAATGTTCAAACATGTATCTGATCCAGCATTTGACATAAACGCACCAGTACTCAAGGACAAGTCTGTGCGTGATAATCATAATTATTTGTATGAAGCATGAGAACCAAAAATCATGCTTAAATTGAACCACAAGTCCAAGATATATCTAGGTATTTTCTACCCTCCAAGGTATTCACTAAAGTTCAGAGTAGACTTGTAAAAAATGATGGTAATCCTTATGGTGATGCTCAGGGTGGAACTGTTAATAAATTAATTATGGTATTATTCAGCAGTGAACGATATATTATTGCCAGTAAAGAAATCAAGGTATGCTTAAATGACGATGCTACTACGATAACAGTGATATGATTATACAAGGTCTGCTGGTTTATGATGTTTGCAAAAGATATTGAAGGAAGAAACCGGGAAATACACTGAAAGAACCACCGACCCACAAGAAGCTACTGGCCAGCTTTCTCACATATCCACATTCTCGGAATCTTAGATTTGATCCCATACAGACAGAGGTGAGATGGCAGTGATCTGTAACAGAGCATTTTAGACCACTCAGCCACTTGAGAGCCCCCCATTGGGGTTGGTGATGTTCCTTTAAATGGACATCAAGAACCATGTTCTGAAGTGTTGTTGGAATTTGAAAATAAACATGTTGCATGTGCCTATCATCACTTGACGACATTCATGGGGCATGATCAGGATGAGCATTCTGGGTTGCAATTATTTCACTGGGGTTTCTCTACTACATCTCATTGGAACACCAAGATTTGTTTAGACAGTCACTGACATACATTTTTAAGCTTGAGTAGGTGACTACATATTTAAAGCATTATATATACATATTGACATATATACAATTTACATATACATATTTATAATTTACATGTATACATATTTACAATTTACATGTATACATATTTATATACATAAATATAACACCACCAAGGGTCCTTGTTTACATTGACAGATTTATGCAGATAATTTAAAATATTTTGCATAATTCCCCATAATCAACCCCAGGGAATGCAAAATAGCACCCTCAACATGGTGACATGGTAGGACGGTGGACATGAATTTTCAGTTAGATTTTTCGGTTGAATTTCAAGCTTTGAGGTGAGGTATTTTACCCCAATATTTTTATATTTCAGAAATTATATAAATCAACTAGTACTTGAAAATCCAGCAATAGCTCACACAAGAAGCATGGCTAATTTTGTGACTTTTTCTCATTTTTATCAACTATTACCCCTGACAAAATGGGGGGAAGAGAAAACAAAGTAACCTGACAAAAATCGAAAAATAAAAATTAAAAAAAAAAATATACTTTAAGAAGCAGAAGTGGTTGTAAAATACAAGTGAGGTTACTCTTTAATCTTTTCTAAAGTGGAGAAAGCTTTACTTGACAGATTTATTTCCCTTCATTAAATTTCTTTCTTACAATGTTATACTTCGAAAGTGAGATGCCTAAATATTATGCTTTGTTTGTATTTCTTTGAAATTGCGGGTCTGGTTATTTTATGTGACATGTTGAACCGAAGCTAGAAAAATACAGAAATGTTTGGAAGCTGCATATATCAACTGCAATTCTATTTCTTTGCATGTCTCTGTATTTAAAGATACAACTGGTCTTGGATGTTTTTTATTTTAATTATTGCCAGCATTTCCGAGTTTGTAATTCTGACACTGCAAATTATTTAAATTATTAAGTATTTGGCAGTTAATGCGATCAATCACAAGACTTTTTTTTAATTAGAGCATAAAAACCTTCATAGATATAATTTATGCGAGACATACTAATTTCCAGCACTAAATTTAAGATAACCAGGATGCTTAATTATTCTGAATCTGCTGATCCATAGATGAATTTGAGGAGATATAAAATAATCAAATGTCACTGATGTCATCAGCACTATCAGTATATGATCATGTGGCCAGACATAACACCATTTATCTCAATGGGTGCAGTGGGTCTGGTAAAACAATGCAAGCGATTTAATTATTTTGGAATTCTGATATGGTTGTTTTCACGCCTACACATAGACTCGTCAGAAAAATGAAAGTGAGGAGTGAAATTTTATATTTATCACAGCTTCTTTAGATGAACAAATGGGCAAAAAATACATTCCTAAGTTCATTATTTAGGATGAAAAATGCGGTGTCTATAGATGTATTAAAAATGTTTCTTGATTTGAAATATTGCTGTGCAGAGATCGTTGTCAACCACCACCGTTTGTAGGTGAATTGCCACATGACTGGTTAAAAGAATTTGTAGATTATTATGAGGAAATACTTGATGATCATAGAGCTATTGGTGAATTGTGGAAGGAATTTAAAAAGCTAATCAGGCTACAGCCATATAAAATTCAATGTAAAATAATGTGAAAGGTAATTCCATAGACTGTGATGATTGACTATTGAAATTTGTGGAGGCCTGCTGATTTGACAGTTGCAAGTTGGAAGATAGTTCGTGATTTACTTCAGCAGCAATTATTTCTGTTACAGATCTACTTGTGCCATTTTGTTATCGACTAATAGATACAAAATAAAATATCGATCTTGAAATTCCAGGTGCTAGTGGTAAGCATCTTGTCTTAAATTATATTGTTTTAGTTCCTGTGAGTGCTGCTGATGGATAAATATCAATGGATGCTAGGATATGCTATAATGATTCACTCATCACAAGGATTAGGGATTTCAATACAAACATTTGGATTGTTGATGATCATATTGAGTGGTCAAATTCAGCTTATCTGGCAGTGTCTTGGGGTCAAAAGAATATCTCAGCTGCGGAGGATTATCATAGTCTTTACAGGAAATAATAATCAAACTACTGGCAATGGTGATAATATAGTAAGAATAAAATAAGCTGGTGATAAGAGATGTGATAAAAAAAAACAACGCGACTTTGATCTTAATAATAAATTTATCATAACACTGAAAGAACAAAATAATCACTGTGCTTGGTGCAACATATTAATGTTGTGGCGGTATTCTCCTAATTACCCATGACAGTTTACCGTAGATTGAATTAACAGTCTCGGGCCATACACGCATAAATGTGATGTTGACCTGTCTCAAGTGTAAGGAACCAGTTCACAAAAGTGAAGGTGGTGGTAATTGTCTATCTTCATGAGTTACTTGTAATTGTTCATGTACAAATCCTTGTTGAGGAGCAGTTGAACTCAGCTTGTAGATTGCAGGTCTACCTGTTTCTTAACTACTCCCTCAAGCTCCTCTGGGTCATATGAATACCTAGTACTGGTCATTGCACTGGTAGGTTTCTTTGTAATTGAATTGATGGGAGATCAAAGAAATCCCACAAGTAATTTCACCATTTAATGCAGCCATCATGAGATCTAGTCTGTCTGGACTTTGTTCAGTGATATTTCCTGCTCGTATTGATATCCAAACAATCACTCAGCAAGTGTTCAATTAAATCGATCAATGACAGCCTGATCATGATGAATTGTAATGTCCTCGTCTGATTTGACATTATATTGTTTCATCATTAACATTACTGCACCAAAAAATTCTTTAGCAGGATCAACTTGTAGCAACTGTGGCCATCGCAAGGGTCCTAATCAATAAATTGGTTCAAATGCAGATCTTCAGAAATTCAATTGCCATCTTTATTGATAGTAGTTCTGCTTTTTTCCATCTAATTGCAACATCCATGACAGCCCACTCATATATGTATATGCAATTGACATCTACCAATTTAACAGTATCATGTGGTAGAAAACAAAATATCTGCCTCACGAACCTCATGGGGAACACTGACATTAAAATGTGAGTAACAAATTTTTTAAAGTGGTGATTGATAAATTTACCATATTGCCTGTCGTGCTAACCAATTTGCAACAACAGAATGTGTGACTCCGGCTTCATCAGCAAGTTTATTAATTGCTGCTCTGCCCCTCCAATATTCTCTTCAGCAATAATAAATCGATTCCATTATTATAATATCCTAGCACTAGTTTACCTTTCAACACAGATCTTAAAATTCTTTTCAGAATCTCCCCTGCTCAGTTTCATAGGAAGCTTAATTTTCACAAAAAAAACCTTCTAAAAACTGGTCTTTCACTCCTCACTGCTACTACAATTTAAGATTGTGATTTCTGAACACAACCCCTGTGCCAAAATACCTTCATATCTTTCCTCCTCTCCACTATCCATTTCTTCATCATTATGCCCTGAGTGTCGCCGTCTTTTTGATCTAAAATCATCGTCTGAGTCATCAAGATAGATAACATCATCTGATTTCCTCTTATGACCTGTAATGAAAATATGAAAATGTTAGAACCAAACTGAGGCTTTTTTATATGGACACATCAATTTCAGCACACCCATCTAAGATGGGAAGAGGACTATAAAGTACTAACTGTCACTTCAAACTGAACATATAATGTATTATTGCCACAATATCAGTAAATCTTGAAAATTTCACGTTTCAGAAGAAATTAGTGGACTATAGTGGAAACTGTCTTAAAAGATCCTCCATGTGATTTCTAGAAAAAGGACATCGAGGAGAGAAAACCATTTTATACAGGGTTTTCAGCCCCAAAGTATTTCGTAAAGAATCAATTTTGTTTTTTTTTCAGAGAGATTGTCTCTTAAGTGAGGCCATCTATTCCACAGGCTCAACTGTGCACACATTCATTTAAAGCCCATTTGAGACACCCATTTTTATCAAGGTCACCTACCTATTTTATTCCTGAAATATCTTTACATCCAATTTCAGCAATTAACCCATTCTATCCTGAATACACCTCTGGTCGTAGACTTCCAATGTATCCAGAATACGCCTAGACTCCCATTTTATCCAGAATACACTTTTAGTCGTAGTTTACTGGGTGTGTATGTAGCGTCTCTAGAAACATGTTATACGTCACAAATACTTGTTTACATTCTGCACCGACAACAGGAAATGGTTAAAGCATGCATGTGCAAAAACATTTGAAAATAAATGTGGTTGGAAAAGAAAGAGCTATTTGAAAATTGATCGATAAATGGACAACTCAGATGTGAACATGGATATTGATGGCGAAGGTATGCGACATTGAAGTCGAAGATTTTGATGACTCTGAAGATAATCTTGACTTAATGGTTTAGATGTAAATGAAGTTGATGAAAGAGATGGTGCATGGCTGACAGGGATTCGGACAATGAAGCTAACTTTGAAAGATTTCAAGACGAATGGGTTCAGAATAATTTTTCTCCTCGGTCGCAGCCATGATTTAAATTGATTGAAGGGGCAACTGTTCAACATTCAAAAGAAGCCAATGCACATAACATTACTCTGAATTGCTTTGGGACGATTTACTATGGGTATAACTTGTGGTTGAGACAAACTGTTATGCTGCACAGGAGCGTAGCAAAAATCCCCCACCACAAGCATCACCAAAATAAACGCCAGTCAATATTCCCACAATGAAGGCCTTTATAGGCTTATGTTTTGCCATGGGAATATTTTGTCTTCCATCAAGACATAATTATTGGTGACAAACTAAGTATATGTTTGTCACGTCCTTTAATAAATTCATGTCTCGTGATAGATTTGATTTGATTTGGAGATACTTGCATCTCCATGACGAGCAAGCTGCATAGCCTCAACCAAAAGGAAGACCAGATAAACTGAAGAAAATTAGATGGTATCTGGATTATTTAGACCAGAGATTTTCATCAAATTTCATCACCAAAACAAAAGCCACAATTGATGAAAGCATGATCTTATTCAAAGAAAGACTCACCTTTAGACAGTATCTTCCAGCAAAACCAACAAAATGGGGTGGGTGAAACTATAGAATATGGCCAACAGTGCAACTGGCTATATGAAAAGATTCCAGGTATACACTTGGCAAAGAAGATGGGCAATAAAAGGGTCTGGCTTACAGAGTAGTAATAGATTTGTGCTCACATGTCGGGAAAAAAAAAAACTGTCTTCTATTTTGACAACTTTTACACGAGCACAGATTACTAAAAGTCTTACATACTAGAGGGGTGAAGGCCTGTGGAACCGTCAGTACCAACAAGAAAGGTCGGCCAAAAGATTTGCTGCCAAAACAGCTGAAAACAAACATGAATACAAAGTTGCACAGAAGGAGTAACTTACCTTTTGTTTGGCAAGATACAAAGGGTGTTTGTATCTTGTCAAATTTTTACGACCCATTATCTGTCGGCTTTGTAAACAGACGTTCTGGTAATCCTGTTCAGCGCCAGGTTAAAGTACCAAAAATGCTGTTGGATTACCAGCAAAACATGAAAGGAGTAGATCTCTGTGATCAGATGGTAGGGTACTATCTTCTCCATCACCAATCCAAAAAATGGTGGCATCAAATTTATTTTTGCCTGATGGAAGCTTCAGTGTACAATGGGTATGTCATTGCACAGGACACAAATCCAAAGATAGTTAAAAGTATGTGGCCAACATTTCAGATCTGGAGGACTTGGTTGCATGTCTGGTTGGTGACACTAGAGCTGGAAAGGCTGCAGCACTTGTTCTAGAGCCTACCAGAGTAACAGTGCAACATACATCTGAAAAAATGTTTGAGCGCAAAAATACCTGTTATGAATGTTCACTGGTCGCTTAACATTACTAGGTGTATGAATGCATAAAAGCTAATGTGTAAACAAATGATGTGTAATTGTCAGGTTTAAAAATGAAGTATGTTTTTGCAATGTGATGTGGACATCTTTATTCACCATTAAAGTAATATATTATTATTGACCTAGTAATGATGTGGACTTCAAAATTTGGACAAAAATTGTAAGGATTAATTACCTTCCTCTTACTGAATTTTCTAGGATTAATCTGTGGACAAGATTTTTCTGAGAAACTGTAGGCTGAAGTACATGTTCTAGATTTTGAACTCAACAAATTGTGCCAAGTGTTTTTTTGTGCAGTTTTAGTAAAATTATTATAACTTTTCAACTAACAGTGCCAGAAACTTCAAAATTGGACCAAAATACTAGAAATAGAATTATCTTTATTTTATTCCATAATATTTGGAGCATTTCATTCAACTTCATAAAGAAAATATTCACTGATGATCCAAAATTTGGATGACATAGATGAAGCTCTGGGGTGTGGACTGATTTATAGATGTAGTCTCTAAGCATGCATCACTGAAAGTACATCCAGTAAAGAATGAAATCCAACCTAATTGGCTTACAACTGAAATCCTTGATGCTTTGAAAACAAGAGACCAATTTAAGGCTATGGGAAACCATGCACAATATAATGTATGGAGAAATAAATAACAAATATGATCAAAAAAGCTAAACAAAATTATTATCAATCATTGCTTGAAAACAAAAAGAGCAACAAAAACTGCATTTGGAAAGTCTTCAATGAACTCACTGGAGGAACACACAAAGATCAGATAAATAAAATCCACTCACTTCTGGTAAATGACACCTTAGTCACTGATGACAATGACATTGCAAATGTTTTCAATGATTTTTTCACCAACATTACCACAAAGTTAAAAGAACCAGTGATTGAAAACAACTTTATTGAACTGAAAAAAATCTGCAGCAGCAAAATCTCTAAGGAGGTATGTTTCTCCATCCCACCAGTCTCAAAAAACTTTGTTAAGAAATATCTCAGTGAACTTGATACTAAGAAAGCTACAGGACTTGATCAGATTGGTCCACGACTCTTTAAATCTTCTGCCTCTGCTATTGTAGATAGCTTAACATTCATAATCAATTTAAGTATTGCATCCTCATCTGTTCCCAAAATGTGGAAAACTGCAAAAGTAACTCCTATTCACAAATCTGGCCCTAAGGATGATGCTGATTAACTACCGGCCAATCTCAATACTACCAAACTTGTCAAAATTGATTGAAAAGCATGTCCATGATTCATTCATATCATATTTAACCAAACACTTTCTGTTATACCCTAATCAATCAGGCTTTAGACAGAAACACTCATGTGAGACTGCCTTGATCTCCCCAACTGATAAATGGCTTCAAGCACTTGATCAAGGTAGAATAATAGGTTCTGTATTTGTAGATTTCAGGAAAGCTTTTGACATGGTAGATCATGAAATCCTTTTGAAGAAACTGAAAATCTACCAATGTGATGAAAGCACAATTAGATGGTTTACTTCATACTTAAGTGAGAGAACACAACATGTTTATATTAATAATGTTCTGTCTGAACCTGAAACAATTAGATGTGGTGTACCACAAGGCTCAATTCTGGGTCCATTACTGTTTATTTTATTTATTAATGACCTACCACTTGTACTAAAGGACTCATTATCATCTACAGATCTCTATGCAGATGATACAACATTGTCAGACATCCAAAACACAAAACAAGAACTCGAAATTTCTTTAAAGAATGCCTAAACAAACTAGAATACTGGTGCACATGCAATGGCATGGTGGTTAATACTGGTAAAACTAAAATATTACTTATCTCAACACGAAAAAAAAAGAACAAAACTTGATAGCGATGAACTATGTCTGACATGGAAGGATAAAAAGTTGCAAATGGTCTGTCACAATAGTCTACTTGGTGTTTTGGTAGATAATAACCTATCATGGACTGAACATATCAAACATATCAGTAAAAAAGTCAATTCAAGTTTATGGCTTCTCAGTAGGATAAGACACTTTCTCCCCGAAAAGCACAGAAAACTATTTTATAACAGTTACATACAACCCTATTTAGACTACTGTAATACAGTATCGGGTAATTCAAATGATAAAAACTTAGCAAAGCTGGCACATCTCCAAAAAAGAGCTTTTGAGTTTATATCAATCCAGAAAGAAAGGAAAATTTAGCTGGTATGTTAAAAATACCTTTTAAAGAACGAATCTGTTTAAGAAAAGCCAAATTAATGTACAGGATAGCCAATAATAATGCTCCTAAATATTTACAATCACTATTCAAGTATAGGCTACCTGGAAATACTCACCACCTGCGATCAATGTCTACCAAACATTACAAAATTCCCAAACCAAATAAGGAATTATATAAAAAAAGTTTCCAATACTCTGGAACTTTGCTCTGGAATAATATTCCAGTTGAGATTAGAAATGCCCACTCTATTTCCTCTTTCCAAACCTAGTATATACAATGGCTTCACAGATGCAGCAAAAATAAATAAATTCCTTTGAATGAGGGCCTCAAGGTAGATTAGTTCTTAGCTAATTGAGTTACCCTCTTTAAATAAAGTCATAATAATAATAACTGAAGTTCATTTTAAGTATTTTTTTCAAGCCATGTTTCAAAATTGAGCTGTGAGCTTGTACATTTGTAAATTTTAACAAAACATATATCACCGGGTTGCAAATTTTATTACCTTTTCAGAGATACATATTTTTATATACTTTAAAAAATAAATAACAATGCTACAACATTTATAGTAAACATGGTGAAGGTCATCACAATGTCTTCTGCTGCTGCTGCTGTGTGATGATCCATTTTACCACAGTGTATTTAGAATTGCTTTTCAGGAACCAGGCATTGCGGTAGAAATAGGTTAACAGGACAGAATGGGTTAATCATTCTAATGTAACTAAGATTTCAGTGGCCGATTCATGAAGCACAACATTGCTGAAACTAATCTTTTCTTTCCCCTGAATAAACTATTTGATGTTTTAATGCCTATACCAACAACCATTAACAGCAATGATGCTACATTACAGTTCTGCTTGGTCTCAAATCTTTAACAAATTTGCTATCTTAGTCAAAATTGTTAAAACATGTTGCCTTTTTAAAACCTGTAGAAAACACAAGTATCAATACCAAAGCATATTCTGTATTCAAAAGCATTTATGCTATAATGCTGCATTTAAAACTCTAAAAAATTATTTCAATGTTATGTAAAAACTTAGGATACATTTCTTTATTTGCAACTAAGTTAACCAACATAACTGAAGAAGAATGAATAGGGTTTTTTTAATTAATGACACATGTCACTGCCGTCCAATTTTAAAAAACTGAGGGAGTCCTGAGATATACTTATTAAAATACTTGCCTTTCTTACTTGATTCAGTTCTCACTGAAAAAAAAGTATTAAAAATATCTGAACGAAGGATCACAAAAAGCGAAGTTAAAAATGACTGGACTCACATTTAAAGAGACTTTTTCTTTACATTTCTGAAAAATAGTGTCAGTAGAGAGCTTTAGATCAGGTCAAATAATTTTTACCATTTGAGCGGGTCTTTGTAGTGCTATCTTCGGGACCCCCCCCTTGGATACTACATTCATTGGTGGGAATGACTATTACATCAGATCACGTAGTCACTGTTTATGTTCTGGTCGACCTCTGCTATTTAACTTAAGTAGATCATAACTCTGTTATATTCTCCATCTGACAAAATGGCAGTCTCTGATACTGTTCAGTACTTGCTCAAGTAAAATCACAACTATGAAAGCTTCAATAATTTTGATAAAGGCTCTAATACTGATGTAGGAAGCCATAAGATTTTATAAATTATCAAATTAAGCTGATTTAGTGATGTATATGCAGGCAAAGAACTTGTAAATTTCGAGTATGTGAAATTCCCACTTCGGTTGATCACAAGGCTTCACTGATTTGATAGTGAATGAGTTCTCTCAAGATTTTACAGCACAAAATTATTTTGTGAAAAATAATTATACAGCTATAACGACTGTATTTTACTCTTAAATCTTTCCATACATACTATATGTGTACCAAAAATGTAAAATGGTTAAAATTGCTGTTAAGTGTAACATACACTTCACTGCTTAACAGGCCTATGCGTAGTGAACTGCACAGTGCAACTTTGCTACATGTGTATCGAAGGGCTATAAAGGCATACACTCTATGAGGGAAAGGGTTAAGAAACCTTGTACTGCTGCTGACATTGATAGAACCAATCTGAAAAATATACACCATCTGACAAAAAGATGATCAACTTGGCTAAGGCTAAAGCAAGTTAAAGTACAATAGATAACTATTTAATGCAGTGACATCTGCACAACAGATAACATTTAGGCTCTGATGACACAAATTAAATTTTGTATCATATTATTTCTTCTAAAACCAAAGTATGCAGTCACAAAGTTCTAAGCACAAATATTCCATTTATTTAAAGTCATACCTGCCAAGTTAGGCCACCTAATTCCTCAATCATTTTAAGTTACCAAGTCATTCCATATAAATAAGCAAAGCTGTCCAGTAACAAATTTATCAGTGTCATTTTTGAGCTACCATCCATGGCATCTGGCCAGACATCAGACTTTTCACAACACATATGCCATGCTGTTTTGTTGCCACTTTAAAACCAAAATTTATTCTTCATTGATCTTGAAGAAAAACTCCACTTTTGTGCACAAGTTGTCTATGAGTTTTTGTTGTTTCAGGAACTTTGAAAATACCATGTGGCTTCTCCCCACTGCTCAGATACAAATTAATCAGCCAGTTTTGCAACTAGATCCAGTGAAAGGTCACAGTACAAAACATACACAACAGCTGTTAACTGAACTCACCCTGCCTCATTTACAAGTTTCAAAAAGTCAATCATGGATAGACCTGTATTATCTAACCATGTCTAGGAAATGCAAAATAAAACTTGATGTCATAAAAGTGGCCATTTGATGCAAGTAAATCCTTTATAGAAATATCTAAAAAAATCTAATGGCTATTGCTGGACATTTTTTTTTCTTGGATTAAAATGGCAGCAAGATATTTGTTGAAATTCAATATGAAAACATTCAAAGAAAGTACAAAAGATAGAAATAAAAAAACATTGATGATATACTTGATTATTAAATGTACCAGAAAAAGGTGACATTTTTGTTTCTGAATGTGTACTGTTACTTCATTTTTATTATAATCTTAATTTTCTCTCAATGTTTTTTTTTAATTTAAAAAAAGAAACTTTTTTCAGATACTGTAGCATTTCACCTGAGTATTTTATATAACTAGTTATTTTTATTGAACAAGAGGACATACTACTATGAAAATATGAAACATTGATGGGCATTTCCAGACAATTCTGATAGATAGTAAAGTTTTATTTCATTTGGACATCAAACCAGTGTTTTTTGTTGTTGCCAGTATCTTTTCTTTTTAATTAGATCCTATGCCACATCTATTTTATTCTAAATCTGACTTGCCTGATTTTCCTCCCCCATCAATGTATTTTGCAAAAGAAACATTACAAGAATATGTTACTTATTTACTTATTTGTTGGTGGTTATTTTTTTATGCTTTCTGTTTAACATATGTGATGAACGAAATGATGTACTGAAAAAAGAACAAATTTCACATACGATTTGCTGCTGCTTTGGTTTTAGTTTCATATATTCATTAATCACTTGTTCACTCTATAACATTTTAGTTTACATTTACTTTTGTAATACAAATAACTGTACACAGAATCTTAGACTAAAACATTTTCAAATTTTCTTAAGATTTACTAGATTAGATTTTTTTTTCAGTAAGAAAATACATTTGTCTAAGTCTGATAGTGTACTTATTCCCAAAATAGTATATTGTTGGTGATAACAAGGTATAGCTTACTTTTTGTCTTTCTTTTTCTTTGACACTGCTAAGGGCATAGACCACATGCACTTTGAGATTGTGTTTAAATAATCCATAAAATGGAATTATGTAATATTTGTATGGAATAATTATAACCATTTACAACAAATGTCTGACATGGAACCTCCAACATAGGTACACAAGCACATATGTGTGCGCACGCACACACACACACACACACACACACACACACATCAACTGTGTCAATTTATAAACATTTGCCAGTCATGTTCACTTTGCTGGAAAGTATACTACCATAATGTACGAATTTCTGACAAATGGTGTAAAAGTATAATACACAGCTATACCCCTGACACTTTTTGGGGGCAGAATATGACTTATAAAAAATATCATTACTTACCTGTACCCATGGTTTCTATGGACTTCAACATCTGAAATAGAAGCATAGAAACAATTAAAATAGGCACAAATTTATGAATAAAAGAAAACTACCTTGACTTATGAAAATTATTGAAGTACTAGTAAAAAGCAAAATGCAGCATATCATCACATCACTGGACAAAGTAACCAAATTTTCTAGGTTTTTATCAATGAGAAAAGATCAACAGATTACATTTCCATGAAGTAAATTAAATTAATCAGAAAAAGTAGACATTGTGAATTTATTTAGTTTCATATTTATAAATTTTGGGAAGTTACTTTTTTATTTTACATTTTCATTGGTACTTAAATATCTGGACAAGCCTCTGACATGCAAAAAGAAAGGTTATTGTCTTAAAAATGAAAGATGCATGGTTTTATAAACCATAAAAATTGGTACCCATGAATTACAGCAAATTCACAGAATGTTGGCTTTCAGAATGCAAAAGATATCTTGAAGCTAGAAATGTGTTCACAGGTGATGCTCACCACACCATAATGCCTCAAGTTGACTGCAATGGAAAACTCCACAAAAGAGTAATGGATGATTGGATGAACAATGGTAATACTCTATACCCTCATAAAAATATTTTTTACCAATACATAAAAATATTTCAATGTGGTAAGGAAGCCAAGGTAAAGAAGCTACAAGTGGTTTACCAAGCTGTCAACAATGAACTGTGTCTGCAAGAAAACTGTAAAAGGTTCCAACAGGCAATAGCAAAATGCTGGTCATTTCATTAAATTTTTTTTATTACCATTACTGCTGTTCTTTAAATGATATTTCCTTCCCCACAAGACATTATTATGGACTGATGGATAGGCACAAACAATAATTGATACAAACTGATAGTAAACACTATATTCTATTTCTAGAACAAGAACTGCACATATTACAACTGCCCCATGTTTTAACAGTATTCTATGTAGGCACTAATAGGGTACTGTTGACAGATTACTGATCAATGGGTTTCAATGACCTTGACATTTTGAAAAGTATGCTACCTTGAACTCCATATAATGTGCTTGAATGATTATTTTCTTATTAGACTTGCCATGACTGTGATCTTTCATATTTGGTCACCAGAATCAATAGCTGTCTTTCTTACTCTTACCAAACTGAACATTTGCGATGTTTTGTTTATCACTACCCAAATAGGAACAAAAAAAGAAGCAGGCCATGGCACTGTTTACAGTATCTGAGAAGCACATTGGTATCATGTTTGAGTTTTAATGGCAACCAATCAAATTCAAAAATTTATTAAGGTTGATCTAATTATAGTGATCTAACGTCTGCTCAAGATTCTCACTCTATAAAATTATGCAAAACCATCTTCTTTTTCAAAATAGCCTTTGCCATTGGACCCCAAAACATTTGCACTATTTCAAACTCTAGTCCTAAAAATATTTTGGTCCAGGCTTAGTGGTTCATAAGTAAAGCTAATGTGCAAACTTTTTTTTTCTTCTTTCACTGTGAACTTGACCTCAAAATCAAGTCTTCTTCTTTTTTTTTTTTTATACCTTACATGCAAGTCATCCACAAATTTTGGTTAGGGTACAATTCAATAACTAAAGTTTTATCTTTCTGTTACAGTAACCTTGACCTTTGATTCCAAATCAAAATGTTTCTTCCTTACTTCCAAGTTAAAGATGCTCATAAAGTTTGGTCTAATTTGTAGAACTAATGTTACTCAGAATCAGTGACCTTTACCTTCCACTCTTCTTCAGTACACAAAAGTGCAAGCCATCCACAAAGTTTGGCCTGGGTATGTGATGTAGAACTAATGCTATTATGCAAAAAACATTTTTTAATCAGTCACAGTGACTCTGAGATTTAACTTTCTGTCCCATAATCAGAAGACTTCTTTCATACATGTGCACGCCATCCACAATGTATGCCATGTGTTGACTGTGGAAAAGTTAGAATGCAAATAATAAAAAAAGACATCATAAAACAAAGTAGAGGATATGGTGGTGTATAACAATATATTCCAAGCACTAGCTTTATAAGATGTTAGTGTGGGTGATATTTCTTGTGTATTTTCTCTTGTTCTTACTTAAGAACAATACTTCAGGAAAAACTTGAATATAATGTTTCAAAGTTTGTTTAAACATGCAAAGATCATAAATAATCTTTGGTTATTGAGAGTTAATGTTTAGAGAAATGCAACATTTACACAAGTAGAAATAGATGAGGGTATTATCTATCTGTGGTCTAAAATGATCTTCCGAACCATTGACCCAATGGATCAGAAATAGCGGAATAATAATAATACTGGGATACCTGAACTGTTGCAGCATGACAAGAGTTATTGCAAATAATCATATTCTCTATATCATGCTGAAATGTGCTAAATTTAAGTGATTCACCAAACATTAACTAAATTAAAATTTACAAATTTCCATTTTTGATGCCATAAATATAGTTCGATAAAAGAGATCACAATCAAAGGCAACAACATTTTTCAAATAACCAGTTTATATTATCTTCAAATCAAATCAAGTCCTCAAATGGGAGGGAGTAGAATGAAAAAATTATCAAAAAAATTTCAAATGTGAAAATCAAACAATGTCTGGTAATGTTCCGAATTTGGAATATGTAATGACAAAGCACATGTCTGTGTCATAAAAACTATTAACAAGGAACAATACTCTCACAATTACTATATCATACCCTTTTCAGTCCTGTGTAAGGATGCATGCTATAACTAACAATATTCAATGTAGCAAATGGCTACCTATACTGTTTTGTAATAGTACAAGTGCAGAAACAAAAGCCAACTTTGTAGAGCAAGGGTTGGGTTTGATACCCACCCTGGTTATCCTGGGTTGACTGCCTGTGTTTCTTCGAGAAAATCACTTAGCTTCCATTTCCTTAGCAAGACGACAACCAATAATGAGAAAGAGAAAAAGGCCAATTTAACCCAACAACCAATAATATGAGAGGGAAAAAAAACCCACAATTTAGCCCAACAACCTATAATGAGAGGGAAAAAGGCCAGTTTAACCCAATAACCAATAATGTGAGAGGAAAAAAAAAAAAATTTAGCCCAACAACCTATAATGAGAGGGAAAAAGGCCAGTTTAACCCAACAACCAATAATGTGAGAGGGAAAAAAAAAACAATTTAGCCCAACAACCTATAATGAGAGGGAAAAATGCCAGTTTAACCCAACAACCAATAATGTGAGAGGGAAAAAGGCCAATTTAACCCAACAACCAATAATGTGAGAGGGAAAAGGGCCAATTTAACCCAACAACCAATAATGTGAGAGGGAAAAAGGGCCAATTTAACCCAACAACCAATAATGTGAGAGGGAAAAAAGCCAATTTAACCCAACTACCAGATGGAAAAAGGCCAGTTTAACCTAACAAACCAATAATGAGAGAGGGGAAAAAGGCCAATATAACCCAACAACCAATAATGTGAGAGGGAAAAAAGCCAATTGAACCCAACTACCAGATGGAAAAAGGCCAGTTTAACCTAACAAACCAATAATGAGAGAGGGGAAAAAGGCCAATTTAACCCAACAACCAATAATGTGAGAGGGAAAAAAGCCAATTGAACCCAACTACCAGATGGAAAAAGGCCAGTTTAACCTAACAAACCAATAATGAGAGAGGGGAAAAAGGCCAATTTAACCCAACAACCAATAATGTGAGAGGGAAAAAGGCCAATTTAACCCAACAACCAATAATGTGAGAGGGAATTAGGCTAATTTTACCCAACAACCAATAATGAGAGGGAAAAAAGCCAATTGAACCCAACAACCAGAGGGAAAAAGGCCAGTTTAACCCAACAAACCAATAATGAGGGGAAAAAGGCCGATTTAGCCCAACAACCTATAATGAGAAGGGAAAAAGACCAATTTAACCCAAGAACAAATAATAATGGTGCATTTAAATTTTACAGCTTTGACAGAGATAAGAAATTTCAAGTCTGATGAAACATAAACCAAATATTAGTGCAACAGCTGGACCTACATGCTGAATGCAAGAAAAGCATTAGCCAAGCATCAATTGTTGATGCCAACAATAGGAAAAAGACTGCTATGTCTTGCTTTGCAAATAAACTGGACAAAAAAAATTAATTCAACATTCTGCAGCATGCTTTTGAATTATAAGGATAATACCCTCATTTACTTTACTAGTGAAGAAACTTCAAATGAACAAAAAGGAAACTTCCCCTGTCTTGAAGTGAACAACTGGGATAATGTGATCCATGATGTTAATTTTAACAGAGAAATGTTAACAAGTACCTTTTCAGACTGCTGTACCTGGTGTGAAATAAAAGGCTAATTAATAATGAAGCCATTGCCAACATTCAAAATCTTCAATGTTAGCTGAGTATAGGTACCAAACTTGGCTTCCTTATGTCGTCTGGCATCATAAGAAAAATCGGCACACTTAAACATAGCAAAGTCAATTAACTGGGTTGGTTTGCTTTGTAATAAAATAACCTTTGTATTCAATATCCTGTTGGTAAGTTTAAGCAAGGAGTTTATTGCTTGCTGCCAGTTTTGTGTATCCATCAATTGGGTTTCTATTTGTTTATCATTTGTAATCATAATTGATGTTTGCAAGGCAAATAGTCTACACAAAAATAACTTGCTTTAATAACACTTTTGCAACCCTAGCTAGCGAAAAGATTATCATTTGCACTCACAATGGATGTATTTTAAAATAATGACTTTTATTTGCAAGATACCGTCATCGTATAGTTAACCTGGATACAATACAATCAGGTGTCTTTAAGCAATTGGGTGATATTTTTGTTTCTTTTGCAATTTTGTTATTTGACATAAGAGAAACACATTACTGTAAGGATGCATATGTAAGCCGGCATCCAATACATACACAGAGTTCGTGGATCTATTTTGTTCTTTAATAAATTTCTCATGATGAAAAAAGAAGGAATAAATGATAACATTGCATGGTTAGTTTCTTTCATTTGATAAGTGTATGTTTATCAATTCTTTTGGTACTTTTCAAGGGAGGAGGAGGCACAAATTCAACACAAAATTATTTAATTATTTTCTTATTTGAATCGAGCAAATATGATTAATGATACTGACTACAAATGACAAGCTTTTATTTTTCGTGTGCACACAATAAAATTAACTGGTAAGAGCTTCATATTGCATCAACACTGACAAAATGCTCAACATTATTCTTTTTATTTCATGTATAATCTTGTTATATGCAGCAGTGTTATGAGAAACCTAAATTTAAATACATTTGTTATAATATATATATATATATATATATATATATATATATATATATATATATATATATCCCTTAGAAAAATGTATACATATTCTATGGAATATTATCTGTTAAGCATTTGTTATTTAATAAATCAATATTGAAAATTTGACCAGATGACTTAAATGAAGAATGTTGTTGTGCAGATGCATATATTTTTAGCATAAAAAATGTATATAAATATTTTAATCAGAACAAGCAAGATATATTAACTTGTGTTTTCTCTCTTATATATGTACGCTACAAATTATGATTGTTTTCTTTGAAAGAGTACCCATTTCGTTTAAATATAGGTGTTTTTTTCCCCCAAAACCTATTCTTAAAATGTATCTTACATAGTATCTTCTTGTTGTTTAAAGAAAAAGAAATTGTTCAAACTATTGTTAAGTTGAACTGAAATGTCTTTCGAGCTGGGCCAAAATGTCTGGGGCCAAATTGACTATAATTCGGCATAAATGATACAAATTTACTCATTTCCTCACCCTATTCAATTCCAAATAATGAATCCACTTTTTTCTGATAGAAAAGGTCTTTTGGAAAAAGGAAAACCTCTTTTTCCCCATCATCACTCTTGGCTACATCCATATGCAACACAATGCACCATATTAGCTGTACAGAAACATGATCGTAAGATATATCACACAGACATTTACGTGGGGAAGTTAAACGCAAATGGCTAGGTTGAATAGAAGGGATAAATGTATATCATATCTGTTTTTGGCAAGCAGAAACTACCAATAGTTTACGGCGATTGAGGAATAATTTTTTTCATTTTAAAAGCTGATTTTAAATCTAATTAAACATTTTTATGGTGTGCATACTTAACAAATGCATTTTGTTTGTGACCATAATAATATCACACATTTTTTACAACAAAGGTGGCCGGTTACCTTTAAACAATCATTGATATCTATCTTTCCATTTCAGATTTCATTAGGAATTTCAAAATATTAAAATTAAATGCTCTGTAAATTATATTTGAACCTAATCTTGCTGGCAATGTCTAAGTGCGTGTTGTATTTGCACTCTGTCAGGTAGGAATGGAATCTAACAAGATTCTGATGATCATTTCTTTTGACAGTAATTTCATGTTTTTCATTCCCCGTCCTCTACCACAATTCATAGTACCTTAAATTGTATCATTTGTACTTTTCTGTCCTTAAATCATGATCCTTAACTATTAAGGAATTGACATAATTACAAAGTACATGTACCCTGACATAAAAACAAAAGAAAATCAAATATTAATGTTTTCTGAATGTGAGCCATGATCACCAGGCCTGCCATGATAGCATAAGTAACATCAATTAATTGTTCATCAGTGTTAAAACAAAATTATCTATGCTGAAATCTGGTCTAATACATAAAGATACATTATTAAAACACGAGTTTGATAGATACTGCATACTGAAAATATAAATACAAAAAGTATATGAAGGACTAAGAGGCAACCAAATTTACAGCTGCTGGACCACTGTAAATACTAAAAGTACAAACAAAAAAAACATTTATGGCAAAAAAGTTAATAAAATTTAAATCTTCATTGCGAATCTTTATCATAAACAGATTTTGAGTATAATCTGAGAGAAACATTCATGATTACAGTGCCTGGGTTGCAGGGTGGAAAAGGACAAATAATACAAGAATCAGTTTAAAGACTTTAACAGTAAGTCCTCCATTGGTCCCATTTCATCTCAATAATCAATTTATAGTTCTACCCACTATTACTAGACCTTAAGATCAATGTATGTGCAAAGTTTGATGGCAATCCTCCCAACTATTTACTTGTGCTTACTATGGATGGGCAAAAACAGACCACACCAACAAATTATTCTGCTATATGACTAGAAGATCTAAAAATTAAAAATTTACTGGGGTAAATGAAACCAAAACCACATTTTCCTATTTTTACATTACAAAATCAAATTTCATCACAGTTACCATGCAGCCACAACAGGAGCTGCAAAGGTTCAATGGTAAGCATACCAGACATTACAAAGGGTGCAAGACTTAATCCTACTATAAGATCAGCCTGGGACAGCCACCATGGTGTCCTTGGGCAATGCACTTTACTCCCACTGCCTCAGTGTTATATAACCAACAACTTGTGTTCCTGTGCCATAAACAGCAAAGCAAACACAGACACCATTGCCATGATTGTAACTTTCTTACTAATTGTCTTTCTATCTATTTTGACTGTCATTTAAAGTATTTGTTGCAATGCGCACTCATATACAACTACAGCTGTTTCAAATGAACTGAAAGAATCTCCAATCCTGCAACACACTGTTCATCTGAGATCTGATTGACCTTGATGTGAAACCAAAACCACATTTTCCTATTCAAATATACACAAAGCATTAAAGAGAATTTGAACATATGTTGGTCTTAATAAAACTTTCAAATTAATAAAGCTTTCAAATCTACCCTTTTTCAACTCAGGTATTTAGTACACCCTTTACATATCATGCTATCACATTAAAACTACCTCAAAAATTCAGCCATCTAAATTTAATTAAATACAATTTCTGGAATGCAGGTGGTATTAAGACTGATAATCATATCAGCACAGATTTATTTTCTGTTTGTTTTCTAACCCAGTATGAAAACATGGACTATAGCTAAATTACTTGTTAAGTTAAATGCAGGAACTATTTCAAAATATTATCTTGGAAGTGATTTATTCACAATGAAAACTGCACAAAAATCAATTTCTGATGTAACAATGACTGAGAAACATTCATATATGTGGCCAAGTCCATGCTGCATGAGACAGGCTTCCATAAATTTCCATCTTCTCAAATGGGATTTTATTAGCGACTATGATGGAATGATGCTAATAAATGTTGGCATACAAGTCCATTGTCCCACACACAAACTACACCTCCACATTTTGTTCTCAACAAATGGCATTGTTACATCTTTTTTGGACAATTTCAGCCAAAAATGTTGCAAAAGTGATTTTGACATTTTGATGGGATATTGGCTCATACAAGACCTAAGGTTCCATATCTGACATGTGGGTTGGTGATAGGACTGTGCTGTGGTACATCCAAGCAACTAGGAAACAGAAACCAAAATGTCAAAGCACTACTCTGCCCAACCCAAACATTCTGAGATGAAAAATGATGGTCGGCAGGCCCCGGGGCAGAAAGTACATAAAAAATGAGATATAATGAGATGCAATTAAATGTTAACTGAGCATTCTATACAGATAAACAGGAGATTTGCTAACAGATCCAATTTTAATCTGACTGAACATAATTAACTAGTACACATTTAAATCTAGAGTTGGTCTATTCCATTCCCACAAAAAAGATGTACAGAGCACATACATTTCATCCATTTCATGAGCATATCTTCTATAATGTCACAGATAAGGAAACAAATATATTTTTCAACTTTTAATCAGAAATACTGTATCAAAAGATTTATAGAATACAGCTGGTCATTTGGATGTTTTAAAGAGTTACATCTGGTTCATGATAGTTTACCCATCAAAGATGAAAGGTTCAAGTCCAGTTTTCCATGTTTAAAAACATCAGATCAATAGAACTGTCCAATAGAAATATTAAATTTAAAACTACTTTCCATAAATTGTTCTGATCCTTGCCATCAGATTAAAATAGTAATTTTCAATATGCAGAAAAGAAAACAACATAAACAATAGCAAAACAAACAGCATGCTTGCTGTATTTACCTTTGGGTCCAGAGGTTTCAGAACAACAACTGGTAACGGACCTTTTGGTGCAGTAAAGGACTTTGAGGAATTGACAGAGTCCGATCTACTAAAGTCCGATCTACTTAAGACTGAATCTGAAGAATTCTGATTTATATTTAAATCCTCCTGTAATATGAAACAGAAAAGACACATTTTTACTATGTGTAACTGATACAGATTCACAATATCTACTAAGCAAATCACCCCCTCCATTATTTATGCAGCTTAACCTTACTTGTATGACTTGCACATATATGACTGTAACCTGCAGAAATTCCAGTAATTGCTGGTCTGCAAAATAACTTTATAGTCTAGCCAACAACAAATTAAAAACTCTTCTTCTTACAAATGGCTTTGTAAAGCAGAAGGTACAATATCAAAGCCTATGATCTATTGTTATCTTCCATTTACTTAAGCAAACACTGCAGGAAAAGACAAAGAAATGTTTTTCCAAGCATCCACTTATCAAGCCATTCTTCCTCCATGTATGACCTGCTCATGAACATCTGCTACACTTCCTTAATAGGTTTAATGTTCTCAGTTACAAAATACAAAAGAGAATTCTTGTTCCAGGCTGGTTTCTACAGTATTATCTTGCACTGTATTGTATTGTCCAAGTTTTAGGCTGGAAGACTTGAGACAAACATGCATGCACATGCACAAGTTAAAATTTGTGATGTCTTTATATGGTCTTGGAGATGAATGCATGAAGACTAAAAATTTACAACACTCAAGTTTTAAAGAAAAATTGTAAAACATTAACTTAAAGCCAATAGCAACAGATCCATGTACTGTGCTAAAGCATATATGTCCTGTCCAGTAACTACTCATCATTTGGTTTGACCATTTCATCAGCTTTCAAGAACATTTTCAAACAATTGTGCACACTATTTAATTGATGCAATTTACAAGAACAAAGAGATTTGGGGATGATATCAAATTCAAACCAAATGTACACTCATCTTGAGATAGAACATTATAGTAGAACAGGTACTAACAACTTTAACATTCAACAGTAAACACAACATCAGGTGGGGGTGAATAAAGGAAATCTCTGAGAGAATGCTATCAAATATATAAGGACAATAATGTCACAAATTGTTTTAAATTGCAAAATAATAAATTAATTCATCAACCATTACACTTAATAGGCCTTCAATGCAAATCCTGGATGCATGGTAAAACATACCTTTCCAGCTTCTTTTGAAATGGCCTCCATGGCTCTTGTACTGGCTTGCCGCCTTGACCTTCCATGAGGATGGGAAGCATCTTCAGTGCTTTGAGTGATCAAAGTGTCAGCCTACAAACAGAAATAACCATGTCCTGGGTTCTTGCCAACTTTACAAAATCCATGACATTTCCCAAAAAACTTTTACCAATTTCAAAAGTACCTAGTAGATAAATTTACAACCCCTAATAATTACCTAACTCATAAATTTAACACACAAGAAAAATGATTTTAGTAATTTTACTTCTGTTACGTCTAGGGGCTTAAACAATATAACAAGACAAGGCAGAGCCCAACAAACAATCAATTTTTAAAATATAAATTTAATTCCCATAAATATAAAATCAACCAAAACGAAACAGTAATAATTTATAATTCACATCAATCCAGAAAATATCCAATGGTATTCCATATGAAGGTTCTAATGTGCTATTTATGTGTTAACTCATTAACCCCTAAACCAAATAGCTAGGCAGTCCCCTACAGCATCCTTGCAGAGATCACCTAGCAGTGTTAGTCTTATCAGTGCCTGTATCCCTGGGACTTGCTGACAGCACTTGGCTTGCATATTTTCCCAGAGGTTTTACTTGCAGTAAATTTGTGATCATTCTATTTATATTTGTTTAATTAGGCTGAAATTTGGCACAACAGTTCTCAATAAAATTATGTATATAATGGTATAAATATCATGCTATATGCAGAAATAAAACTCATGTATAAAGGTGAAAATAAATTATGTACTTATCAATTTCTTTATCTTGCCATGAATAATTCATAAAATCCATTAGGAATACACACATAATAATTGACACATGAAATATTTATTTTTTATGTACACAGAAATTCCACTTGTCATCTCATTTGCAAACCTAACCTCCTGTGAATACTGTTCAAAGATTTTCCTTGCTCTTGAATTACATTTCTTCCTTAGAATTCTCACTGAAAATTAAAAACCTAATAAAACACTTAATAAAATTTTAACTCATTTTCATCAAGTTTGCTGTTATCATCAATGGCTATTTTGATGTCACTATCAATCTCATCCGATAAAAATTCTGAAAATTCTGTTTCTAAAGTAAAAGTCTGCTCCAACTGGCTGATTCCTGTCACTTTGCATCATTTTGGATCTAAATATCTTTACTATTTCTGCCGCCATTAAAATCAATTTTTTTCCCATGTGTTCAGCAGTGTTCACTCCTTCTATGTAAGCTAAAATTGTATTGGTTCAATTGCGATGCAATCGAGGCGCTCGGAAGATGAGGGAGGAAAAGTGCAGCAAAGAGTAATCAGGGCGCCAGGGGTTAATGAATCATGAATGAAGAATTAGTTTCTACATTCAAGATTTAACTTTGAGGTAATCCCAGGAAAGTAGAATATCGCTAAAGGCCTTTAAAGTTTCACATAATAAAACAGAATTATTTAAATGTTCAATTCCTTCAATAATTTCATATAATCCTCAAGGTTACTGTTTTATAATAAATATTTTCCATTCTTTAAGACTAACCTATCATAAATAAATCATGATTTCCACTTATGACAATTACAAAACCTGCATATAACTAAAGAATCCTAATATGGTGCTTCAATTCTCTTACATGGTCTCTATGTGTATACCAAATCAACAAAATCTGATTCAGTAAAAAAAATTATCGAACATTTAAATCCTTAAATGGTGAAATAATTTGACCATCTCAATTATTGAGCCAATCAACAATAAGGGCATTCCAATCTCTACAAGACAAGTGCACTCCTAATTTGACATGTTTATGTCACCACCATTCAAATTAATGCATTGTGTACTTGATAGAATTAGTTGCTGACTTGAGTTGATTTTTGAATGAAAATCTCTATGTATTCTACTTGTACTTCTACAGCACAAGCCAGCCACTGACTTTAAATTAAATATAAACATCATAACCCAAATGACTTAGAAAAAACTATATTATAAATTAATATGTAATACAAATATCTTTAATACTTCTAGAAACAAATAAATAGTATGCATGGATTTTAGTCTTTTGAGTGTCTCAGAAGTGCAATATTTCAGTGTAAATATCCCAGGATGTAGTTCATTTGTGATGTTTCTGAGAAACCTACTCTAACAAATCCATTATTGAAATGTAAAACTTTTTGTCAGTGAACAAAAATGCAACAGGATAATGTGAAATAACTAAATTCCATGACCTTTCCAAAACTTTGAAAAATGTGTGCAAATTTCAAAACATTACAAGGTACCTGAAATGCCTTTTTATAACTTATGAATTCTACCTGGATTTCCCTGACTGAGGGAACCCTAAATTATATCTACATAATACAACACATTTGGCATATTCTACATATATGAACATGTTACAATTTGGAAAAAATGAACAGCAATAGATATTTCAAGTAGTGTCTGATCAGAAAAATAGAGCAAGGAAAATCTCTGCGTCTTTTTTAAAATGCAGCCAGCTGTGTTTTCAACCACTGCTGCACAGAATTATGTTTTATCTTACATGTAACCATTACCTCACTAGTTAAAAAAACAATACTATTATCATTCGGAAAGTCATAAAAATGGTGTGATAGATAATTTTGTTTATTTTGGGTCTAATTATTTTTCTTTGCCTTTGACGCCATTTTCAGTCATATGCTGACAGTATCTTGGAACAAGGCAAGGCACAGAAAGGAGCGAATGGAGGTTGTTATTTCAGTACATGACAAAGGTGTACATAAAATAAAAGTTTCTTGTGAGAATCGCTTTTAAATCACATGTTTATTTTCCACCTCATTCTTGGGCATGGTGATTATATGGTTCTAACATACTGTGGCTATGATGTGACAGTTACAGGTCACATAAGATTAGCTCTAGGCTTCACACTCAGTTGTACACCTATGTATTATAATAACAGATTAAGAAACTGATGAACATGTGCCTTCCCTGTTTAGGAAAGTTGTAATCTAGCCATTAAGTAGCTAGACCAAACCTTTGTGTTATTCAGTGTTTAAACACTGTTTATTATGATAACATTAGAGTAAGAAGCTGATGTGCATGTGCTTTCCCAGTTTGGGAGAGTTGTAATCTAGCCAATAAAGAGGTTGAACCAAACCTTAATTTTGTGTTAATCAGCAAAACATAATATTTGGGTGTGTCAATTTACACAACAGCGAGGAGTTATAGACTGAACCTTTGTATTTTTTTTAATCAGCAAAACATAGTATTGGGGTACGTCAATATATGCACTGTCAACAATTTTTTGTGCATTAAATTGGAAAAGTCTGCGTATTTGACACATGGGTAGATAAAACAATGGGTTTGTGGTCTTGCACTACAGATTATTATGCAAACAACAATATTCTCACTATTTGCAATGACCTTGATCTCAAAATTTAGTCTTCTTTTTTACTTAGCACAAAAACATTCAAAGTTAAATGACAAAGAAATGATATTTTTTGTGCAGAAACAAATTTTTTCTCCAAGTTGGTGACACTAACATTTGACCCAAAAATGCTCCTAGTTTGGAGTATGTGCAATCAGGAACAATAACCCCTATAAATGACTTTGTTGAACAGTGAAACTGAATTTAGGGCCTCGTCAATAAAAGGCTGCATACTTAATTTCATTGAAATCTAGCATGTTTTGGTGATCATATGATGTAGAAACCAGTCATAATGATGGGGCAATCTGGACCCAAACTAACAAAAATGATTGGGTGGAAATCAGATTCATGCAAGGTTTCATCAATCTGACGATAAAAGGCAAATCTGGTTGAAATCTGCCAAACTGAGGTGAATTTATATCTTGCAGAAATCAAATTTCGGGACAATGAGAAGAAA
This sequence comes from Potamilus streckersoni, assembly GCA_016746295.1. Lineage (NCBI taxonomy): Eukaryota > Metazoa > Mollusca > Bivalvia > Unionida > Unionidae > Potamilus > Potamilus streckersoni. The sequence goes on along the minus strand of JAEAOA010001671.1, from coordinate 934,416 downwards.
ATCGACTACATCTCTTCTAATGAAGACTATATAAAATGCAGATGCTGGTATATGAGATAATGTTCATACCAAATTGCATCAGAATAGGCTGAATGGTTTGTAACCTATGCTAAATCCCATGTAATATGATGAAATGAAATGACAAGGGCCATAACAATCCAGGATAATCTGGCACAGTATGACACAGGAGTCTGTTAGTACTAAGTTACTTGGAACGAAGAGTCTTGCCCAAAAACAGAAGCAGCTGTGATGGGCTGATCTGAATGAAGGATTGTTATATTGGTGTATGTGTGATTTGAATTTTTAACGCAGCTTTAAAAACTTTTCAGTCATATCACTATGATGTCTGCAGTGTGGCAGTTTATAGTGCTGTCTAGCACTGGTGTATCATGCCAAAGACAAGTAGCATGATGTCCTACCCAGTCACATTATCCTGACACCAGGCCAACCATTTCTAACACTAACCTCTTAATGCTAAGCATCAAGCGAGACAGCTGTTACTACCATTTTTATAAGTCTTTGGGTATGACTCCTTAAGGGTTTGAACCTGCGACCTCCTGCATTCAAAGGTGGACCCTCTAACCACTAAGCCACCTGAGGATGTTAAGATAAAAATCCACTATCCAAAATGGAGTTGAGAAAAAAACCTGTAATGGTATTTCTAGGACTATGAGTCAATGTACACACCAAATTGCATCAAAATATGCAGATGTGCCACCATTATTTTATCTAATGGGGGAAGCTCCCCAGCCCTCATCACAATAATAAGGGGTCACCTCTAATAGTTTATGCACTAATTGGTTGATTGTTTTTGAGCTTAATCTGTTCCTGACCTGAGCATGAATATTGTTCTATTCTTGAGAACCTCCTTTCAGACTAATGTATATGTGTGTGTGTGTGTGTGTTTGCAAACTGTTCTTTATGGTGGTTATGCACAATTTTTCAAAAGCTCAGAGATAGTCTTTTAGATACTACTTATATAAAATGAGATTTTTCACTTACATTAAACAGTGTTTAACTGACTATTATGCTATATTTACTATGTTTCATAATGCAATATTAGGACTTAAAGTTCATTAATACCACAGCCTGCTTGTTCAGAATGAGGTATTTTGATGAAATAAATATCTTTACTTCTTAATTTAATTTTTAATCTTTTTTTATTAAATTTATCTTAGCCTTAATACTAGGGCTATCTAGTTTTGTAGCACAAGATCCAACAGTGCTAAATTGTGATGTGAAAAGAATTGAAAATTGCACAGTTTTTAAATTGTCTTTATTTTACTTAGGCTTGTTATTAATTTACATTCAATTTTGAAATATCACTAAAATGAGGGGCTGAGCAGCATGCAATCGTTTTATCCATCCAGTGTATATATGGACTCACACTTAACATGGATTAAAAGATCACTCACTGCTGTCTCAACACTTTCCCAACTCTAGTAACCTGATACATTTCCCTACTTCAAAAATAAACTGCCTTCATCACTATGATCAGCCATGTTGGGTTTTCTAAGTAGCCTGTATAATAAACGCACATTTGTAAAATTTCCTTGAGGCAAGGTTCAAGTTTAAACAATAACTGACCAGGGTCCAATGCACCAATCAACTTTAGTTACCAACCATTCATATCAAGCTTTAGATGTGCAAACATTACTGAAAAAAGACACAACGCAACAACCTCTATCAAAGTTACTTATGCTGCCAGTTGGATAAAAACATTGTATCCCGCATGATTTCCTGCGCATCACTCCTCTCCAATATGTGGGAGTTCTCTGGCGCCACTGGTATCCAATGTGCAAATATGCTCAAATTTTGCATTATGCACACAATCACACACCCTGGCAACAACTCTGTGAAATGGAATTTATAAATAGTTGCTAATGTGGAGATTCAAAACTGATGGAAAAAGAGGATTTCAGTTCAATCCGGACCTTCTGAGACAAACCTTCTGAAAGCATATTCACATGTAATGGCATTAAATTATGTTTAATGGTTACAAAAAGTGTGAACAGACTAACAGACAGAAATGTTAATATTACTATTGGGCTCAAGCATTATGATGTTGAAACTCTAATAATAAACTATTTGGCATTGGAAATGGGCAAATTTCAGCCCCACAAATAATCCTTTACATTAATTCTACTTAAAAGATGAAAAGAATGAAAATGTAAAATTCATAGTCCTGTAACAATGAATTACTGACCCTTTAGTATCGAGTTTTATGCTCTGATTAAATTTTGGTATCACTTCAAAATTTTATGTTTGTTTGAACCAAGGTAAATGTCTGCTAACAAACTACTAATACAAACATACATTAAAACCATCATTTCAAACAGGGTAGAAAAATCCTAGCACAAAATGACAATATACATGTCAATACAAAAATAACCTGAAGATCAGTTCTAACTGGGTTAAAGTAAATAAAAAGAAAAAATTATAACTTACTACTGTATCTGATCTCCTTGGAACTCTGCTGGTGGGATGATCTGTTGACTTTTGTGATACTACATGCTCTGCCACACTCACTTGTGCTGTGGAGTTCACTGCAAAATTTACAGAAAATTAGGGTCAACATAATAACAAAGAGTGATATGAGGCTGGCATTATTTTACAAGAGGGTTCATGACTTGACAGGCATAGCATTACCTCTTATGTACCACTCCATAATATACCAGTGGTTGGAAGAAAGTTAACTTAGTTAACACTAACTTGTAGACACTGACGGAATCAGCACCAGCATGGAAAGGAATAGGTCAGTACATCATGATAAAGTTGTTGTTGTTGTTTTGGGGCTTAACGCCATTTTTCAGCATATTATAGGCTATGCATGGTGGCCAGTATTAATGGTGGAGAAAGAAACCGGGAAATCACCAGAATGAACCACCAACCCACGAGAAGCTACTGGCAAGCTTTCTCGCATATCCACATTTACCGAATCCTAGACTCGAACCCATGCAGACAGAAGTGAGATGGCAATGATCCGTAATGGACAGCGCTTTAGACCAGTTGGCCACTCAGGGCCCCAATGATAAAGTAAACTCTACTTTAATACAGGCTCATTATGCAATGCAGAATGGACAATAGGAATAGTGGGCATTTGGTTCACATAAATATACCCCCACATATCCTGCATCCAACTCTAACACATATGATGGCTATGAGTCTGTAGTCAAAGTTCATAAATATGACAAGAGAGTACGTTTCACTGGTCAACATACACATCTTCTGAGATGAACACATAATACATTTCTCAACAATACACTAAAACCTGTCAAAGTATTCACAAAATTCTGTCATGTACTAACTAATACATCCAGCGATAAGTAAAACATTTAACTGTGACCTACTTTTGCCCATGATAATTAGTAATCTCAATGATGAACAGCTCAAAATATTTAATGACTGAATATAGAATATTGTAGAGAAACTGCTAAATGCAAAAAAGAGTACAGTAAACTGCTTATTATATACCCTATTTAATAACCATCTTTGTAGGCACTAGTAGGGTGTTGTTGGTATTGGGACCCAGAGTATAGGCATTCACCTATACAGATCACTAACATATCTCACTTCTCTCTACATAACTTTTAGTCTCAGGCTCAGTCAATGGAGGTATTCGAGAAAGCTTGGCAATATTTTCCCATAGGTCAATGGTTCTCTCTGTGGATTCGCACAGGTTATTCCACCACCAGATATACTGGCTACCAAGTATTGTTTATCATGTGCTGAAAATGGCATTAAGTGCAAAACAAAACTGTTGGTCTCCATGACATTGATCTTGGTTTTAGAATCATTTCTTTTTTACCAGATACACTGGAATCCATAGGTTTTATTATTACCCTAAATGCAAGCCATCCACAAAGTCAGGTCAGGGAACAAAGGTAATTCTGTAAGACCTGTTTTTCTTTCATTCAAAATAACCATAAACTTTTGACCCCCAAATCAACTAGTCTTAAGTACATGTCCTCCACAAACTTTAGTCAATGTAGTCCTGATAAAAAAAATAATAAAATAAATTTTTTCAATCACAGCAATTTTAACTGTCTGACCCTAAAATCTACAAGCTTCTTTTGCACTTACGGTGTAGGCCATCTACAAACATGAAGGTACTTTATCCAGAACTAAAATCTATGTGCAAAACCCATTTGTCAGGCACAGTGACCATAACCATTGTTTCATCCTCAAATCAATAAGCTTCAAGTGCAAGCAATCAATCAAATTTATTCCAGGCGTGTGATAAAGAAATAAAGTTATTCTGTCATAACCATTTTTTCACTGAGACCATATCTTGACTAAGGTGATTAATACTCTTTTAAAATGAATATACTAATCAAGTTCCAGAGCATCAGAGAAATGGAGTTAAATGCAAACATTGAATATTGATGCCTATACTAAAATGTAATTCTCATGTGATGCTTATGTTTTGCACAATGGACAAAACTTTTGAAGCCAAATTATGTCAATATGCACATCTTCACATTATATTTTCACAATCCATTAAAAACTGCAGGAAAGGTCTTATTCACAAGAATGTGTGACAGATTGACAAAGAGAAGCCAGGATTCCTATATATTCATATCTCTATTGTACATAAAAGTGGCCTTACTGCAGATCCATATAAAAACAAATTAATGTTTCTAAGGGCTGTTCCAGTAAAACTAACCCCCCCCCCGAACATGTGTGTTTGAAATAAGGGCCACACAGGAAACAAAAATGGCTGAATTACAAGGTTTGTCTTCAGACGATATTTTCAGTTGGCAAATACTGGCTGATGATAACTATGATGACAATGAATTTCATGTATATCAGTCTGTTGGACATTGGGAAAATGTCACTGGAAATACCAGTGTGTGATTTTGAGCACAAAATTGATGTTGAGAGAGTCTGATGTAAATGTTGGATGCACAGAATGCCGGTTATATTTATTAAAGATACTCATGTTGAAACAAGCAGACTCATTTAGCTCCAGGTGTAGCTGGAATAAATTCAGGGAAATGCCTCCCAAAGATGTGTTCAGGCCGCTCACCAGCAAATTTTCTTCCTCTTTTAGTATGTTCTGATACATCTGCTTCCTCAACCAATGACTTTACTAATGAAACACGGAAATCATTTTTTAATTTTTTTTATTATCCCCGTTAATAGGTTGACCATTGGGTCGAGGAACCATCCCAAGGTCACCTTACAATCAAATATTTCTTGATTCCAGATAAACTAGGGATAGTAAATTTAATGTATATTAAAAGAAAAAGAAAAAAAAAACAACACACACACACATGCATATGGCACACAATCTCTTTAGATAGCCTACTCAATGTAACTAGACAAATACATGTAGGTGACACAGGATTTTGAAAATAGTGTTTTGTTCCTGTTTACCATCCAATCAGATACAAATTACCTATTTATCTGTTGAGGTCCATTTTTTAAGAAATTGATCCTCTTTAAATTGTAAATGTAATATTTTGCCCCAAAAAGCAAGAAATATTACAAACTGTCCAGTTGTTCACTTCCTAAGTGTTTCAGTTTTGTAAAAATGTACGATAATTGAGCAAGAAGGTGCAAAGTGTTCAATAAAGCTGTACCACAACTGTGAAGTAATATTGCAATCATAAAAGAGATGTTCAATACTTTCATTCTCTCTTACAAAACGTACATTTGTTGTCGTCCAATATGTTAATTCTTTTCAAAAAATCATTAGTAGCGATTATTCTGTGGATTAATTTAAAGTTGAAAGAGATGAAACACGGAAATCATGGTGTCTTACTTTCTTCTGCACAGGAGAGAATTTCAGGTACAACTGATAGGCATTAACAATACATACATTGAAGAGTTGAAAAAAGTTTTCTCCACCATTTCTTGGATTTCCTTACTACAGGAATGTATTGGTTGAATTGGTCACTTAGATCTACTCCTCCCATGTTTTTCACATAATCCACAATACATGTAGGTTTCAAGACAGTTGCATTTCTTGCAACATTTGTCTTATTGATCATTGCTACCTTAGCTTCATGAAAACTGGAGATCATATTTACATCTCATTTGTCATGATATTTCATAAGTAGCTAATTGTCCTTTCTGTGAAAAATACACTCACCCTGCCTTAGTTTTCTTTTAACCTTCATTGCCTCTGCAACACCAACTCTATTTGTTTGCAAGGTTCCACATGAAGAGATATTTAGCAACTCAAGTTTGTTAAAAAGTTGAGGTAATGAATAATAATTATCTTTATATACTGTGTCCTTTATTCAAAAGACTACACTTGCACTGCAAACCAATCAGTTTTTGTTGTTTTAGACAGCTCATCCATGTTCAGTTCTAGCCCTTCACAATAATTGTCAAAATCTTCACCAGTTTTACCAGTATAAATGTGGTAGACAATACAATAATCACTGCTTGCATCACACACCTGGAACAGCTTTATGCCAATCTTGTTAGGTTTGGCAGGGTTGTAAACTCAAAAATTTCAGAGGAACTTTCCAAGGGCAGGTAGCCTCATCAAAACTGAGGTTCATATCTGGTGAATAAACCTCAGTAAATGTGTCATTTTTTTTCAATCATTGGATGGATCTTGTGTAAAGGGTCACCTTGATTGTTCTCATTGTCTGCCTGGTGTAAATATCTTAGATAGAAATGTATCCCTACTCATTTTTTTGCTGAAATATGGAGTTGATATCACATCATCAGTAGCCCATTAGGAATCTAGATCAGATTTATGTACCAATTCCATTGCCATAATCTGTGCAAAAAAATAGTTTTAACTGCTCAGTTGTGAGAGACTGCCATTTCTTCATGCAACTGTTCTTCAAGTCTGCCCCATGTATAACGATTTGTTTGATCTACTATTACTTGCAAAAACTCGTCATCAAAAAAGTCTCAGATAGTCCATGGGTTCATAATACACAATCTCAACATTTAATTTTGAGGCACCAGTGAATGGGTGGTTGACAGGCACGCCATCTTTTCTCATCCAGCCTGAATGTATATCCGACTCCAGTTCAACGTCATTTTCTGTCTCAAAATTACTCATGGGCATTTCCATCAGCACTTCGCCAGCTCCAATAATTTCATCCTCCTCAAACCCTTCAAAATGACTGTCACCATCATTATCTGAATCCAGTATTTGTTCCAAGAAATCAGTATCATCCATTTTAATTTTTTCCAAGGCAACATGTGCTCAGAAGCAAGTATTAGAAAACTTTTTAGCTAAATACATGGTAAAGTTCAATGGAATGTTCGTTTAGGGCCTCTATAAACCAATCAAATAGAGTTTTTCAAGCAGTCATGCCAAGTTGAAGTAATAGGATGCGTACATTGTTGTTTACCTGAAAAACGACTAAAGTCGCGATAAGCTACGAGACCATATATGACAGTGTGACTAATGTTGTGACTTGCACTTTAAGGGTTAAATGAAGTACATGCTCTCTATGTGCAAAAATTAAATGACATTAAGCATGAGAAACTGACTGAACTGTGTAAACTCAAAGTAAGATGGATACAATTTGTCCTGTATGTGTTCATTATTCCTATATATGTTTTGATGATGATGATATTTTTTGCAGACTTTTTGGCATTTAGTTCCAAGCCATCATTTGGTATTTGTATTACAAATTGGATTACTATTATAAAGTATATAACATTTTGAAGCTGATGAACTGATGAAAAAAAATACTTGATGTCATTCTGATATATGGATTCTTTACTACACTAATAATCATTTTCATTCTGATTATTGTTTTAACATCTTAAGTTTTACTGGTACCAATACTTTTAATAAAATTGTAACTTCCATTTTCTTACAATCCAAATATTTGTGATCATGTATTAAAGGTGTGATAAAAGTAAAATGCGCATAGTTTTTGTTATAAAATCTAAAACTAATTAATTAGCAAGAGACTAAAGTGGGTCGACTTCATGTGTGCAAAAATTGCTGCCATATTACAGAGTGTTGTTAGAAACAACAATACTTGCACAAGATGTATTTTGCTTAGTTGTAGAACCAGCAATCATATTGTAACCACACATTATATTTAAATAATACTATCATTTCTGCATATTCCTATCAGTTTTTCCCAATTGGTATCAATTTCCTGATCTTGTTCGTTTCTTTTGCAATTTATAGATGTCAAAAATTCTCAGTATCATTAGAAAACAATATAATCTGCACCAAATTTAGTTGTTAAGAAATTTATTTTTTAACCCAAAAGTCACTGAATCTATGAGTTCTGGCATTAAAATCTCACATTAAATTAAATATATTTTACCTCTGGTCTATTCAGATCTTTAATGTGATGGAGGAACATGGCTCCAAAATAACCACATCAATTTTAGAGCCTTTTTATTGACTATGAATCAAGTATATAATACGAATTAGCTATCAAATATGGAGTAAGCCTTTGGTCTTCTGCCATACCAACCAAGACCCTACCACAACCATGTGACCGTGCCAAATGACATCACAGCAATAATCGCTATACAACTAGAGATGACATCTCTTTTGAGTATTTTAATTTCAGTAGACCCTTAATAGAGTGGAACAGTAAGAAAGAGTGACAGATACATAAGTGTTAGGGAGATATTTAACAATGGCTATTCTTTCTGCCACCACTTCCTTATTGGAGATCACACACACATACACAAAACTTTGATAAAATCCTGAAATCCTGGCCGCATCCCTGCAGGGTAGATAACTTTACCATTTTATTTGATTTTTTTGGTCTCTGGTTATCCCATGGTATTTCTGTCACTTGAACATTATCTTACAATGTGTCAATTCAGAATGGTCGAAAAATGTATACAACCATTGAGAGTTGTTAAAGGACTAAATAGGGAATGACCGACTTTTGATCCGGAATTCAGATTCCACCGGATAATTATAACTTCTGATTAATCAGTCGGACAAGGCAGGAACGACAGATTCAGAAAATAAAAATAGTAAAGATGAATTTCTATAGCACCTTGTCTAACACTGCATGTCATTCAATAGTGCTTTAATAAAGATAAATAAGTCAGAAAAGTCCAATATGGTCAACACAACGGGGTGAAACGATAATACTTCAGTTAGACCGAAAGATTTAAATTTATTAAAATATTTTAATGTGCATGGGCATGATGCACGCAGTTTAATAGATAATAAAGAAATTTATTAATCAAAATTTATAACTTCCAAGTTTTTTGCAAGAAACAGTAGCATGCTCGATTGCTTGTTGCTGCAAATACCACCTGTGGTGCTAAAACTTCTTTCACTACTGACGCTAGAGAGCAGTATTGAACAAAAATGTTCAGCGACAGGTGCCAGAAGCTGGAACGTTTTTTCTTGGGATTTCCAGTACATAACTGGGTTCGTTGGTGGTGAAGTCCTCGGCTGATTTTTCTCAGCTAGATACAAATCCAATTCGCGCTGGCATGTGAATTCAGATGACAGGAACGCAGAGGTGAGATTTTGATCGGATGTGCTAGAGGCAAATAACTCCTGAAGTAGGCATTTCTGTTTAATCAAATCATAATTGGAATCAGAAAAATTTCATGCCCAAAATCTGTAATCGGTAGAAAAATGCTAATTGGTTATGCCCTAGGACCAGCATTACTACAGATATGAAAGAATGAGAACCAAACTATAATTCAGTGAAAATAAAATAGAATATACATGGTTTTACTGTCCATGACTTGGTTGACAATGAAAGTAAGATTTTAGTGAAAAGAATCTTTTGAGAGCTTGACCTACATGTACTGATAAAAATCAGGGACATTGTTTCAATAACATGATTTCTATCACTTTACATACCTGAGTTTGGAAGACTTGTTACTGAAAGCAGCAGACTTTTCTGTGTAGTATTGAAAACAAGCATTTCAAATTTGTGTCAATCCAGAAAATGGTACAGCTGTCATGATTTTCTTTTCACAAAAGCTTGTCTTTATAGATGAGTCTATACTGACACACAAATGTGATCATAAGCACTCAAAATTTTAAGTTATTGAATTTTAATATCTTGGTGCTTGACAGGTTTACAATGGGAACTGAATTTGTACAGTGTGTCTTTGAGTTTTGTGCAGAAACATTGAATCCAAGAAGAATATATTCGAATTGTAGAGGTTTTCTATCTCGGATTTAGTCTTCACATTGCATTTTACATTGATATGCATATTCACAAACAGTATAGTAGTAAGAAAAGTAAGTGACAAATTTAGATACATATTAAAACAAGACAAACAGGATGTGGGGGGACAAGATCATAAGAACAGGCTGGAATGGAGAAATATAATAACAGTAATGAGTAGAAGTGTACATTTTTTTTATCTGTGCAACATTATTTTCTCAGCTGCAGTAAGAAATTAAATCAAAGGGAAAACAATAAAGGGTTTACAGTTAACTAAACCACACGAATTTAGGTACTCAAATCGATTTTAACCTTCTGGTTATATCTTTCAGTCTCTTTATGTCCATTCTGGTGATTATGTCCACTGAATCAGTATGATTGGAAAAAAATCTGGCAAAATTTAAAGGTAGACCTGAGACCCCTGTATCACTTAACTCTAAATTATTAAACATCATAATTCATATAGTATCTGAAAATTTCTATCCTATGCGATCAACGGATGGTGAGATATTTAGTTTAAATGTACATGTCAAAATTTTCCCCATAAGCCAAGTGCAACTTCGGTAGTTTCCGTAACAGAAGGCTGTGTGATATCACATGAGAAACCCGCATTGCTAGGAACCATTACTATAACGTTGTCAAGCGTAAAGCATCTCTGGATTGTGTGTATTAATCGGTATGGGCAAGAGGTGTATCATTGGTGGATGTAGTAATACACCAAAAGATGTGTTTAATTGCACCTGTTTCCCTCAAACTGTAACTATAAATGACTTTGGTCCTGGTTTGTGTGGCTGACAAAAGCGGATTGGAGAGAGCCTTCAAAACATGCGACAATCTGTAGTGAGCATTTTCAACCCAATTCTTTTGAACCCAGTCAAAGTTTGATGGCTACGTTTGGAATAAAGAAAAAAGCTACTCTTCTCCCTAATGTAGTATCATCCATTATGCAACGAGGCATAGCGTTCTCATAGCCCTGAGGGGAACAAAAGTCACCCACCCACCACAACCAATAGTTTAGACCAGACACCCAAGTGCTTGTGACCGGCATACAAGAAGAGGAAAAGAGAAAGGGTAATATAGTATCTCTAACTTTTGCAAATTGTCTTCCTTTTATTTCACTGCTTTATGAATGATTGTTTCTTTTTCATGTTAGTGTACATGTGTGTGTGTGTGTGTGTGTGAGAGAGAGAGAGAGAGAGAGAGAGAGAGAGAGAGAGAGAGAGAGAGAGAGAGAGAGAGAGAGAGAGAGAGAGAGAGAGAGAGAGAGATACATTAAATGGTCAGGTTTCATTGGTGATATAATTTTGAGGTGGAAAATATTTTACAAAACTGAAAGTTATAAAGTTTCTTCATACAAAGCTTCACATTGCCATTTCATTAGTATAATGCATGACTGTATGACCTCAGCTAAATTTATCTTTTAGATATTACAGGATGGTATGGCTACATGTACAAGTTCAGTTGACAATGTAACAGAAGATGAGGTAGAAAATGGAACTGTTTTTGTTCTGACCCAGATATGATAAGTTTCACTAATCAAGATTAAAAACAAAGCAGAGCATTCAACAGTCAGGATTAAATAAATTTTTCTTAAATAATTTGGAATTAAATTTTCGAACAAATAATATTGAATTTGAATAAATGTGAATAGATGACCAAATTGTCACACACTTCAGTAATGTGTGCTTTTCTACAAAATCATTATCCCACCACTATGATTTGGAACTGTTCTACCTTTTTTTTTCTAAAATGATGCATGTCCTAAAGTGTACATATTGTCAGTTGAACATTATCATGTTATTAAGGTATTTTATCCTAAAAAAAAAGTTTCTGGTAAAAAGCCATAAAAGGAAATATAAAGAAATAAAATCTTGAAAATATAGTAACTTAATTGGCATTATAAACACAGTGTCACAGTCTAGCAAGGTGGAAAGGCAGCTGGGCGTGTGGGCAGGATATCTGCTAGGTTTAAATTAGGTTGTAGTCATTAATGGAAGTTGCTATACTTGATTCTTCTATAATTTTCCAGAAGTATGATGCCTGTGACTCAAGGGTGAATGTTGTCGTAAATGGTTGTCAGACGGTTCATAGCAGTAAGGTTCAACGCCTTTTTCACTATCCTCTTCTTGCCCTTCATCAAATGAAGAGGAAGAATAATGCAATTCTGGTTCATGTTCGCTCTGACTTGGCGATAAGTAACCATGTTGCTAGCCAACTGGAAGTTCCTCTTGTGACTTCACAAGTTCGTGCGTGTGTATTGGGTTGTTTACAAAAAGTTGCTTGGTTGTTTCCGTAGAACTTGCATTTTGGTGATATCTAAAGGTCTATATCTCCAAATAAAGTGAATGAATTTATGTTCTGTCTTCACAGTGTACTTGAAATGTCGATTCAGTTAGGATTACCGAAAGTAGTATACAGCATTCAGGTCTACCTTTAAAGATTGAAAAATCTTTTGGCAGATTATGATTATACACTGTACTTCTGCCCGAGAGATGTGAATAATTTCACTTCTTGGTTTGTTGATTCTGCTTGTGGCTCAGTTCAAATGCATCATTGAAAAACACTGATGCATTCTTATACATTTGTTGCAAATATTTATTATAGATGCACATCTCCAGATATAGGTGAATATAGCTTGAATAAGTTGTAACAGTTGTAGTAGGAACAAAGGACATTGCTAGAGAAATTTAAGTGAGCTAAAATGTAAACTTTTTGGCAGCATGTGATGCAGGATTGCTCAAGACTTCTCCATCTTGTATGTTTACCATGAAAAATCCATTTGTACCAACTGTTAATGACTTTTAGATAACTGTCAGAAAGGCATAATTGACAACATTCAAAGGTCTACAAAAATTACTAGTCAAAGTTTATAAACTTATACAGCTGTGGCAAAAAATGATCTGTGAGATGTGTAAGTGATCTGTAAAAGTAAGCACCTTAGTACACCTGGCCTCTGTTGATTTGATGTTTATCTCAAGAGCCAAAGTCTTTTAGACACGAGATCTCAGGAATCGATAGATCATTATGGCATTTACATCATTTTCAGGTGAACAGATTCTATACATGGCAGCCAATTTTACTAATGAAGAAAACCCAAGTACTTTTGAGACACCAAACACTACTTATGTAGAACCACTGACCTTCCACAAGTAACTAGCAACATTCTCATTTACACATTTGATGATTGGAGGCAAGTAATCACATGACAAGCAGCTTATACTCTGCCATGAAAGCCCCTCAGACCATAGGTACAAGTCTCTTATGAAAGACTAGAAGTGGGAGATAGAACCTGTGACAACTGGATTAAAAGTGCAGAATGTTACTGCTAGACCATCAGTGATGATGATGATGCTGTTGACAATACAGTTAACTGCAATGACACTGATTTTATGAATACTCTTAGAAAAATTAATTCCCTGACTTTCATCCATTTGTAAAAATATAATTTATGATATAAAAATTTATGATATAAAAATGTTTGACTTGCTACATTTATTTTTTAAAAAAACTTTATATATGTCTTGCAACAAGGCATATAAATAAGACATCACTAACTGAAATATATGTTCTTAGTGGTTGTCAATAAAGGACATCTGCAGATAATACCTGTTTTCCTACACCCCTCTCCCATTGTCCACTTTTGTTCGCTTGTGGCTTCCCCACCCCCCAGCTGCAGACATCCCCATCTAGCAGGGCTGATATGTAGGCCATGTATTCAACCTCAGGCACTGGGGGCTAGACATATGCCAACCCATTCATATATAGTCTGTGGCACAAATTTAGATTAACAAATAATTAATAATTAGGTATAACCCATAAAGGACATCTGCAAAACATGCTTGAATACATGCAGTAGGCATAAAGCAGCTGTTCAACACAGAAAATCAAAACAAAACATACTAGCGTGCAGACGTCCACAAGGTCATTTAAACCCCCTCCCCCACGTCCACATTTCCCTCTCCCCATCTTTGCGGACCTCCTTTATGGATGATTCCTTAACAAGAAATGATATAGTGTAAAAGTAGGCAGAAATAATGCGACATCACCTTCACAGGCATTATTTATTTTTTCTGACAAATCATTTTTTTATAAGTTTACCAAAACATTTATCTGACCACCCATTTAAAGCAATACAAGATTTAACTATTATGCTCATCAAAAGCAGCATGCCTGAGCACAAAGTAAAATAGCAAAACATAGTGATCACTTTAGTAAACACAGTTTAGTAAGGATACAAATTCATGATTTCTGTATTAGAATAGAAATCCCTAATGTAAAATCTATATTCATGGATATTAAATTAGTAGTTAAGGGACTGATCAATGACATCTACAAATAATAAGCCAAGAAAATTTGTGATTTCAAAGTATCAGAGACATTCATGGCTGACAGACAAACAAACGAAAGGACAAAAGATTGATTATAATGAATGAATAAAAATATGCAGTAGATTATATGATCTATAAAAATTCAGTAGATTACCTCCAGCCAGCTGTGATTTAAATTGCTTCTGTCCAAAACCCAATATTAAAATCGCTTTTACCACCCACTAATCCTTAACCAGAAATTATGTAAAAATAAATATACTTCTGTAGGGAAAGGGAGCAGATTTTTTAAAATTAAAACATATCTGATGGTGGATCATAATTTTTTTAAAATTGCTTCTGTTGTGTGGTTGGTTGATTTTTAAAGAGCCTTTACCCCTGAGGGGAATATATTTTAATGGAACAGCCCTAATATCATAGTGTATTCTACAGAAAATATTTTACCAAAAGAATTTATACATGCAAGACATAATAACATCTTTCAAAAACAAATATTGAATACTCAACAACATTGGCATAACATATTCAACCTCTTTATACTGGAAAAAGTGGATTGTGTAAAATTTCAATTTGAATGCAAACTGAACACAAATCATCAGTTCAGCCAGCTACTTCAATTGTACAATTTATAGGTAATGAAAGGTATACAAATCTGCAGGGAATGAATTTACCTCCTTGTACTTGCTGTCTTGTAGACCGGCTTCTTGATAAACGATTTTGATTTATTTCAGCCTCTGCCATGTTGACATGTTCACCATTTACAGCACCTGAAAATGTTCATGAAAAAATTTTCAAGTTCTGACCTGTGATAAAAAGTCTTTTGACAAAAGGTTTATAATAATAATTT
Source organism: Potamilus streckersoni (assembly GCA_016746295.1). Lineage (NCBI taxonomy): Eukaryota > Metazoa > Mollusca > Bivalvia > Unionida > Unionidae > Potamilus > Potamilus streckersoni. Next base: position 919,147 of record JAEAOA010001671.1, on the reverse strand, counting down.
TAATTTTCGATAATAAGCTTATAAACAGATTTTTTTTTAAGTGTCTCTTAAATTTTGACCAACAGTAACTTAAAACTAAAATGATTAAAAGTGTTTAACTTGCATTATGCCAAAAAAATACACTTGCAATACACTAAAAAAATTAACAAACTTTTTAAGACTATGAAAACCTATAGTCACATAACTTGAATATATATTATGGTATAGCAAGATAGCAACATATTGGGATCCATATAAACACTACCATATATAACTATGTATTTTAACCATATCTGCCTATAAAATAGTTGTGACACTATTTCTACTTACTGAAATTTTATATGCTATTTAGTAATGACTAAATAGTCAGCCACCATTGAAAAATCCTGAATGCATCTTCTACACAATATGCAGGCAATGACTGCTATTTGAACTTTCACCGACTTCCAATACAATGAGGATAGTGACCATGATAAATTAACAGAGTATGCCTTCAATGCTTCAATAACACGAACCATTCTGGCAGACTTCCAGTAATCTCACTATGTATATACACTGCCATAACCCATTTCATGGATGAAAGTGTAATAAACTGATAATATGCAAAAATTTTAGTCTTGAAGGATGCCCATGACCCCCTTATGGGTACACCCCAATATCTTCATAGGATGCTCTGGTGCAGACAGGGCAAAGCCTCCTTGAAGCTCCAGGGTTTAGGTAATTTTAAACCTGTTTAAATAAGCTAATTTTGAAGGTATTCAGACAGCAGTATACATTTCCATCATTATCTTTTTCCTCTAGCTATAAATTTCTCCATTTATTTTGTGTTAAAACACATGGCTCCCAACCCAAGTTGTTGATTGCTTTATGATAAATGAACACTTATAAAAACTGCAAAACTGGTGTAAGGTCTATCAATAACAAAATTGCTGTACAGACACATTTTCTATTCATTGTATTGTTTAATGGCTATTAACAAAAAACATCATACTGACAATAAGGCAACATCAGAAAAAAGCTGGGATCTCAGATAAATGCTTATATTAACATCATTTGTATGAAATTCTTGGTAATATCTGATGAAGTAACTCCGAAAAATATACCAACTAATTGCATTTTGCTTAAAGAACCTACCCCACCCACCCCCAAAACCATGACAGATTTACACCTGTTGAGGAAATGGTCTTTGGCAAGGATTCCTCAAAATGTATGCATCCATCAAGTTTCCTGCCTGTACACATAAGTGCCAGAAAAAGTTAGCTAAATGCAAACAAATAAAAAAACACCATCAGAAAAGTGAAACCTATATGTCACCTATGCTTTAGAAGTAAAAGGGGAGGCAAATATGGCTATATTAAAAAATGTTGCTTTTCCTATATCAATATACAATGCTCTTAAAACAATTTAAACAAAAATATATCCCAACATTGATCTATGTATCATATTTACAGAATGTCTTACCTATACTGCCTTTCATGAAATTCTGAAACTGTTGCTGAAACTGATTAGAGGTGCTTTGTACCAGCAGATCATTTTGCACATATGGAGTACTGGACCCTGGGATATGATGCTGTTGGTTGTACCTGAAAACAAGAAATATAAGATGTCCTTTATATCACTTGAAATTGAATCAGAAGGCCTTATAATAATTGTTTAAATGCCTATCCATCATATATCCAAGTGTAAGATAGTGTGATATTTGTTTACACACTTATCAATTAGCACCATAATTGGTATAACATTCCTGATAAAATCTAATGTAGGTGTAAGCATACCTTTGTATCAATTCTATTTACTAAATCTATATGCTTTTTTGTAACCAAACTGAAAGCCATCCACAAACTTGAGTAAAAGTACATGGCGGAAAAAAATATTTGTTCAGACACCATCTGACCATTTTAGCACAAACTCAATAGGCTTCTACTCTAAGTGCAAGCCATCCACAAACTTTATCTCAGATCTGTGACGTAGAACTTTATTGCTATAAAATTATTCCTTCTACAAAATCTTACAATGTTTTGTGACTCATTCACAGCCCACAAATTTAATTTCTTAATAAGAGTAATGTGGCTGGCATCCTAAGGGTATAATCTTGTAGTAGGGTACCATTGGTCTTGTGCAGTCTTGACCTGAAGCTGCTGTGTAGAAAACCAAAATTGTTGTGCAGAAACTGTATTTCACCTTTTAGACAGTGACAATGACCTTTGAACTCAAAATAATTACCTTACTCCAAGTGCAAGCTACCACTAAAGTTTAGTCAGGTTGCAAATGTATAATCGGATTTGTCAGCTTGACACTATTTTAATTTAGGACCAGCTGGACATGATAAGAAGTCTTTAAGAGAAAACCCCCTGTTGTCATAACAATCAGTGTAGCATACATGCCAACCCCTGGTGAGGAAAAAGCGTGAATCCAAGTGGACAAAAGGAGTAATCTCAGAAGAAAAACAGTTATCCAGATATAACAATAAAATTCAAGGCGCATATGTACAAAACATATGCATATTTTCCGTAATTTTGGTGTCAGGAAGCATTCATTTGAACAAAGGACCAAAGTTGTATTCTACCACTAGTTGCAATGTTCTATTAAGAGCTGGGTAAATAACGCCTCTACATTTATAAAATTCATTTCCACAATTTAGTTTTGCTGTAAAAAAGAAGTTACCTTTGTATTGGAGTTAGCTAAACGAGCTAATTCAAGGCGTATGTTTTACACTATGACCAATATTAAAATCCTTTCCACACAGCCTGCAATGGGTGTGAAGCTTCCCTAGAATAACACTGTATTGTATTATTCATGTATTCATCTCTGCATAGCTTTTTTTCCATTTTTTTTTCTCTTTCTAATCCATCTGTTAAATGATTTGAGAAACATTTTGATATAACATACGCATTAACTAGAATAAATAGGATGACTTTCACCACCAAATTTCTACAGAATGGTTTTGTACCTAACATTATTTCTAACAAAGAAAATGTGAGCAAAGATTAAAAATTAGAAAACCAGTATGTTCTGTTCTAAGCCAGATAGCTGCTATAAATAAAAACAAAGGTCATCAGTTTAAAAGTACAAACCAGCATATTTCTTGGAAATAGGGCAGCTGCTATAAATAGAACATAACACTTAGGAAAGTCACCGCTAGTTTACAGACAAGTGTACTTTTATGTTACAGTTACACAGAAGCCATCTTTTCTAGAATATGTTCTGTGTCATTAGTGAGATGTTAATAAAAATGAGAAAACAAATTAATATTTTTGGTAGTGGATATACCGAAAAAGCATAGTCCAAATACATTAAGGCGTAATTTAGTAAAAATTTTTTTTAATGATTACGCTAAATGCGTAAAGGTTGGCATGTATGGTGTAGGAGTAACAATAAGATTTTCAAGACTGTCACTGCAGTGGTCATATTGGACATCAGATAGCACCATTTTTATTTATGACCAACTAGACACTGCAAGTGTTTTTGTGAAATCACGATGCTGACAAGACCATCCATTCAGGAGTAATAAGATTTTAAAGCTGGCTGCCATAAATGACTGTCAAACTGGCATGATTTTCATTAATGACCAAGCAGACATCACACGAAATCTTCCAATGAAAACTCAATGCTTATATGACCAATATAGGTACAACAGTAACAAGATTTTTCAAGATGACCACTGTCGCAGCCATCCTGTATATCAGATTAACACAATTTTCATTTAGGACCAACTAGACATTATAAGATGCCTTTTAGTAAAACCCCATGCTGATATGATCATCCATCCATCCATTCAGAAGTAGTAGCAATAACAAGATTTTGAAAATAACCATTTTGGGAGCCATATTGGACAAGAGATAGGCATAATTTTCTTTTATTCCCAACCTGATAAAAGAAGTCTTAATAAAAGCTTCATGTTGATATGACCATCTATGTAGGGGTAGCAATACAAAACTTTTCAAAATCACAGTGATATTAATTTACCGTTGTGAATTACTCTGTGGTACAGAAGGAAATGGTGTCTGGTAGTGTGATCCAGCAGTGTGGTTACCATGTCGATATGCACGGGCTGAAATAAATATAAAGATTTCATTAGGATTTTCTCTTTAACATTGAAAGATTTTTGGGTCAATTTTTTTTGCAGGTTATATTAAAAAGTGAACCAAAAGATGTAAATTACTTATTCAAGTTGAGCTACCATACCATCAGGGCATGCCTTCCATCTAAGCATACACATATTGATCTATTTGTTGGTATTAAACTCTGCATGACCTTTCCTATAAACCAAGGAAAGAGTCCGTAGAAAAGATGTTGATTAAAAACAAATCAGCATTAATATTAATGTAGTCGTTCACTGTTGCTATATACAGACTTGCAATTACAGCCATCAAATTTCAAGCATGTATGCTTATAAGGTCAGCATGGTTGTTTTTGCTAGTACAGTTCATTTTAAGCCAAATAATAAGAAAAACAATGAAATATTTCATAGTTTTTCAAATTAAAAAATAATCCTTATTATGACATGTACATCAAGATGTTTGTGCACATTAGTTATGAATCTGTATGAAAACTTCAATTTGATGGAGTTGTCAAATTAAAAGACTAACTCCATGTTATAGTATTTTTTTTGTTTCTGTAACAAAACTTATCTGATAACAATGATGTTAGGAATTACTCCCACCAGAATCCAGCCATCCCAAGATCTGAAAAGTCTCTACCTTTTTGTTGAACAAAGGAAGTAGCTTACATATAGTCTCCCCTTGCCTGCTAGATGGTACTTCATTTACTGGATATAGTCAGTCGTAACTTGAGCACCATCAGAAACAGTTTGTTTGCACTATGGGGAGGGGTGAAATGGACTTGTAGTAATTGGGTAAGTATTTATGGAGAAATTTACTACAAAAATTTCCTTTCTCCATTAAATACACAGACCACTCACATTTATGTAAGAGATTTTGTGAGAGAAAGAAATGCTAAGCATCCAACCGCTTCTTAAACTGTAGGGTAAACAGAACTCTTTATAAGGGCAAAACTCTAATGACAGCTGACACAAATGAATATATAATTTAAACACACGTGCAAGAAAATACCAAGCAGCTCCCTCATTTGACAAATAAATACAAAGAGAGGTTTTTCTAAAGCAAAAGTTGACAACCATTATACTTGTGGAATAAGGTCTCATTTTCTTCTTTGTAGGGGTGGAAAAGCCTCTGGCATCCAGACAGGTTAACTTTTCATAGTTCTGATTCTTTTAACACAGAGCTCATGTAACCTTACCTCTCTAAGCTTCAATTATCGAGTGGGGGTTGTAAAATTAATTTCTGGTTGCCAGCAGATGGAAACAATGAAACCCAGCTTTGTCATTTAAACAAACGAACCATCAGAATGAAACTGCAGATAGTTCTGATCCATGGACAGAGCATGGATGGACAGTGGACAAAAGTTCGAACTCGGAAGAATTGAGCCATATCAAAATACAATAGATTCCACTCAGGATGAGAGTCAGCATGCATAGTTGGAAAGATCAACATTGGTCAAATATCTTTACTGCAACCAATTTCAAGCAAACAACAGATTCTGTACCAACAAATGGAGAGGCATTTCCTGTGATGAATGTCAGATGATTTTGTCAGCATAAAACCAAAACAGGAGTTGTGACCTTAATGAAGGAAAATGCAAAGTCTTTATGTCGTGTCCCACCCAGTCACATTATCCTGACACCAGACCGACCAGTCCTAACATTAAACTCCTAATGTTGAGTGCCAAGTGAGGCAGCTGCTAGTGCCATTTTTATAAGTCTTTTAGGGTATGACTTGGCCGGGGTTCAAACCCACATCTCCCACATCTGAGGCAGATGCTCTAACCATTTTGAGAGAGGGGGGGGCACCTACCATTCAAGCATTGCTCTGTTTAAGGTGCAAAATAACCAAGAATATATATCCAGATTAACAACTTCACATTATGATTATTAGAATATTAGATCATTAGAATACATTCACTGAGTGCAAATGACTGTCTTTTGCTTGCATGGATTCCAAAAAGTATTAAAAAAAATGAATGCTGTGTATACTATTTACCCTGCATACATCAATGCTAGTTTATATCAATTACAATTACACTTGGTAAACAAACAGAAGCCTGGGTATTGAATAAGCATACCTTGTAGCAAGCAAATAACAGGTAGAATATCAAATGCAAAGTGAAAGGTGACTTTGGATCCTTGTTAAGTGTTCCAATTTGTTTCTTTTCATTTACAAAGTTTGCCACAGACAGAAGCCAACTTTGGTTCCATTTTACCAGTATTCATGGGAATTTGGAAATAAATTGAAATAACTAAACAGTTTTTAAAGCTACACAACATAGTGCTTTGTGCATGGATATTATGATCCAGCATCCCACCAGAAAGTTTGGCAGACAAATTTTTCAAGAAAGTTGACAAATTAAGGGTCAATGAAGAAGTTGAATACAAAATATTATTAGCAGATGTGCTGTAGCAATGTTTAGCACCAAACCTGTCAATTGCTGGCTTCCCTATATTTTATTGATTTTAAATAGAGTTCTAATGTAATTTTTGAAGTTGTTACTTAATGGATTAAAAGTTCTTGATAAATGGACACATTTTATATACTTAACAATACGGTTGCAGCTGCTGTTTTTTTATGCATTATGTAGTTGTAACAGATTTATGTTAATTATTATCCAGATAATAAAAAAAAAATCATCCGACAAAGATCTAATTTTTCTGTCCTGTAATGTTTGTTAGAAGTAAATTACTGCAATGGTCTACAAGCAAAATTTTGAAAAGAAAATTAACAGTTATCTTAAAACCGTTATTTTATTGAAGACAGGATACTAGATCATTGATCCATAACCAATTTTATGTGAAAATGAAATAGAGATATAAATTTTGTTTGTCTGTCCTTGTTCATGAGTTACATTATCTACACGAATCAAGTTTTATACCAATTTAATGGAATATGAAACAATTGTCTCTTTTGTTGTTTTGGTCCAATTGTAAGTGATCACTAACATCTTTAAAAAATATTTTAAAAAGTTTCATGCAAGAATATTAGTAAATTCAAAATGTAATTTTTGAAGTGTCAAATGGATTATAAGTACATGATAAATGGACATATTTTATATAGATATGATCCATAAAGATCCTGCTGCTTTTGTTCATTATGGAGCTGCATTAGATTTATGACAATTAGTATCCAAATAATAGTTAAATATTTAATTTGACAGCAATGCTCTGAAAAGCAATATTTGGAAAGGAAAACTGACAGTTGTCTTCCAACTGTTTTTATAGAAGATGGGACATTAGACTGCTGATCCATAACAAATTTGATGTAAAAATGAAGCATTTAAAATTTGTGGCATTTGTCCCACAGCATTGCCTGAAGAGCATATTCTCATTCCTATACTGATATTATAAATATATTGTATACATATCAAAATGAAATACGTTTGAATAGGCAAACTATGCAGTGTTACGTAGCAATGGAAAAAGATCTACCAACTGTATGCACATTTTCATATGAGCAAGAGCCAGATTCTCACTAAAATATAAAAAATGTTGGAAAAACTACATAGAATGCTTGTTTCGCTTACAAGACTATTGGATGGCTAAAAGAAACAAATAGGAATCCATGGAAATGCAGGGGCATGTTGACAGGATACGGCAGAAGTTAAAAGGGCTCTCTACAACTTATGGGTGGCAACTAGTAGGTACAGAGGTATTCATGATGAGTTACTTCCCTTTTTCAATGTGATGTATAAATATGGAGAAAATTAAGGTATATTATTCAAGTTTACAGGATTCCAGTGGCAGTAGAATTCTTAATGTTAGCATTATTAGGCAATGTACTTGAAAGAGATATAAAAGGTCCAGTAGCCTTTAACCATCATATAACATGCAAAGGATGAAGCTGTGTTAATAAGACTAGACAATGTTGTAGTAAACATCAGTGCAAACATTATCCAGACATTATCTCAGATACTATCTTCTTAATTAGTCATAAATATCAGTGTTTTATCTACCCATGCATCAATTATGCAGACTTTTCCGATTTGATGCACAAAAGTTGTTAACGGTATGTAAATTGATGTACCATAATATTCTGTTTCCCTGATAAACACAAAATAAAGGTGTTCATAAATATCAGTGTTTTATCTACCCATGCATCAATTATGCAGACTTTTCCAATTTGATGCACAAAAGTTGTTAACGGTATGTAAATTGATGTACCATAATATTCTGTTTCCCTGATAAACACAAAATAAAGGTTTGCTCGAACTACTTTTTGGGCTTGATTACAACTATCCCAAACTAAAAACGTGCACTTCAGTTTCTTATGCTGATGTTATTTTAATACATAGGATTACAAGCTTGTGTGGAGCCTGGAGCTGATCTTATGTGACAAGTAACTCACATCATTTGTAGCAACATCATGTTAGAACCGTATATTCACCCCACATAAGAGGCAGAAAATAAACATGATTTCAAAGTGATTCTCATGAGAAACTATTATTTTATGCACATCCTTGTCATGAAACGAAGCAACAATTCCTTTTTGCTCAATTATATGCCTTGTGTCCTACTGTCAGTATTTGACTGAAAATGGCATCTGTGGAAAAATAAAATAAAAATATATCCAAAACAAACAAAATTTGTCATTTTTATTGCATTTGTACAACCAACCGTGTGACTGAAATGTGATTGTGACTGAAAGATGAGGTACCGGTTACTTATAAGAGAAAACAAAATTTTGTGCAACAAAAGTTGAAGACATACAGCTGGCTATGTTTTCTAAAGAAGTTTTGTCAAGTGAAGAATGTGGCAGTGAAGATGACTTTGTGTTTGCCATAGATGTACAGAGGCTAAAAAAACCTCCATGACTAAATGTGCCAAAAAATAACTTTCAAAACAGTACACTGGCAAGGCATGCTTGGTTACCAGAACACAAACTACTGATTGAAGGTTCACAACACCAGGCAGATGTTAATGCAGTTTTACAAACAAGAAATAGCAGTAAAGTGCTACTTAAGTGTGTACATTAGCAGAGTGTAGAAGACATCCCTTTTTTGAAAAACAAATCTCTTCCCAATTTAATACATGATGTAATAGTTGAAGAAATTGATACCACTGGCAATTTGAAGAATTCTGTCATTCAGTATGACTTGGCTACTACCTGTTCAGAGGTATTGAAGAGTCTATCAAACATTGTTGAGGAGAGTCTTATATGTTGTGACCTGCAAAATTCATCATTTGCGACAGCAATGGCAGATGAAAGCACTGATATAGCCAACAATACACGGCTACTCATATAAGCGCAGATTATTTCTGATGACACGAAACCACCAATATGATTAAAAACAAATACAGAATGTACTCATGCTTCTTGCAAGGAAATGCCTTATTGGCTTTAGTCACATTATATAATATTTTGTTGTGTATTTAAACAATATAATTATTTTAAAAATCTAATTAAGAATGATTATCAGCTTGAATAGAACTCTTAGGTTTGGATTTTTGCATCACTGATTTTTTTGCCTTGATGAGTCAAATGACTTACATGAAGCCACTTGTTGATAAAACTCTGAAATATTCATCACTTATTGAGTAAAACGATCTAAAATCTAATAAAATCTAGTTCAACTTCGTCACACGAGTATCCTTCCACATTTATGAAGAAATATTTGACATATTAAAAATAATAATTACAATGATTCACATAATAACCACTCTATAAGTAAACAATTTTCTAGTTTTAGTTAAAAGTACAACTTGTAGCAGATGGCCGAAAAGTAATTCCTGGACATTAAGAGCAATTTATGGATGCTACTGGGAACAATTCTCAGAAAGGCATTGTGGGTAAATGTGCTACCTCATTACACCTAAAATAATCCAGCCGTTATATCTACGAAAACCCAAAAAAGTGTGACCCTGCTATAATGTGCTCCGTTATAATGTGAATTTGGATATAAATAACGCAGTTGTGGCATGGCTCCCGAATTTTCGATCACCTTATTACCAATATTTTTCTTGTAAGCAAAAAATAAATTAAGAACGTAAAGTAAATTGCATAAACTTTTATTATCATGTTGGAAAAGAGATTGCTTATAAAGACGTTTGTGGTGTGGCTTCCGAAATATCATATACATGTATTATTCTCATACAAGGAAAACATTTATTTTTAAAAGCGCAAAAAATTATGTGTAGAAAGTTTATTAACATTTTGGGGGAGGAAATCATGTAAGGATTCTAATATAAAACGATCGTGGCATGTCTCCAGAAACTTCACTTACCTTATTACAGTATTTTTCTCATAAAAAAATTAAGTACGTAAAGTAAATTACATAATGTTCTGTAATAATTTTGGAAAAGAGATTGCTTATAAATTTGAATATAAGACATTTGTGGCGTTGCTCCCAAAATATAACATACATATATTATTCTCATACAGAGAAAACATTTCTTCTTAAAAGTGCAAAAAAAAATGTTATATAAAATGATCATGGCATAGCTCCTAAAAATTTTAAATTTAAAAAATTTCTTACTGTTTTGTGCCAAAACAAACATTGGAAATTTGAGTATCTGAACCCATGTCTGGGCCTTTTGAGAACTTTGGTCTTAGTTTTTTGTTGAAAGATGACAGTTAATTAGCGGTAATGTTTTTATTACTGGTTCATGAGCAATGAAGCCATCAAATCTACTTCGTCTTTTGTCTACAATGCATTTCCTATACAATCATTGCTCAAACAATATCTGACATATGTTCTATAATCTGCATTCACAACTAAGCAATAAACAATGCGGCAGTTGATAAAAGATTCTCACCTAAATTTATAAATGAATTAATTTTAAGTATGTTGCTCATCATCATCAAAGTCAAATGCCGGGCTAAACTTGTTCAAATTATGGGTCAACAATTTATAAAACATCAAACGCAAGCCGCCAACATGTGCACATGGCTTGTCAGTTTCTTTTATGCAATCATTTGACCAGTGAATAATGTCATACATTCCCTACAAATATAACTCCCTTGTTTACTGACAATTATTCTTGCTGTAGTATTTCAAACAAACAGGTGTACAAGTGTTAATTAGTGGACATTTAGAATGGTTAATGAGAAATGTAAACCTTTTAGTTAAAGAAAAGATTGAAACTTTGGACAGGATTATGTCCGGTGTTATACAATAACAAGTAGCTAAAGATTTAGGTATGAATCAATCAACAGTCCGAGGATTCAAGAATGATGAAGCAAAACTAAGACAGATGGTAGTATGCATGAAAATGAGGGATTGATGAGAAGATAAAAAAAAAGCAAGACTAGCAGGAGACACCGAACTTGATGCAGCCCTGTATCAGTGGTTTGTGTAGACTAGGGCTGATCGGGACCAATTTTAAAGGCACAAGCTGAAAAATTTCACTGACTTACATGGACATGATTCAAGCTTCAAAGCAAGCAGTGGATGACTGAATCATTTTAAGAAGTGACATGGGATTAGCCATTCGAAAATTTATGGAGAAATCCGCTCTTCAGATTCTGAAGCTGTTATGAACTATTCAGATCAATTGAGGGAAATAATAGAGGAAGGTGGTTATTCACCAGAACAAATTTACAATTGCAATGAAACTGGATCGTGCTACAAAATGCCTGACACCACCCTAGCTGTGAAAACGACCAACATAAACATGAAGGCTACAAGAAAATAAAGGAGAGATTAACTTTGCTGTTTTGTGTCAATAAAATGGGAACACACGAGCTTAAACCATTGTGTTGGAAAATTCAAGGGTCCTAGGTGCTTCCATCATTTAAATGTGAAGACTCTAACTTTTTCATATTATGCTACAAAAAACGCATGGATGACAGCTGCTTTGTTTGAAAACTGGTTTCAAAATGAATTTGTATCATCAGTTTGATTCCACCTCAGAAATCTTAAGATGGAGCCAAAGGCATTATTATTATTGGACAACTGTCCCCCACACCCACATGCAGACAGCCTGGTTAGTAAGGATAGAAAAATTAAAGCCAGCTTCCCCCCAAAGAATACTTCTAGGATTCTGCCTCTGGACCAGGGCATAATTTGTTTTTAAAATAAATTATAGAAGAGAACTTGTGAAGATTGTTCCTGATGAAACCTATTTTGGCGACACTACAAAATTTGAATCTAAAAGAAGTAATGTACCTCAGAGGCAAATCTTGGGATGCCTTTACGCCCCGCTGAATTGAGAAATGCTGGGAAAAATGACTTTGTGCAGCATTTACAACTACTCACAATAACAGCAGTGATGATGGTTTAATTTAATGGATTTTCTCAAAATAATGTGTTTCAGGCAGAGAGGGCTTTTGGGAAGCTGATGCACTCACATGAGTGTAAATGAATGGCTCATTTTTGATAATGATTGCCTAGTTGCAGATCATGTTTCGGATGCAGAAATTGTTCAGAACATTACATTCAATAACACCAATTGTGATGATGACGATGGTGATGCTTCTGATGACAGAGAGGATACCACACCTGTGGATAATCCACCATCAGCAACTGAAGCAGTCAAAGGTTTAGAGTGTGCTTTGAGATGGATGGAGACGCAAGATATTGACTGAATTCATATTCTTCAGTTGAGAAATATGTTGTTTTTGTTGTTGGGCTTAACGCCATTTTTCAGTACACGATAGGCTATTCATGGCGGCCAGTATTAATGGTGGAGGAAGAAACAGGGAAATCACCGGAAAGAACCACCGACCCACGAGAAGCTACTGGCAAACTTTCCCACATATCCACATTCGCCGAATCATTGAGAAATATGAGTGACATTGCTATGAATAAACGTAACAGTAGCAGCAAGCAGATAAAAATCAGTTTTTCAAACAATAATAAAGTACATGTATTAGATATCGCAGATGAAAAAATTTAGCAGCATGAAATTTATTTAACCTTTGAGCGTACTGTTTCATCATTTGTTTCATACTACTTGCTATTTATTTTTTCCCAAGGAATTCTTTGCATACTATTCTGTGACAAAGTTACAGAATATTTTAAATATATTTTTTATGAAAACGCTTGTATTGTGGATTCAATGTATATGATGAGATTCACAGGTGAGTACACGGTTTTAATCCTCTATTCATGCTTTAGAATAGCTATGTATGTATAAACTATACACGTGTATACATCAATGTGTGGTTCTATGAATAAAATAATATATTATACATGCAATCTGTTATCACTGCAAGTGGTTTTTTCTCATTTAATACACATTGATTTAAAATAGTAACTGTACCAATGAAGCACGTTTTCCACCCGATTTTATCCCCCTCTTCCGAGAACCCTGCAAATTTGTTGGTAACATACATGGTTGCTTACAACACTGTTCGTTTTATAAAGCGGTCTAGTTCTATGGCTCCCGACTACCTCATTATAGCAGGGTCACACTGTACCAGTCAAACCTTGCTGAACATCACCCATAATGACTTGCAAAAAAATGTTGTCAAGTGATGAGGCATTTCCACAAGTCTCCAGAGGTCTCACTAGGATTTTAAAATGAGTCCAGGACTCCTAATTTGGAAAAAATAGGAGTCCCACCAGCAAATGTTGCAGTCACCACTAAGCCTGAAATCACATACTTTGATACACTTGGCTATGGTCGCATCCAAACTATTAGTTATAGCAACTTTAGCACAGTTCTGAATCTCACTGAAATGCCCATCATTTTCCGTTTAACAACAAAACACTTGTCTAAATTTGCAAACGGCATTTTGTCTAAGTCTATTTACTTCAAGTTCACAGGCAATATTTTTATGGCAATAACCAGAAATGAAATCAACAGTGATGGACTTTGCCAACGTTGCAAATTGCAATTCTGTAGTCTTGAGTTTGGAGTGGAGAAATTCAAAGGCACCATGACCGGAAGCCACAAATATGGATATAAAAAATGCACTGGAAATCTACTGTTACATAAACAAATCACTATTTCATATTGACAAACCACCTTAACAGTTAATTGTTATGTCATACTCCATTTATGTTGATACCTGGCCTTGATTCTGTATGCTGTAATATAATCAAACTAGCCATGCTATATTTTCTAAACAGTTCGTGAGTAGAATGGCCATAACACCATCATTGTCGGCACGTTTCATACTTAATGGAAGTTTTCAATATTATAGACCAAATTGCCTGAGACCCATTTCCATTTCCTGGACAAGTCCATTTTCAGAAAAGGGTTGTATGTGTGACTAAAGAAATACATATGTCGTCTGCTCCCGATATTTAAGGTGTTGAATCAAGCAGGAAAAGAATGACAAAAAAAAAAAATGCCTTTCACATGAATTTAACAAGTGGTTTCATTAATATGTCCATGTGTGCAAAGGAATTCAATTCCAAACTCAACATTATGGTAATTTACAGAATTATCAGGCAGTTACCAAATAGGATGAATCACGTCATGTTGTCAGATGGAAATAAACTACCGCATATTGTACGGAATATGGCACCGTGTTAGTATGGAAAGTCTGTTAAGTATGAAGGGTGCATGGGGATGTCCATATTAGTGCCATTCTGGTCAGTCAGGTTAGGAATTATAAATCGATTCATTTGTCTTAGTTCTGTGCACATTTTATCAGATTAAACTTTTTAGTTATTGAAATTGGTAGGGGGGTACAAACAAATAGGGATGTAGCATTGGACTCTAGCTACAATCGACCACCTCTGAGGGTGGAAACATGATATGACTACAGTCGACCACACAGCAGCAATTTAGAAAACATATCAAAAAACCTTTAACTCCAAAATACTAGTCTAAACTTGCAAACGACATTTTGTCTGGTCTTTTGATATTAAGTGTGCAATATTTATACAGTTACAATCCAATCGGAAATGAAATTATAATAGTGATTGCTCTGGAATCTATTGTTATATAAACACATCCTTGTTTCATGTTGACAAACAACCCTAACAGTGCACAGTTTTATCATAATCCGCTTATGCTGACAACTGGTTTTGGTAATGTATGCTGTAATATAATCAAAATAGCCATACAACTGACTATAGCTACAATCGACCAACTTCGAGAGCGGGAATGTGAAATGACTATAGTCGACCATACAACAGCAATTAACAAAAGGGTATTTGGTTGTTCAAAGGGTGTGCCTTCAATGACACCTGCACCTTCATCAAAGGTAACTGGCGACCTTTGATCAAAGACGTCAGCAAGAAACTAAAACGAAAGCAATTCTTTAATTTGCATAGTGGTTAGAACATATTTATTCTGCCACAAAACTTTCATCTTTGCAAAAGAAACGTGAGTACGGAGGACTCCAGTGTCAGCAATATTATGCGTCCCAAATACGCGTTTCCAAGATCCCTGGTATCAAATTATCATTCTAAATGAAACTGAGATTTATTTACAAACCCAAAGTAATTGAGTTTTGTGCCATTTAATTATTTTTTAAATTTTTTCCCTCAAGTATAGAAAGATAAACCACTTGACCCTGCAGAATTAGACCCTAAAGTGACCATAAAAGATTATTACAACAAAGTGATGAAAAGCACTGATAATGATGCACATTATTACCACACTTACTACCTAACTTTAAATTATTTGCTAATAGTTATATATAAAGCAAGTGTTCCTGGAGCACGAGTTCAACCCTGGCCAAGTCATACCAAAGACTTTAAAAAAAGGTACTAACAGCTGCCTCACTTGACGCTCAGCATTAAGAGGTTAATGTTAGGACTAGTTGGCTAGGTGTCAGGATAATGTGACTGGGTGGGACATCATGCCACATGTCTGCGGCATGATGCCCCCCCCCGTGCTAGACCACACTATAAATCGTCACACTGCATGCATCATAGCAATATGACTGAAAATTTTTTTAAAGCCATGTAAAAAAAATCTAAATCACACACATACACTCAATCCTGCAAATTTAAAGATTCTACTGATGCAACTGTCACAAACTCGTAACATAACATTTAGATATTAAGTAATATTCTTGCCAAAGGTACAGTTGAAATGCGACTTTATGAAACTTTAATTCAGCATTTTTGCATTACCAAAGACAAAAATGTCAACATATGAACAGTGATACATATTATACCCTTTACTCTTGTGGCAATATAGCAACATTTTTAATCCAACTGGACAATGAATGACTTTTTCTCTGCTGTCATTTCAGGAAGTAAAGTCTATTAATTACCATCCTGCCCTCTGTTTCCCCTGAAAACCCCTGGCTCTTTCGACAATATTGATTTCAATAAATCTGGGATTTCTCCTTCAATGGTATCCCCTGGAAGATTATCCTTCAGCTCTCTAAAATAGATTAAAAATTATAATCAATACAGTACTTCTTTATATTTAAGCAAAAAACATGAATCCCCTCCAAGATTTCAAGCTCACTTTACAGACATATCAATAGGAGTGAAATGTATGGGTTCTGTAAGTCATTGGTCACTCTGGACAGAAAAGAAGATCAAGCAAAGAATGTAAAATATATGGTTTCAAATGTTTATTAATTGAAGTGTCTCAAGCATCAAAAGGAGGTTACACTAACCTACTTCTAGACCCACTGTTCCACCATAAATAATGCAATAAGTAAATTCTTACAATGCATAAGGATAAGAGTAAATCTAAATTGTTAAAAGCTAACAAATAAAATTCATTGCTGGGATTATGTCAAGTGAAAATACAAAGGAAGCCACAATGAAGTAATCCTAAAAATGGTGTGATACTGAACAAGATGTATCCATGAATAATTTCAGATCTCTGCTAGGATACTATCCTCGCTTATAAGTAAACTCAAACGGAAAGAAACAAAAATACTAGTCTGCCATAACATAATGCCCCTGCAGATCAGTCTTGTGTTGTCATTTTGCAAATTATTCCAAAAAATTGCATACCTATATCTGATGTTGCATTATATGCTTGCAGATCACAGTATCTATTGCTGTTATACATATTACTCCTAACAAACTGCACAGACCAAGATCTAGGCAACAGCAGATCTGGGTCCATGCAGTTGCAGCTGGACTCATTAGCAAGTATATATGGTATATTTTCTGTAAATGTTGCCCCTCAATATTTTTAAAAGGCTCATTAAGGAAAAATAGAGGTCATGTAGTACAGTGGTCCCCAACCTTTTAGTCGCCACGGACCGGTCAACGTCTGATATTTTACTGCGGCCTGCCAAGGGACGTTGATTGTTAGATTGTTCTGATTTAATAATTTTAATTTAAATGTATTTAAACATGCCTTCAAAATAAAATAGTTACACAAAAAATTAATCTAAATAAATATAAATATAATTGAATAGTAAGTGAATATAAACCCAAGAGAAATACACAACAGTAAATAAAATGGAAATAATATAATGTACCTTGGGTGGCCCGGTACCATTTGATCCTGGGACCGGTACTAGTCCGTGGCCTGGAGGTTGGGGACCACTGATGTTGTAGGTTAGATAAGATGCTTAGAAAGTTGATCAAAGAAGTACTTGAACATTAGCTTATAAAATCTAAATATAAGGATATATTTAGCAAAAATGTGCATAGGAATTCTTATATTCTTAACCCTTTCATCACGGCAGACCTCATAACCGTTCCATGGGAACTAAATCCGTCAACACTATGGACCGACTTTTCGGTCTGGGGCAGTGTTCTTCTTTAACATTATAGTACCCGACTAAATAACTTTCGGGGTACCTATAATAACTTCCATCTTGTAATGTAGATGTTATATTTGGATGACCTCGTGAGTTTAGCTTGTATACAACTAGAAATATCGAAGTATGAACTTTTAATGTGTTTTCTGAATGTTGAAATTTGTATCCAAAATGGCAGTGTTGGAAGATATTTAAAAGAGTTATCGGAGGATTTAAATAATTTCGACTTGGTAAATTTGGATAAAAATGAGAGAAGACATATGGAGAAAAAAATGGAATGCACTTGTGGGTGACCGTGATGACGATGAAGATGACTTTGAAGGTTTTGAACCAGAGAAATTGTACGTTCCACGTGGGTTTTTTTTTTTTAACGAAGCCTAAACACCAAAGAGATTTTCTTTTCAGTTTTCTGACAGAGTTGGGCACACCCAAGAGTTAGATGGCTCCAGGAAAGCTTCGGATTATTTTCAAATATTCTATTCAGATGAAGTTTTTGGAAAAATTGTCCGTTTAATGAACTTAAATGCGACGATCAAATGTGGCAGAGACGATAATAGGTGTGTTGACAGATCTCACCTTGGAGATCATTTTAGTTCATTTTATAGAATTTTATATATTATGGACACCATAAAAGAAAGACTTGTGCTGCTACTGTGATTATTCACTAGTACATCTAGGGTCAATTAAAAAAGTTTTGAGAACTTTCTAAGTTTTCTAAGAGGTAATAAAATAATTACTTGTATTTTACCTGTTGTCTTACCTGTTTGTACCTGCATTTTAACAGTTGTAATAGATATCCGTATTTTATTGAATTAGTAATAAAATTTGATTTTGAACCTTGATTTTGACACTTAATCCAGCCAGATATCTTTAACCTTGGCAAAGTTATGTTGTTTAAAAGTCCACAACTTCAATGGGGAGTTATCGGAGAATTTGAATAATTTCGACCTGATAAATTTGGATGAAAATGAGAAGACGTATGAAGAGACAATGGAATGCTCTTGTGGGTGACAGTGATGACGATGAAGAGGACTTTGAAGGTTTTGAACTAGAGGAATTGTACGCTCCACGTGGTTTTGTCTGGACAAAGCCAGAAAACCAAATAGATTTGTTTCAGTTTTCTGACAGAGTTGGGCCCACCTGAGTGTTAGATTGCTCTTCTTGTGGGTGACAGTGATGACGATGAAGAGGACTTTGAAGGTTTTGAACTAGAGGAATTGTACGCTCCACGTGGTTTTGTCTGGACAAAGCCAGAAAACCAAATAGATTTGTTTCAGTTTTCTGACAGAGTTGGGCCCACCTGAGTGTTAGATTGCTCTAGGAAAGCTTCAGAATATTTTCAAATATTCTATTCAGATGAAGTTTTTGGAAAAATTATCCGTTTAACTTCAATGCAACGATCAAACGTGGCAGAGACGATAATAGGTGTGTGGACAGATCTCACAATGGAGATCATTTTTTAGTTCATTTTATAGAATCTTATATATTATGGACACCATGAAAGAAAGACTTGTGCTGCCAACATGATTATTAGTGATTATTCACTAGTACATCTAGGGTCAACTGAACAAGTTTTGAGAACTTTCTAAGTTTTCTAAGAGGTAATAAAATAATTACTTGTATTTTACCTGTTGTCTTACCTTTTTGTACCTGCATTTTAACATTTGTAGTAGATATGCACATTTTATTGAATTAGTCATAAAATTAGATTTTTAACCTTGATTTTGACACCTAATCCAGCCAGATATCTTTAACATTGGCAAAGTTGTGTTTTTTCAAAGTCCACAAGTCATTTTGCTTTACAACTCCAAAGTTACTTAGTGTTGAGGACTCTATGCCTACAAAGTTACTTAGTGATAAAAGGGTTAAAGATTAGTCTTCCATGCTGTATTTGTTATGAGAATAGAAAGTCCAATTATTTTATATCACAATAGAAATACATCAACTTTTCCTAAATAAACACACTTTGGTGCAGCATAAATGTTGATATTAATCAACTCAGAAACAGGGTACAACCTCATAACATGTAAAAGTGGCACATGGGCTTAAGCAGCAGAGAGGGTGAATCCTACAACAATATATTTGCGACAAAATCGATTAAAGCCTCAGAATGCCAATGGAGCCTTCCTACGAAATCTCATATTTTAACCAAAAAAAAATTAAAGGTCCCATTTTACAAATGGAGCCTTAGCGATTTTGTCGCAAATACATTGTCATAACCACACTCAAATTGCTGCCATCTACGTCTACAAATTTTTACGACAGAATCGATTAAAGCCTCAGAATGCCAAATGGAACCTTCCTACGAAATCTCATATTTTAACCAAAAAAAAAATAAAGACCCCATCTTAGCGATTTTGTCGCAAATACATTGTCATAACCACACTCAAATTGCTGCCATCTACGGTCGCAAATATGTTGTCATTTCACCCTCTCTGCTGCTGATTAATACAAATTATTTAACCGATATTTGTTAGCTTTTCACAAACAGACTAATCGATAATACTTCACCACGTAGATCAATTAAATTATTTGACTGATCGGTGAGTGTAAAATTAATTCTGGTTAGTGAATCATTTTGACATTGCATATAGACTGGATTAGTCGGATTCTCAACAATTAAAAATCCGGGGGGTGCTGTTGGTGCAAATGAATAAAGAATGTAACCCTGTCGGGCTTGATTTGATTGTTCCATATTAATTTGATAACTTCCTTCGATTACATCACACGTTAAATTAAGTGCGATCACCGATGAAATATTCACATTGTTCGGTGCGATATGTCTACCGTCGCCGTCGGGAGAATTATTATAAGTGAGGATAATAGGCTTCGGCTGGCTATCTTTCCATGATTGATAGATTTTATTAAATCCTTCGTCGATGGCAGTTCTGAGTTTTTTCTTTAACTCGGGAACATTATATCCTGGTAATTTATAATTTGGATTTTCATTTATATTTTTTTTATAATCTTGAGCTGAGCTAGTTTTTGAAATCGGGCTATTTTCATCAGTGAAGAGATTAGTAATCCTCGAATTAAATATTTCCATGTCATCGATGATTTTATTACCCGCGGCGACTACACTAGTAAACTCAGCTTGTGTAAGAAAGCCAGATCTTAATGAGGGTAATAAGGACAAAAAATCATTATTCATTCTATCAAGGATGTGATCTTTAATATCTACAAATGTTGGACTTGTTTCATGTATTTCCAGAATTTCACCTTCCTGTGGGATATAATCATTAAAAAATGGAATTCTCCACACATCTTCACCATATTGATTCTTACGTCGATATCTTTTTGTAAAGTTTATATCCTCGAATTTTTTATATCCTTTTGATGGATTTTCAGGTCCTATTTCATCAGTGACGTAATCAGATTTTACAGGCTCGGGCGTGGAATTACCAGCACTTCTAGGTGGATCTTCGGGCCATCCTAATACTGTTCTTATTGAACTGTTATAAATATCTACAACATACCCAGGAGAGCCTATTTCAATTGTAGATGATAGTGTTGGTTCATGAACTGTTATCGCAATTTTTGATTCTTTTTTAGTAATGGATTTTATTCTACGTTGTAATTCATTATTAATTTGCTCAATTTGATAGGACCCAGTTGGTATTGAAACAACGTTCCAATCTGGAGTGTCATCTTTTTTATTCCTATATGCAAATACCAGAGAATTATTAGGTCTCTGACCGCCAAATGGAACCGATCTGATATTAGGCCAACTATGATACACTCGTAATTTTGCCAACGCGATTTCCTTTACTGAAACAGGTGAGGGAAAATTCACACTGAATTTAGGGTTTGTTGACGATATTGATATCATACTTGTTTTCCGCGGAGTGGTATTTTCTGCTATCCGCTGAAGTAGTTGAATCTCTTGCGACATTATTATTATTATTTACAATGTCTAATTTTGCAATAGATGAAAAAACGCTAGCGTTTTTAATCGTAGTATCATAAATACGTATCATCGCGGAGAATTCGTCTTCGGTAATTATCGTATCATCAATCGATGATGACATCAACGAGGATAATTGTGAGTAACCGTTAGATACTGCTTGATGTTTTACTATATAGTCGTTAAGTTTTTCTTGAGAACACGATGATATTTTTTTAGTAATAGCATTTGCAATTCCAGCAAATGTTGTCACCGCGGAAATAGCAATTGGGATAGCAATCGGAGCTACCATTGTTACTGAAGATAGTATAATACCAGCACCGGCCATTATACCAGATACCGAGTATACTGTAACATCAATTGCGGTAATTCTCCTGCGATACTTTTTAATTTTTATTTCATATTCATCAATGAGTGTTTTGAGTTTTGTTAAGAACTCTTTGACGGTATCATAGCGATATTGCGATGATGGAATCTTATTATTTTAAAACCTCAAGTGGTTTTTAATTGTTAAAAATTCTAATTTAGATCAGCTACAAACTCCATGTACCATACAAATGATGTCTTATTTAAATTAGGATCAGTGCTTGTTATTGTAAACCGTTTGTATTCACCCACGTCAATAGTCGTTGAAATCACGTTGTTGTATCCATATGAAGTCGATGATGATATATTAAACTGATTCAGTGACACTATTGTTAATCGATAAATACCCTTGTTTGACACAGTGAGGGTTACTGTATTCTTTTTAGGTTCCCAATCTAATGATCCAGAGAGAACTGTGTATATCATATTTATGATATTTCTCTCATGAGGAATCTTTATTCTTTCAAGTAGCGGAAGATTGTCTGTTTTAAATTTTGTAATATCCTCGATAGATTTTTTAATACTATTAATGCTATCTCTAATAATACTAAATCCAGCATCATTAATATTTTTAATACTAGCTTTAATTTCATCAAAATTGGATTTAATTTCAGCGAGAGATGGAGAGGTTACCGCTGGTGTTCCAAAGAATTTATTGATAATATTTCTACGAAGGGAAGTATATGTTGTTATATGTTTTTCAAGTTCTTCATTTAAATTTTTTAATGCATCTGTGATTGTAGAAACGAGTACACCCGGTTTGAGTTTTCCATCATTTGAATATAACGCTATTGTATCTTCAACGACGTCACGTCTTCGTATTAAGACATCATCCAATGAAACATTACTAGATTTCAATTTGCCCTGGCGATCTTGAAATACAACTATTTCCCCAGGATCTACACTTGACAAATTTAATGTCTCGGCGATTTCATCTTCGATTATTTTTTTTACACTTTCGACAGCGAATTTGCTATCGGTTTCTGTTTTTTTTGATTCTGATAAAGGTCGTCCCCAAATATCAATCATTATACGAAAATGCTACGTTTTTCTAAATCATAACGCTATCGTTTTTGCCATTGCCTGCTAGTATATTCATTAACAACAACTTGTGGTGGTTTTCTTGGAAATTTAGATATCTCTGCAAGGAAGTTTAATACCTCACGACCGCATATCGGTGGATCATTTAACTGTTGTGTTGGTAGCGTGGAATAAAAAATTGGAGATGACTTTGTTATTGTGGATACATATCGCATGAATTCTTTTGGTGGAGCTAATCCATATGAATCAAAATAGACAATTCCACGTGGATCAATTGCATATGCGACCCAATGAGTTCCTTTTCCGCTGCTGTTATCGAGATTGATAATACCCGTTTCATTTTTCATTGGTTTTGACGGTAATTGATCTCTCATGAAAACTCCTCTAAAGTTTTTTATTGATAATGATTTTACAGCATCAATTAAATCAAAATTGGACATTGGTGAAAATCCTAGGGATTTTTCCACTAATAAGCCGTTCCTGGTATTCTTAGGCCCGTGCCCTTGTACCAATTGTGTGGAGTTCCTGGTAGTCTTAGACCCTTTCCTTTTTTTTTATAGCCTTTCCCAGTAGCTTTTTTCAGGGCCATTCCTGCAGCAGTACCAACGGCTTCTAACGCTGCCGCCTTCGCAACCGCTGCAATCAATGCTGGAATAGCAGCTAACAGCGGGAATATTCCACCCGATTTTATCATACTGGCGATTGCTGCTTTCGAAAAATCAATTTGAACTCCTCGTTTGTTCTTTAGCGCATCATTGAAATGTTTTATTTGACGATCTGTCAGTGATAATTTATGTGCACCACCGGACATTTGAGTGGGTTTCAGCGTTATTGTAGTTCCACATTCTTTAGCCGACTTTGATTTCAATTTCTTGACCTGACCATCAGTCAACTGGACATTAACAATACTATATGTCATTCTATTCTAAAATGTAATTTACACTTTCAATTGATCTTATTGTGAAAATCCTAACTACATGTTTGGAAAATCAAATGATTTTTGAAAACATTACATGTTTTCCACTGGTGCATCAATAAGTCTCATTCGTCCGCCAACTCCTTCTAACAACATTGATTTATCACTGAGAATGACAGCAACTGCTCTATAATCGGCTATACCAGCAGGGCGTTGTACCCGAGCTTGGAAGTATATATCAACAACAGATTGTCTCATCATGTCAAGATGTTCCAATGAAAAGTAATAAATCGGATAGTGTTTTTCAAAATCAATTTGCGATATTTGCAAACCAGTATCAACATTTTGATCACGACCCATATACGACAATATTCTATGATATACACGAGCTATGTAGTTGTTATCATAATCAAGCTGTACAATCTCTGCTGGCTCTTGTTGTCCGTTTATTCTCAACGAAACTTCACTTACCCCTAATTTATCAAATATCATATGACTAGATAATTGACGACTCACTCGATTTGCATCCTGTAACGCTATAAAGATATGACGTGGAGCTGAAACACCTTGTTTTGATGCTAAGTGCCATGTAAATGTGCCATTTACATTATCCTGCTTCGTATCAGTCGTTGTTGTTAGCCAACTTAGCAATGATTTTCCACCTGTGTCCATAAACGATAGTAATTCTTGCTCTATTGTAACTGCTGGTGTCAAGACAAGTATCCATAGAACCAATTTATTTAAAATGACTTTACCATCATCAACACCATTAGCATGCCAAATTGCATCATTGTCATTTTCTTTTCGCACTAACACAACCGTATGCTTTGCTCCATAGATGACTTTTCTGACATTTCTACAGAATCCGAATATGTGATGTAACGGAATTGCACATGAAAATCGTCGATGTTGTCCTTTTAATGTTCCATTTCGTGTTGCAAATCCTAGATTGAAATTACCATTAACCCTTTTTAAAATGTCGAATTCAGCGCCTGGTCTATCTTCACGGTCTAGATTAGCTGCGAGTTGTTGATCAACTTCTGCAGTATCTACCGCAGTTCGTACTTTAATAAACTGAATATGGTCAGCATGATCAGAAGTATCCTTAGCAAACATCATAGACGGACCAGCCGACCTTGTATAATCATCAGAATATCTCGCAAGTCCGATTATTGTTGTTGCAATATCAACATCTTGTTCTATTGATTCAATTTCTTTTCCATCAATGATATATCTTGCACTGTTAAATAGCGCCATAATGCCATTATTTACGAAACCAACTCGGATATTTTGGTCATTCCCATATGGCGTATCAGCTGCAACATTTGTTACAAGCTCTCCTTCTACTTCAATAAACGCCTCACACGGCAAAAAGTATCTACTTGTATCTTGAACTTGAAGTTCAACTCTCCCTCGTTGATTTGGCTCTCTTGCAGGATAGGCATAATACTGATAGTTAATTTTAGAATCATCTTTATTCACCGGTGCCGCCATATCAAACGCTGGATCAGCAATTTTTTTAAATGCCATTTATACTAAAACGTATCGTTTTTCTAATTATCATTTTCTTTTTCGATTTCCTCCAAGACCGCTTCCCGCTATCATACTTGCAATATTACTACTATCTGGTGAAGTCATTGCTAATGATGCTAGTTTTTGTTCCACTGCGTTATTTATCACTTTACTGACATTTGCAGGCATCATTGTTGTTGAAGGTAGCGGTGGTGGTGGTTTTCGTCCGAATCTAGATTTCACCAATGACGTTATTCTATTCTTTGCGGTAGAAAAGGCCGTTCCTGCAAGATCTCCAACAGCGTTAATTCCCTTATTACGAATAACATCAATGGCTTTCATCGCTAATTGTTTAGCAATTGGTGCTACTTTTGGGGCTATTCTTGTGAATAAACCAGCCATGGTATTTCCAAGGCCGTCACCGTAGTATGCCTTATAAACGGGCAATCTTGAGTTCACTACATACACGTTTGTTGGTTTATTGTGATTATAGTGTACTATCATCTTATTTGAAATGACTTTGTAATTTCTAAATACAATTTCAATCACTAAATTCCCCCGGAATTCCGTCCATTAACTCATCCAAGAGTTCTCGATACGTATGAATATCAATTATCCCACCTTGGAATAATCGTCTGCAAATATCAAATGCTTCATTAGTTATTTCGACTGAGTTATTTCCAGCTCGCTTACCTCCCATAAGAACCTCAAGTCGTGATATATCATTAATGATATTACTAGGACACATATGAGAATCATGATGAGAACTTCCATAACCCTCTCCTGAAGAACTTTTTGATTCGGAAACGTTTTGAATTTCTGGAGCTGGTTCGGAAACGTTTTGAATTTCTGGAGCTGGTTCGGAAACGTTTTGAATTTCTGGAGATTGTCGACTTCGACCTCGACCTCGACCTCGACCTTGTTGTTGTTCTTTTCGTTGATGTTGTTGTATACCATACGCATCAACTCCCATTTTAAAAGCTCTGTAATTCAATGTATCCTTTTTTAAATTGCCGGGTTCATTTTTATTAATTTTAAATAACCAATCCACCCATTGATCTCGTTTTATTGTGTTTTTTTTATACTCATCTTTTAAAAATTTCCCTCTCTTATAATAACTTTTGACAGCAAAGTCACCAAATTTTATATAGTCTTCATTTTTCAGCAATTGATATTGTTTGATTTCTTCTATAGCTTTATCAGTGAATTTCTCGTTAAAAGGAACACTTTTTTTAGTGGAAACACTAGCATCTTCAACGGGGTTATCATCAGTATCAATATTATCCATTTGTTGTATTTCTCGCTGAGTTTGTAACTCACCTGAAAGCTGTTTTATCCCCTCGTGAGTTTTTTCAGTTTCTGTAGCAATCTTTCCTAATACATCAATAATAGGTACTGCTCCCTCTTTAGGGATGTCGCCGTATATAGCACGTTCTGTTGCAAGTTTCATATCTTTAGTGGCTTTAGTTACAGGGGCAAAAAGTTGTTCGCTTCCAATAGAAAAGTCAGTCTGCGCTTGCTGTCTAAGTTGTAGTTTATCTCGCACGTTATCTCGAATTGGTATAAACTTTTTCAGTAATGCTAACCTCTCACGGGCTAGTCTGGTAGTTAATGCTTCTGATGTCATTATTGGAAATGCTAACGATTTTTCAATTGTCGGTTTCACTTGCATCAATCAAACGTCTTATAGATTTCACTTTCAAAGCAATCTCTGACCGAACTTGGTACTGTTCCCCGAGTTTCTTTCTAATGGCTTCAACTATACTAAATAGCCGAATGAATAAATTAATATCATTGTTATACAAAGAAGCATTAACCGCTTTTTGGATTCTTTTTATCAGTGAATACATTTTAGGTAGAACATATCTTCCATGTTTTAATTGTATATCAATTTGTTCAAATTCATTCAAAAGTCTGTCTTCATTCAAAAATTCAGAAAGTACGATTCCTTGATTTCTTAAATTTGATATTTCTGTGATGATAGATGTAATATCTTGAAATTCCATTTATTATTATTACTAATGTATTTGTATCTTTAAAATATTTTTATATACAAAAAAACAAAACATATACAATGCCCGTCTCTTCCTCATTCGAGTTTCGAGGCAAGAAAGGGCACATACATTAAAGACTTATACAATACCCTAACCCCCCAATCGAGTTCAAGGGCGGGTTATATGGGTATTAGACGTGAAATCCAAGTGATTTCTTTACAAACATTGAACAATACATTACATATATACAATGCGATTATATAGGATATATACAATGAATGAATATTTACAATGCGATTCAATGAATGAATATTTACAATGCGATTCAATGAATGAATATTTACAATGCGATTATATAGGATGGTTATATACAATGAAATGATAGGATGGTTATATATACAATGAAATGATAGGATGGTTATATATACAATGAATGAGTATTTACAATGAATGAATATTTACAATGAATGAATATTTACAATGCGATTATAGGTTATATATACAATGCGATTATATAGGATGGTTATATGATAGGATGGTTATATGAAAGGATGGTTATTATGATAGGATGGTATGATAGGGACAGTACAGGACGATACAAACATGAAACGACACAAACATGAAACGACGGGGCGGACCTACACCCAATCTGCCAATCAAAAGCAACCCAAGAAATTAACCCTGGTTGCAGTTGAAAAAATTCAACCACACCATGTCAATGGCGTGGGAGTTTTAATTGGCAAAGTGGGCTTCGTTTTAAAGCCCCAAACTTATTACGGCTCATATTATATATAAGGTGAACTAATACTGCAGTGTCAATGTGTAGGTGTGTATTTATTTTCCTAGCATTTCATAATGAATATTGTGTAGTAATTTCAATGGAAGCTAAGTATTTAAATAAAACATTAAAACAAGAAATACAACTGTTAAATAATAGCAATTTTTTTATTAATTTCTATAATATTACGATTAAATAATCGTAGTAATAATGGATTTACATGACAAGATAACTCCGTAATGGGGATCCCTGTCAATTCAGGACCTGCTATTTCTTGAATCGAGAATGATATTTTTCTGAATTTTATTACACATAGCCACACTAAAAAAACTAAACTACATGTAGCGCGTTTTACTACCCTGACCTCACATACAATCTATTTTAATTTGTAATTTTAAAGTAATTTCATTTTCATACAAACGCTGTTAACGCCGTCTTTGTAATTGGGATTTTTAAAAAATCTATTAATAGAACCCTGGCCCAGTGTCTTGTCTTACACGCGCGCGTTCCGGTACAATAACTATATTTACTATGTGGCTGTTCCGGCTGTTCCAGTTATTGTCATTTACTCTTTTAATGCATATATAAGTGAATATTGCGAATAAATATTGAAAAAAAAATATGTACACAATGATATTAACGCGCGAAACGTTTTTAGTGTTTTGCCCTATGGTAATTGATCTGAATGGTAAAATCATGCAAAAATGACTAAAATAGCATAACTCACTATTGAGAGTTATCTTGTAAATAGGAAAACTTTATTCTATGTCCATTTTTCTTTGAGATAGCTGTTTGATAAATCCCTTCAGCAACTTTTCGTACTGAAGGAATACATATTCCAAAATATTTTCCCGCAGCATTCATTGAATGAAAAACTCTTTCTTCATTCGTCGTTGTATCAAATGACTGTACTGGTCTCTTTCCAACTGACTTACAAGTCCCTGTCTTTCCGTTTTTTATATTCTCTCTTTGAGAAATGCATTGTAAATTGGAAATCGCATTATTTTGAATATTAGAATCAATGTGATCAATAACACAGCCATCTTTAATCGGTCCCATATAACACTCAAAGACTACCCTATGACAGAGATATCCCTTTCCTCCAGCAGTAAATTTCAAGTATCCCTGATTATTAACATATCCCACGGGTTTCTTTAGTCTACAGTGTCTAACAACACCATTACGAGATATTTCATAATTAACGAGTATTGGATGTGGTCTGAATTCTTGCTCCATTTATATAATAATACTATTTGTCTAATTCATTATTTGCTTTAATTATAAATCTATTAATGTAGTCTTGAGGGGTTTTTATGATTTTGTCTTTGACAGAGTCATGGTTAGGGTCAATGATGGCGTTTTTTATTCGTTTATCATAATAACGTTTCAATTCTCTAAACCGCTTACCCCCACAATTGATACATAATTGTGATTTTCCTCTCACACCCACCCCACAATTTATGCATGGGGACGGGCCTGTCGAATTATTTCTGACTATCTGTAAGTGATATCCACAGAATTCACCTCTACACGATTTATTGCATGGGGTTACTGATCCGATCATAAGCCATTTGCAGTGATTCATTATATATAAACAAACTTTTCTATTTAAATACTTGTCTTATTTATATGAATGAAGAATTCAAGAGATTATCGGCAATCAAGCCTCGGAAAAATATTAAATTCAATCTTGATAGAACTCTCGAAGACGTACCAAAAGAGAGAATAACTAATAGAAGTCTGATTAGAAAAATACGAGATTGTGTTCATGAGTTTAAACAGGATGGTGCATCACACACCTGGTCAACATTTAGAATTGATGGTGTTGTTGATGCTAGAATGAATGATGAAACAGCAGCTATGATACTATCACAACTTGGCAATAAACGGTATTTTATCAGAGTGAAATTCATTATCAAATTAGAATCGGGCGAATATATTATAAGAGACAAATTTGTTCCAATTCTCAAAGATGGGACATCAGTCATTGTTAGCCGTTATTCCAGACCAGGGCTGTTAACTGGAATTGATAAACCATACTATGAAAAAGCGTATCCAGAAACAGCAGTCGTTTATGGGATGTATCCGTTAAATAACCCTGACATTGGAAAACTAGCACCAATGAAACAGTCAACGTCAGCGGAAAAGCCACTCAACTGTGTGGCACAAAGAGTCTTAGAACATTTTACAAATGCACTCCGTGGGAATAAATTAACCGATCTAAGACATAAAAAAATAGATGAATGGGAGCTAACAGTGAAAGAGAACGGAGCAACTATTTCCGATATAGCTAGATTGGAAAAGTCGTTGAGATTTCCGATAACCGTTTTAACGATAACTGGCGAAGTATTATACGAATCGAAATACAATAAAAACGGAGCTCCAATCAAAATTATTGATCATAACAAGCACGCATGGACATCCGCGGTTACAATATTCCCGCGAGACAGAACAGTGAAGTATATCCCAGAAGAATTCATCAAGGATGGTATTCTCACTGAAGAAAGATTATTCGATGCTATTGCTAGTTTGTGTAAAAACGACCCTGTATCAGTATGGCTACTTCATAGTTTTGAAGATGAAGAATGTCAATTCAATCAATTTGTGAAACCTAACGGTGAATTATATCGTACTGAAAGTCTACATAATAGGATGAAAAATCTAGCAATAAGTCTCAGTGAAAACGCTAGCGTTTTTAATGAAAAATCTGAAGATTACGAACAGTTACTTACAAATTGTTTTACAATTCCATCAGTTGCAGCTCATTTTGCAAGAAAGAAAAATAATTGGAAACCAACACGAAAAGAGTTTTTACAGGATGTTCAATCCAGCTGTTTGGAATATTATCATGGCGGTCTATGGAACGTTAAGTACAATCGTGAGAATATGATATCAGTTGATATCGTTGCCTGTTATCCAGGAAGTTTTCTAGGATATGGATTCGCTGGTGAGTATTTTAAACGGTTTGGACATCCCACACATGAAATGACTCGCGTTGCTATTAATGGACCACTGCCTGATTTTGATTTGACCGGTTTTGCTTGCGTAGTATCATTTGAATTCGCTGAAGGACTTCATCCGTGTTGTTATGTTTGGATTGGTAGACACATGGCTGAAAGGATGTGGTTACCAATAGTGTTATTGCGATATATGATTGATTGTAAAGTGTTAGTTTCGTTGATTGTCAGCGAAGCGATTATCTCATATCGAAAACAAACCAATGTCTGGTTACCAGAACCAGAATGTCTTGATAGTATAATCGATAAGTCTAGAAAACATATTGATGCTGACGAGGAGAACATTATTGAATGGTCAAAAAAGATATTTAATCAACGAAATAATGAAGCAAAGGATCTCGGCCGAAGAATAATCGGTAAATTTACACAGGGTGGAAAAAAATTTAACTTTAAAAAACAATCCTCACGATTGATTATAGATGATGCCGAATACGACTTCGTTATTAAAGATGCAGTAGAGAAAAATAGATACGCAAATTGTAAAACAGCCTTTTTGTCCAATAAAACAAAGTTAGGTAGAATTGTTACTTACAGTGATGGAGAAAGCTCTGCATATCTACATTTGAGAGCTTCTATGCTGGGTTATGCATCTATCAATTTATTTGCAATGATAAATAGATTTCCTAGTATAGCAGTCAGAGTTGCAATTGATTCAATGTATGTCGATAAAAAATATATCAAAGAGATAACTAAATTTACTAATAGCGAAGAGACTTGGGGAACATGGCGAATTAAACAAGAAATACAACGCGATTATTCTGAATCAGCAGACGTTGAGATTAAAAGCAGTTACCTGAAGAACGATAATTCTATCAGTGAAAAATCTATGTCTAAAGCACCACCGATATCAGATCCAATTTGTAGATATAAAACAGTTTATTTAAACGGTTGTGGTGGATCTGGAAAGACAACACGTGCGATAGAATTATATCGAGAGAGAACGTCCATGATTGTACTCACACCAACCCATAGACTAGCGAGAGAGATCAAACAACGAAATGTTGAAGCTTGCACGTATCATAGTTTTTTTCGATACAAGGGCGATGCTTGGACTCCTGAGCGAATGGGTGAGAAATTTATTCCAGCGGTTATTATTTGGGATGAAGCATGTACTGTTTCAGAAGATGTATTAAAAATGTTTCTTGATTGGTTATTGCAAAATAATACAAAAATTATATTGTGCGGCGATCATGGTCAACCACCACCATTTGTTGGTAGAAGTCCACATAATTGGTTAAAAGGATTTGTTGATTATTACGAAGAAATTGATACTGACTATAGAGCACTCGATGAGCAGTTACGTGAGTTTAAAAAACTAATTAGATTACAACCCGATAGAATTCAATGTGAAGTAGCGCGTGAAATAATTTCTGAAACACCTTTGAATGATTTTTGGGAAACATGGAAACCAAATGATTTTGTAGTAGCAAGTAGAAAGATAGTCAGAGACGCACTTCAGAAAAAGTTGTTTGAGCTACACAAGAAAAAATTCCCAACGTTTCCAGTGCCGTTGTGTTATAGACCATTGGATACACGAAAGCAGAATATTGAAGTTGAAATTCCAGGCCAGACGGAGAAACAGATTCTAGTGTTAAATGATATTGTGCTAGTTGATATCAATACTGTAGAAGATGCATTATACGCTGATAAATCACCATGGACACTTGGTTATGTAACAACAATACACTCGTCACAAGGATTGACCATCACGGATACAATTGTTTGGATAGTTGATAATCGCATTGAATGGTCAAATTTAGTCTATCTCGCAGTGTCCAGAGTACGACGAATAAATCAACTACGAAGGATTGTTTTCGATGATGATTTTAATGCAAACGATGATAACACTGATATTAGCATCATTAATAAAAAACTCTCTGGCTACAAACAGCAGGACAAAAAAAAAACAACGAGAATTTGATATTGATGCTGAAGTAATAATCGCATTAAAAGAACAACAGAATAATCACTGCGCCAGTTGCAATTGTATAATGCACTGGCAGTATTCGGATAAAGACCCTCGACAATTCACCGTAGACAGAAAAAATAACAGTCTTGGTCATGTCAGAAACAATGTGATGTTGACCTGTCTTGAGTGTAATAGACGTAACGGAGCTAGTTAAGACCATGTGGCGGTAATTGAGTATCGTCCGGAATGACTTGTAGTTGTTCGCGTGTAAAACCACGCTGAGGTGCAGTTGAATCCAATCTGTAGATTGGAGGTCTACCAGTTGATCGCGTTATAGTTGAAATTTTATGCGTAGTAACACTCCATATAGGATCAGTAGCTCTTCTTTTACCGCCTTCAAGCTCTCCTGGTTCGTATAAATATCTCACAGTAACATCACCGAGAAGTGGCTGAGTGCTAACCCGCTGCGGTTGTTCGGGAATATATTCTTTTTTTATTGCAATATTTGGTTTCATATTAATAGTTCGAGTAATCTCGTTATTTAACGCTGCAACTACACTCGGTAACCTTTGGACCCATTCACGAGATCGTTTTTCTTGGATGAATTCTTTTGCATATTGATATCCAAATAACCGTTCTGCAAGAGTTCGATTAAATCGTTCTACAATTGCCTGATCACGATGTAACGCAGTATGCCCCCGTCGTATTGTAACACTATGAGTTTTCATTGTTGATAGAACAGCACCTTGAAATTCTTTGCCAGGATCAACTTGTAATAGATTTGGCCATCTTAGAGGACCTCGTCGATAAATCCTTTCAAATGCAGAAGCGACTTCAGAAGCTGACTTTGTTTTCAATGGTTCTGCTTGTTTAAATCGACTCGCAATATCAACTACAGTTAGCGCGTATTTGTAACCATGGTCATGTGGTAAAAACAATAAATCAGCCTGATGAACTTCATTGGGTACGGTAACATCAAAATGAGAATAATTAATTTGTTTAGGCGGTGGTAGATAAATTTGCCATATAGCTTGTTTGGATAACCAATCTTTTGCAGTGGATTTTTTCACTTTTGCAGCGTTAGCGAGTTTACTGATTGCTGCTTTACCCCTCCAGTATCCTTTCGGAGAATAATAAATAGATTCCATACTATAAAAACACTGGTGTTTTCAATTACCAGCACCTAACACTAATTTGCCTTTCATAGCTGATTTGACCAACCATGAAGCCAATTTTTCTTTGAAGGATTTATCGGGAATAGCATTTAAGGCATGAATTAATTTTACATCCGCGATATGTCTTTGTTGCAAATTATTGCTTTTATATGCAACATCATGAGCATGACATGCCTTATCAATAGCATTTATCGGATACTCACCAGGCCGGGGCTGATTTTGATCATCAAGTCTGATATCTAATCTCGTTCCGGGACCACAGTAGCTATATCCTGGAAGGTGTTTTTCTCCGGGGTATTTTGCCCATGGGGTTCCGGGGAGTTTTCCAAGTTTTGCGGCAATATCACCTCCGAGTTGCTTTTTTTTAAAAATCTAAATTTTTTTGTACCACATGTTACACACTTACCAGTAAGCGCTAGTCTATTGTTTTTAGTTGTAATGGTTGTCTGATCGGTTGTATCAGTACGCTGTTTACATTTAACACAATATAGATCCATAATTTATATATAGCGTTATGAATATAATTGATTTTTCAGCGACTAAAAGAAGAGAACCGGTAAAACACCACGCAGCGCTTCCGAATTCTGTCCGTGCCATTATAATCGGACCATCTGGATCAGGCAAAACACAATTACTGCTTAATTTGATAATGCGATTTATGAAGTGGGATAAATTATATTTAGTTGCCCCATCCGTAGATGATCAACGGTGCTATGAAGTGCTAAAAGATTATAATAAAAATGCATCAGAAATTAAAGGTGAAAGTGTAATCGACTTTATTACTGATATTGATGATGCACCATCAGTAGAAGATCTCGATGGAGACATAAACAATCTTGTAGTGTACGATGATGTAATGTTAGATAATCAAAAGAACCCTGCTAGAATATTTTCCCGAGGTAGGCATAAAAACACTGACGTGATATATGTCACTCAACGATATACTCAAATTCCAAAAGTGATTCGCGATAACTGCAATATTCTTGCTGTATTCAATGGCGTTGATACACATACGCTACGAAATATTTGGCAGACATGGTGTTCCGATATGGACTTCAATGGATTTAAAAATTACTTTAGTCATGCTCAGTCTGTCCCATATGGATTTATAACAATAAATTTACACGACCCTCGGTCACGATATCGTATTGGACTTGATCAAATATTTGGTTAAATAATTTGTATTAATCAGCAGCAGAGAGGGTGAAATGACAACATATTTGCGACCGTAGATGGCAGCAATTTGAGTGTGGTTATGACAATGTATTTGCGACAAAATCGCTAAGATGGGGTCTTTATTTTTTTTTTGGTTAAAATATGAGATTTCGTAGGAAGGTTCCATTTGGCATTCTGAGGCTTTAATCGATTCTGTCGTAAAAATTTGTAGACGTAGATGGCAGCAATTTGAGTGTGGTTATGACAATGTATTTGCGACAAAATCGCTAAGGCTCCATTTGTAAAATGGGACCTTTAATTTTTTTTTGGTTAAAATATGAGATTTCGTAGGAAGGCTCCATTGGCATTCTGAGGCTTTAATCGATTTTGTCGCAAATATATTGTTGTAGGATTCACCCTCTCTGCTGCTGCTTAACAAGTGTGGACTATTTGTGCAAAAAGCCAGTGTTAAATATTTTTTTTAATGTTGACAGTAGAGAGGGGAAAATACTTGCAATTTTGGTAGCAGAGGTATCCAACAAAAGTAAATAAAGGTTGTTAAGGGGAGGGGGAAGGAGGCACAAGTTGCAGATCTTGTGGTGTCATAATGAGAAAAATTTCAACAAAATCCCGATTAGTACATCAGTAAAATGATTTGGCATATACTTTGGAAAGCAAGCCCATTTTCTCCAGGATTGTAACATACAAAGGATATTTTGGTGATAGAAAAAGAAAACATGCCAAAAACTTTCTTTTACCACATGGATTAATAGTGAAAAGATAGTATCCGGGATATTATTTCAACAGGTGTGGCAATTGTGACCATGATTCATGACAATGCACACATAATAATCAATAAGACGTCTTATGTGCAAGGGAAATAAACACATGTCATGGACCTCATCATGGAAATAAGCATGAAAAACAAGAACCCTCCAGCAGCTCAACCCCATGAAAAAAAAAAGAGAGAGAGATAAAATATCCTACATGGATAATTAATGTGAAAAAAGCTGGGAAGTGAATGTCAACCCCTCCACCTGATCAAATGAAGACAACTGTCCAACCTGGCTAGTGCAGGGAAAAATATTAAAAATCCAAACCACTTATTGAAAACATAAGAGAAAACCCAAGAGACTGGAAAAAACAGGACCAGCAATTGGAAGATCTACTGGAGAACAATGGAAAGAAAGACAACAAAATAATTCTAAAAACTGTTGAATGAAATTCAAGATAGACAAGCATAATAAAAATGGCAGAGATGTAAAACAGAACAGCTGGGGAGTACACCAAAACAATAAAGTGAAGAAAAATGACAAGAAAAAAACGAAGACTGTTGTAACTTCATAAGTGAATGTGTACAAGTACAGAGGGAAAAAACAAAATGAAGGGGAGACAGTGATGATATATGTGATGGCTTCTTAGGAGCACAAGTATTATCAGGGTATGAGCATGAGCAGTTACATCACCATAAAGAGGTGGTCTACTTTGATCTGTGTGTGTGAGTGTACACTTGAGTTGGCGCTTCTCTCTCTCTCTCTCTCTCTCTCTCTCTCTCTCTCTATATATATATATATATATATATATATATATATATATATATATATATATATATATATATATATATATATATATATAGAATACAAATCATATGGCGAATAACAACACTTTCAAATGCACTGGATCCAGCACCAGCAAGGATCCAGTGTGTCAGGGATTGATTAAGATAAATACAATAAACTGACGACGAACAGGGTGAAACTAGCCTGAGTGCTTTCAACTCTTAATGAGTCTTTTTCAAAGGCAAATACAAAACAAACACAAAAATGTGCTTGTATAACTCTACATGGCTGTCTCCACATGAGTAAAACCTAGAGATACATTGTCTCAACCAGCCTGTATAGACTTGTTGCGAAGACTGAAAAATGTTTATAATTCTCTAAAAGTCTATGAGCCAAAGTAACATCTATTACTTTGTGTACATTTATGTAACACAGATTATATATATCAGATATTTGATTCTATACCGGATATTTTATTCTTATAATAATAATTAAAGGAGACTAAGAAGTTCTAGAAAGAGTTTGAAAACAAACTGTGTCGGCTACAAAAGGCTAATTCTACCAGTGCATAGTTTTCTTTTTCTAGTCTTCTTGGTTTAGACTGCTTGGTTTCAATGTTCTAAGGCAGCGTATCCATTAAGATTCCTTTTCCTTCCTGGTTTCGGAACTCTAGTTGGGGTTGTTAGCAATTGCTATAAGTGTTATATCCCTAAAAGTGTGGCCAGGGGAGAACGGTTCTGCAACCGGGATTCTTTACAGCTTCTTTGTCATCCAGTCAGATCTATGAAGGTTTATACTTTTGTGTAGCTTTTCAGTTTTTCCTATATACTGAAGGCTACAGATTTTACATGTGATGAGATAAAAAAAAATTCTGTTTTGCACGTTTTGTTTAGACCATGTATGTTTAGTTTTTCTAAGTCGCTGTGCTAGTGAATGTCCTGTCTCTATAATATGTTGAAAAGTTTTGCATCTTTTATCTCCACAGGGTCCAGATTGACTAGGTTGGTCTTCACTAGTGATTGGCATTAGCTTTGCCCTGACTAGGAGTTCTTTGAGGTTTTTGGTCTCAGGTAGGCTACTACAGGTTTGTTTGGAAGGATTAGCTTTAGTATGTCCGAGATTGCACGATGGGACTGTGATGGGACAGTGTTTTGCAATGATTTAACCTACTTTGGGGATTTCTGGGTGGTAAGTCAGGATAAATGATATCCTATCAGCCATTTCTTTCCTTCTATATTTGAGTAGGTCAACAAGGTCTGTTTGACCCTTTGGATTGCCATAGCTATCAGATCTTTGTCATAACCTTGGTAAATTAAATGCTTAGCCAGCTCTTCGGACCTTTCTAGGAATCTTTCATCATTGGAGCAAATTCTGCGCATCCTCAGTGCCTGGCTATATGGAATGTTCCTAATGCAGTGTTTTGGATGACAGCTGGTTGGGAGGAGATACTGATGTTTGTCGGTTGGTTTCGATTAGATGTCTGTATTTGTTTTCGACCAAATTTTGAGGTCAAAATGAAATTTTAGGTTTTCAAGGTTACCTCAGTGAGCTTCTAAGCCTGGGGTAGCTTGTAAAATAGGAACAGCTGGGAATGAAGGGTGATTCTGTGTAGCCTAAGCAGAATGGCTGGTCAGGTTCTTTGACATTTGAGCCAGACTGGTTGGCTTTAGTTCAGGTCATGTCGAAAGCAAGGCAGGATGGGCAGATTTTCTGCAACCATCCCCATCCTGACCTGGATGTGTAACCATCAGCTTCCCTATATGGATAGGTCTTTCACTAAGATACCCATCTTCATAAATATATGAAGCCATGTGTCAAGCTAAACTGTTGGATCTATCATGAAGAGACCAATTCTGGTTCTGAAAAACTTTTCCACACTTTTCATTCCCTTTTGCTGATTTTTGCACAATAGCCAATTATGTGTTCTTGGAAAACAAATTGCAAATACTGCAAGGGGAAGAAGAGGTACAATATGAACATGCCAGGCAGAATTCGAGTCTTTCTTTCCATTCTATTTCTTCTAGTTACCTCATTTAGAAGACATTTTTTTATCTAATTGTAACAAATACAAACAAAATATAAAATGACATTTGCAGGTTAAAAATTCATCAAAAAACAAATTATAAATAGTACACTAACTGAATGCAGTGTGTGCAAGAACTTGAAGCTTAACCTGCATTCATGATAGTATTATGCTATGAATATACATCACATTTGGTCAGATTTTGTGAGCTAGCATGTTTGTGTGAGATGGACACACAGAAGGGGAGTGAGTCCAGACATGTGGATTCAATATTAACAACTGCTTGTCACTGAAAGAAAATTCTACTGAAATACCCACTCATAATCATGTGATACCAAAATTAATTTGGATGATCTCATATTTTTCCGTAGCAGAAAAACCTGATGTGTTCCAATTGAACCATTCCAATTTCCAATACAAGTTTGGTAGGACACGTTGAAAGGAACATTTCCATAAATATTATTCCCCCAACCCATTTAGAAAAAGTCAAAAATAAGCAGTAGTGACACATGGCCATTAACCCTTTAGCTACTACAGCTGTTCTGCAGTTTCACTACTGCTGAGTGATAACATATTAGTTACCAAGACTACTGAGGCTAGGCTGAATACTAGAGCATCATCATGGCTGACTACGGAAACTGACAATAAAAACATGGTTTCATTTATATTCATTATTTTATTTCATTATTTTTGCTGGATTTCAGTGAAATAAAAAGCAGTTTACCTTGTATAGTGTATGTTACTCATATATTTCCATTTTATTTACTCCTACAACAATCTGACAAGAAACCCCCGTCATGTAAACTGTTTTGAATCACAAAATAAATCGTAGTCTGATTCAAAATCACATACATCTAGTGTTGAAACGGGAGTAACATTATTATCTGATACATTTACTAAGAATGACCCATTAAATTCTTCGATATTGCTTGCACTGAACCCTTCAAAGTCACAAATATCTGACTAGGAATCCATTTTTGTTTATCTCACCTACACGTGTTTTGTACATTGCCGGAAATTTCCTTCCTGCACATCTAAATTTAACCTCTTAGCTTTCAAACTTTTATCAAAATGTTCAGTAACCAGCCTTCTCATTGGTTATGATAATGAAAAATAAATAAATATTTGTACTTTCAACCAATCAACATTTAGTTAACATAGCGGCTACGTCCTTACAGATGCGACACTGGGGTTGTAAACAAGGCTTATTGACACAGCATATATGCGTCAGGAGTTCAGAAGCTATTTACAGGCGACGCTTAGATGCGGTAGTTGTAGCTAAAGGGTTAACATAAACTCATTTGGCTTTAAAAGCAGATGAGCTAATAAACTTACTAAAGAACATGCTAATGAAGTTAAGGTCAACACTTTTAATTGAACCAAATACACTTACCCTTTGGTCCTTGGTATTTAGAGTTCAGGTTTAAAAGTTAACTGACAGCATGATGCAGTCACAGTGAGTTTCAAAAGGGCTGGGAAGAGAGGAAGGGATGCTGGCAACACAACCTGGACACATGCATGAACATCACATATTATAATTTATCCCCAAGCAAATGTCTAGTAGCTATACTCTGCAACAAAAGTAAATTGAGAACGACTGATACAAGTTTAAACATAATCCTTAAAGACTTACATATGATCTGTTGAATTCTGCCTGAGTGCATATATAAGCTGATTGGTAAGAGCATCATCTCCATTGGCCAATAGACGCCGAGCCTCCTCTGCTAGCTTTGAATGGTATAAAAGACTCTTGTTGTTCACAGCATTTGGCAGTGGTGTAGGCAAGGGCAACTGGGGAAGCACTACAAAATTCAATATTATTTATGATTTTCTATAGGATAAATAATCTGATTACTAATCAAAATGCCAGTGAACATTTTCATTTTCAAAAACTCAAGTCTGAAGAATTTGCAGCTTTAAGACAAAACAGCAAGAACTTCTCTAATAGACCTCCATCTTGCAGCAGAAGAGTAAGAGTAATGATGAAAAGATTTTAAAGATGGCCATTGTGGCTGCCATATTGGAGGTCAGCCCATTTTCTTCTGGGACCAAGAAGACATCATATCAACCTTTGACAAGCCAGATTTTGAGAGCAAACTTGATTACACCAGAACTGGTCAAGCAGGTCTGCATAAAGATTAGAAAGGAGCCTACTAATCGAATATTGTGACTGTTTGGATCTGATAGTCTGTGAATCCTATGTACTTAAAGATTTTAAGATTACAATGGAGCAACTAGAGATATAAATATTTCTCCACTCGTTCAAAAAAATGTGAGACTCATCAACAATGGCTACATGATACAAGATACTCATTTTTACAATGTATTAGGAGCAACTATGGATGGATAGATGAATGAAACTGAGGGCACATGCATAATAAAAGCATGCAGGACATTTTAATGGTACTATATAGGGCTGAGCAACTTTTTTTTAACCACTAGTCCAGGACAAGTAGTTTCAGAAAGTTCTCTATAGTCTGAGCCTACTAACCCATTGTTTTGTACCCTCTGCCAATTTTGATAACAGAAACCTTTAATTTGATAAAAAGTGCAAAGAACTTAGTCAATTCATTCACTGATTTATATTTTCTAACCAGACTGTCAGTAGAATGGCCATAACACCATCATTGTATGCACGTTTCATGCTTAATGGAAGTTGTCAATATTATAGGACATGCCTAAGACCCACTTCTTGTTCCTGAACCAGTCCATTTTCAGCAAAGGGGTGTATGAGCGACTAAAGATGTACATGCATATGTTGTCTGCTTCTGATATTTAAGAGTAAAATCAAACAAAGGAAAAGAATGACAAAAAATGCCTTTCACATGGATTTAACAAGCAGTTTCATGAATATGTTCATGTTCAAAGGAATATAATTCCAAACTCAAAGTTATAGTAATTTATGGAATTATCCGGCAGTTAACAAATAGGATGAATTACATCATTATATTGTCGGATGGAAATAAACTGCCCTATAGTGTACAGAATATGGCACTGTGATAGGATAAAAAGTCCATAAAGGATGAAAGGTGCAAAAGGGTTACCAGTAATAGTGTCATTATGGTCAGGTTAACCCATTATATCCTGAGAAGCAATTCTAAATACACTGTGGTAAAACGGAGCATCACACAGCAGCAGCTGAAGAAATTGTGATGACCTTCACCATGTTTACAAAAAATGTTGTAAAATTGTTATTTTTTTTGAAGTATATAAAACTATCTCTTAAAAGGTAATAAAATTGGCAACACAGTAATATATGTTTTGTTAAAATTTATTGATGTACAAGCTCACAACTGTAATTTGAAATGTTGTTGTTGTTGGGCTTAACGCCATTTTTTAGCACACAATAGGCTATTCATGGCGGCCAGTATTAATGGTGGAGGAAGAAACCGGGAAATCACCGGAAAGAACCACCGACCCACGAGAAGCTACTGGCAAGCTTTCTCACATATCCACATAGGGATTTAAAAAAAAATAAAAATAAAAATTAACATGAACTTCAGGGAATCTTTTCCCCGTGAAGATGAATGAAATGCTCCAAATAGTATGGGAATAAAATAAAGATAATTCTATTTCTAATATTTTGGTCCAAATTTGAAGTTTATAGCACTGTTAGTTCAAACATTATAATAATTTTACCAAAACTGCATAACTAAATACTAGGAACAATTTGTTGAGTTCACAATCTA
Organism: Potamilus streckersoni; assembly: GCA_016746295.1. Taxonomy (NCBI): domain Eukaryota; kingdom Metazoa; phylum Mollusca; class Bivalvia; order Unionida; family Unionidae; genus Potamilus; species Potamilus streckersoni. The sequence continues at coordinate 876,482 of JAEAOA010001671.1, read as the reverse complement.
GAACATGTACTTCAACCTGCAGTTTCTCAGAAGAAAAAAAACTTGTCCGCAAATTAATCCTGGAAATCTTTAAACTGAATCATTAAAAGTTTTGTCAAAAATTTTGAAGTCCACATCATCACTAGGTCAGTATTCTTCTGGGTGTTGAACATTTGCCCTTCAATCAATTCAAATCCTGGATGCAACCAAGACGAAAAATTACCCTGGACAAAATCATATTTAAATCCTTCTAAGTTAGCGTAATTGTCCGAATCGCTGTCGAAAAGTGGATGCAGTCATGCACCATCTATTTCATCAACTTCATTTACATCTAAGCCATCAATTAAGTTAATATTATCTTCATAATCATCAAAATCTTCAACTTCAATGTCACTACCTTAGCTATAATTATCCATGTTCACATCTTAGTTTTTGTCCATCATTTTATCGATCGATTTTCACATCAGCTGTTACGTTTTTAACCAACTTTTTTCCAAATTTTTATGCGCATGCGTGCATCAATCATTTCCTGTTGTCTGTGAAGAAGTACACAAGTATTTGTGATGTATAACGTGTTTCTAGACGCAACATAAACACCTTGTGAAACTACGACTGAAGGTGTATTCCGGATAAAATGGTAGTCTACGACCAGAGGCGTGGTCAGGATAGAATGGGTTAAATTATAAATCAATGATTCAACTGACTTAGTTCTGTGCACTTTTTCCACATTAAGTGCTTTACTTATTGAAATTGGCAAGGGGGGTTACAAACAAATGGGGATGTAAAATCAGCCTATAAATAATGAGCAGTTTCATTTCATATTTAAAAGAGAAAATTGATGTTATAATCACTTTAGAAGTAGTTACCAAGCAAGCAGATAAATAGATACTCCAGATTACAATGAGTTTGCTAAACTATTTTCGTAAAGGAAGGTAATAACGGCAATTTGGAGAAGGTAAATTTGTTTAAAAATGTAGGAATAAAACATAAGACGGATACTGAGTGTGCGGTAGCTATTTCTCCAAAAAGACATAAGCAACAATTTGTGATGGCAAAAAATGTCAAATATGACAGTACTAAGAGACAGAAATTTTCAGCCGCATTGTGTTGATTGTTATCCCTGGCTTGAATATATTGACTCTGAAAGAAAGATGTTTTGCAGTTACTGCAAACAATATCCAAAACTGGCACAGGTAGGAAATTTACCCAGATAAACATTTCTGCAAATGGAACAGAGCTTGAGGACTTTAACTCAGACACAGCTTTCAACTTCTGGCTTAGTGCTGGTTTATGTGGCAGACATATACATGAACATAATTTTCAAATCCATCTGCTAAAACATATATGCGAACCTGAAGAAGCTAAATTAATAATTGAAAAATTAAATTCTTTTAAGAAATAATTGTGTTGTATATTATTATGTTTGTTTTTTTTCTATGGATTATGTACATTTCATCAAATCTCAGCAAATGATTACCACTTTGAAACCAGTGAAAAATAAAGTGGTACTAGAAAAGAGTAAGGTGGGACTAGTGAAGAAAAGGGAGAACTAATGAATTTTCTGAAATCACTTGTCCCTGGACTAGTGGTTAAAAAAAATATTTGCTCAACCTTGGTCAACGGTTTAAAGTTGTTTTTATTTTCCTGCGAATAATAGCCTCATCCCCTTTGGTAGCCTCAGCAAGACAATGATTTCTCATGCTATCCAAAATCTAAGTCAACTAAAGTAAATGTACATCTAGGACTATACTTGTTTTAAAAAAAATTGTTTTCTTTTGTTTGAATTACTTGTGACTAACAGCAAAATGCAACTGGCTAATATTGTATGTGAAAATCAATCGTTTACTTTTGATCGTCAAAGGTTTCTTTATAACAGTACATGCCGGTTTTTACCAATCAATTTTGCTTCTGTCCTGAGGCTCTTGGTATTCGTTTACCAACAAACTTTAAAATGTGTTCAAGACTTTACAGTTAAATATCTCAACATCAAATTCTGTATGAAGCTAACTTATTCCATTCATGCAGTTAGAAGACAACTGATTCCATTCATAAAGCTATAGCCTCATATCCCTCCCAACTTTCAAAGACTCAGCAAGAACTCAGCACTGGAAGATGAATAGGATAAAAATAACACAAATGAAATCACTCTTCTTTTTCAAATTTTAATCCTATTAGTCACTTTCTGCTTCATTCTGTTTTTGTTGAACAACATGTAATCATGGTACAGCTATTGACAATTTCATTAAAAATATACTGGATTTAAAAAAAATACAGTTGGAACTTTTATTTACTCTTGTCCAAAACAAATTAATAGTTAATGGATGGAGTGTAAGGGGGGAGACATGTTAGTTTTGTGGTTTTCTAATTATAGATGAGTCATGTGATCTAGCCATGCAGAAGTTGAAGGCTTACACTTGCACCAAGCATGTTAACACTTACACTTGCACCAAGCATGGAAACAATTTCACTATTACTGAATTATTTTAAATATATTGTGTCCAACAAATTAGGTATTTTACCTACATTTAATGATGTTAACCTGATAATTTTCAAAGTTATAAATAAAATCAAATTTGCTATTGACTTTTTCCATCCTTACCAGCACGAGGTACGGTAATAATGTAAATGCTCTATCATTTCTCGTAAAACTTCTCTGAGATGGACATTAAAAATTGCATTTCGTCAAATTAAGCGGGTCCACACGTTACTTCGTTATGGGGTTATCTACTTAACATGGGTCAAGATAAGCGGGGAAGAATTAGCATAACAAAGGACTTTTTCATGACCAAAATGCTCAACATACATGGGTTCTCAAGATAAGCTTGGTCGATAAGTGGGTCTGATTGTACATACACAGACTTGATCCTGGCATAAGTTACCTAAGAATATGTCATTTGACAGGCACTTTGAAAAAGTTTACTCTGCCTAGCACATTACCCAAGCTGTTTCCATTTAAGGCATTAATGATCATTGCAAAAATCTTATATTCTGTGGTCAATTATAGCGCTCATTTGATGATGGTAAATACCAGCAATTATGTTGTTATCTATTGACCTCATGCTGAAAATTCACACAGGAACCTTGAAAATTTTTTAAAAATTTTTGATACCCAATCTGAAACAATTTACAACTCTGTAACAAAAGTAATCATTTTATTGAATAATGCATCATATAACGGACAAAATGGAGTTTCTGCTGTGGAAGAAATTGCTGATCATTAACTGGATTCTACTTACATTCATTTTATATTATACAACTTTGATGAAAAATAAAAATGTTATAACCTTATTTTTACAAAACTAAAATATTTTAAAACATTTTAATTACTTAATTAGAAAAATATTAAAAAGCATTGGTTTTAAGTAACTATTTTTGAACTTCTAAACAGACGTTTCCTTATTTATTGCCAGTTTCACCTGTTCTGGTGGTAGATATAATTTGGTCCAGAGATTAGAGTCCAACTTGTACCATGTCTAGTTGTGATTAAATGCAGTTTCACATATAACACATATGAATGGAATGAGGGGGGAATAGTTTTGGCAAGCAAGATTACAAATTGATTTGGATGTTTCAAAAGAAAGTCATGAGATACACACACACACATACTTTACAAAGAAAGAAATAAACAATTAAAGGCTGCAACTTGGGAAATCACTAATGAACATTGACAGCTAATCACTTACAGTCTGTCAGACTTGCTATTCCAGCCAGTGTTGTGATTGGAACACTTGGGACCTCGCCATTCATTGTGAAGAAATTTCTTTAAAGATTACATCTGGAAGAAGAATTAAAATCAAACTTGAATATAGACAAGGCAAATAATTACCATGAAATATCATATTAACTTGTCTGCTCTACCATCTACTGTTTGGATATTGATAGGTCTGGTTGTTGGATTATGGCTTCTACATTTAAACTGGAATTAAACTGCTGAAGTATTACCCCAATTCCTGTATTTTGCTCTCACATTTCTAAACCTGTTCTTCTGCACAATTCAACTGTCATAGTGGGATTAAATTATTCACAGCTCAATACCCAGAGTACCTCTTAATCTAGATCTGGTCAATATATTTTACTTAAATTGCTCACTGAACTTGGTATAAAAAGGTGTTATCTAATTTGTCTGAAAATATTTTTAGTGTGCCAATTATGTGAAGATAATCTGCCAAATTCTATTTAGAGCTTCAAATTTTGTGCTGGGAAAATGGATTTCGAGTCAGGGCAAGTGACTTTTGTATAGTCACTTGCCTCTGATCTATACTTTGAAATAAATTTTTAGGGGGCAAACAGATATTACACTAACACCTTTTTAAACAAGGTGCACTCTAAGTTTATTCTGCCACTTATTTAGAGCCATTCTAATTAATAAAATAGTTTCAAGATAAAATGTCAAATAGAGAATTAACAATGCAATGACTACAGTTTAACCATATTTTCAAGTTTATGTCAACAACATGCAGAATGGTTGCATTTTTGTGAACTATTATAATATTTCCTGATTTTACTCCAGTAATTTTACTTGTAAGCAATTTACAGACTGACACAGTAAACATGTTGATTCCACATGTATGACATAATTTACTCATCTTTTAGTAACCACTTTTATGCTAAGTTTCTACATTGCACTGTATCTTGTCAACTTTGGTCAAATTGAAATCTACACTACCAGTCACATGGTGAAATAATTTACACTGAACTTTTATTAGCTTGTTCTGGTCCAACTTAAACAATAACCACCAATCAAAAATTATTGTAGCTTACTGCCTGCATTACAAACTGAATATACTGGCAAAGCAACAGAGAAACTTTGTGCAAATGTCATTAACTGATATGTAGAGTACTTAAATACAGTGGGAATGCTGAAATCAGGCTAAGCTGAAATATTATTTTTTAATGAAACGAATAAAAATATAGTATGCATACTGGAATTGTAAGAAATGTTTCATTTCATTCAAGAAACATCCCACATAAGAACCTACTTGAACATACTTTGGTGTACCTCAACTACCATGAATTTGCAGCAAATTCAAATGTATGTCGACGGAACATGAAAATGTGTCAATTTGCTAGTGTTATATTTTGATTCCAACAGGATAAAAACTGCACAGTAATTATTTTAATTACACATAAATGAGTGGAAGAGTGTTGATATAAGCTGCCACATGTATGAGATATTCCTAAAACTCCAACTACATGCTCTGATGTAAACGGACATCAGAACACACTATACAAGGCTGTTATTTGGGTAGTAAGACATAGCACTTCAAAAACAACATGTGCTATGTCTACATTATATGACTAAATACACATATTCTCTTGTTCCTTTCATCATTGTGCAGGGGAACAAACTCCCCGCACTTCCCAAGTATTTTCTAGCAGGATGTTTTTAAAATGAACTTGTATGGCCATTAAACATTGCTTCTGTATCTTTTATATTTAAACTCTTCAGTAGCAAATAACGTCGACATGTACATACCCTGTGATACTATACAATTTAACTCGCTCCTGCTTTTACCGTTAAAACCGTAGCGCAGAGTGATGTACCTGTACACTAATCCAGTGAAGGTGTTACAGCACGAATAATATCAGACATTTCTTTAACTCTGGAGTTTTGGATAAGACTTATTTTTTTTGTGCTCCACTACTTCTGTGACAGGCTCTAACACCCCCACCCCCTTGCAATATCAACAATCGTCACGAGAGCAATAATAGCAGCATATAGACTTCATTGACTGCAATGATCATATACGTCATATAATTGCAAGAATGAAACCATGGCTTTTATATACAACTTCTGCGAATCATATGTGTTCATACTGAAGATGAATCAACTAAAAATAGATATAGGATAAAATCGATTGTTGCAAATTTTGATGTCTGCACTCACCTGTCCTATTTTTCGACGATTCTTATAACCAAAACGAGATCTTTCGGGTTATTAAAATATATCAATGTAAACAGGAATAATTACATTATCGGACAGACTTATATCCACAAAAACAGAATTAATATTATAGAGGATAAAAGCACTAGTTTGGGTAAATCATAACAATACCCGCGCCAAAAATTACAACAAACCTAATCACTGTAATTTCATATAATTACGAGGTAAAATAGATCGCAATATTGAGATCAGGATATAAACTAAGCAATTTGGCATATCTCTTTAAACAGCAATACAATAAATTTGTAATTTTAAAAAGAAAAAAAATTAAATTCCTGCACAAATAAACACATCTAGTTCTTTAATAGTATGAAACGCGGATGAGCACCAAGTAGCTTCGGAAATAGTTCCTTATACGGGCTTCTTGGACGTCATCACGATGGCCGCTACCGGTGTAAACAGAACCATGAAGCGGAGAGTGTTTATTGTCGGAGTTGGAATGACAAAAGTTTAAACAATAATAATGACATTTGCATAAATTTAGTTCTTTGTTAAAGAGTGTTTGATTTACAATTTTTCCAGCCATATTAAGAAAGTGATAAGTTTATTTTAATTGATCATAAGAAGTGTATGGGGCGTTGAAAAGTTCAAAGTGCAATTTTGAGAAATTATTTTCTGAGATAGCACCAGGAAATGGCTTTTTAATAATAAGAAAATAGAACAAAAAATGGAATTCGTTTTTAAAATCATTTTAGTTTGCATAATTAAAATGTAAATCTATTTTTGATAGGTTTTGAAATCACAGGAAACATTCAAACATGTTCACCGGCATTGGTTTTAGTCTTTGTTTGACTTTTCCCAGCAATTCTGACCTCATAGTATTTTCTGTTCGGATTTTCATGACAGAAACTCAGGACTTCTGGGTGTACATATTTAGAAGCCATAACATTAAACGTTGGAAGTCCCAAATTTGGGAATTTTTCATAAATAATTCTGTGCATTATTTTGAGCAGTGCACAACTGACCAAGGGTTAACATGTTCAGTTAGAGAGGGTACTGTAGTCTACTTAGTTTTCAACAAATATTTATTATAAGTGTAGTTTAAATAAAAACATTTGCAATATAACACAGCTCATTGTTTCTTCTTGCAGTTTAGTTCATTTTACACTAAACTGATTCAGTGTTATGTATTCTTCTGTGATGTATCAGTCAAATCTTGAAATATTTCAAACAAAGTGATTGAATCGTTAATAAAATTTCATCATCATCATCATTAATCCCTTCATCCAAGACGTCATTGGGGCATCACAGTTGACTTTACAACCAGTTCTCTCCATCTTTCTGTTCTCTTCAGCCCTTTGGGAATCTATAAATCCTGTGCCTGTCCACTCCTTAAGGTTGTATTCACACCTCTTTTTCTGTCTGCAGCCTCGCACTGTGCCTTGCAAGTACTGTGGTCAAGAAGGATTGGATAGCTTGTTGGATCCTATTGTGGACTTCTTCATTGGTTGCATAGTCAATGTATGAGATGCCCAAGATCTTATGGTAGCATCCATGTTTCACAAGCAAACTGAAAGATGGATATGACATATATGAGCCTTATTTTGGAACCAGAAGCAATATTGGTATCTTTCCATATTGGTTTCTTCCTTGTTATTGCTGTTGTTGTCTAGGTAATCCTGCAAAGTAGTTCAGGTTTTGAACCCTCCTCTGTGATAACTGAGTACTTGAAGCTTGTGACTCTCTCCAGCTTGTGTCCACTGACCTTTATTTCTGTACTGATGTTTTTGATGCTGTTTGCCATCAATTAGCCCTGATAAAAAAATTTTTTATAAGCAATATTACAAAATATATATAATCTGATCATTTGGTATTTTTATTTATATCTATATATGTAGTCAAATCTGCCACCTATCCTGAGTGACTGACTTGGGATTATCCCAGATTTTTCTTTACAAATAAGAAAATTCAAATTTGTCCAATTTTACCAAAAATTTCAATTCTTAAAATGCCACACAAAAAAACCACACACATTTTTATTCATGATGGCTGTACCTTCTTTAGGAGGGGAAAAGTGATGTAGAAATTCTCTGAGGAATACACAACAGTCATAACGTGAAATTATTTTCCATTCTCATCATTTATGCTGATATTTAGTGAATTCATTAAATAAAACTAAATATTAAATATAAAAAATGAAAATTAAAATCTTATATATTTTCACTGTATGACTAGCATGCAATTTTCATGTAAAGTAAATAGCATCAGACAGTGGAGATGTGAAGTTCTTTGTAAAATTTTGTAAATATATAGTCACAAATAACAAATCCCACTTTTTTTTTCTCCAAATCCATACTTTTTTCCTTGGACATACTGATTTTCATCCCACTCAGTGTGGCAGGTCTGTATTTATTAAGAGTTTATATGACAGTCGTTTAATTAGTGAAACTTTTGTATTGCCAATTTGTTATGAAGGTGAATAATACATTGTATCAAGTTTGGGTAAACATATCATGATCCAAGGAAGACATACACTACTGCCTCAATAACTTGTGACCTTATAATATGGGTTCAGTCATGGATCCCAATTTTCTTTTACTAGAAAATTTTTAAAAATTGACATCTATTTCTTGAAAATTAAGAAAATCATGATAAATATTGGTAACTAGAACCACAAGATATCGTTTTATGATCAGAAAAAGTTTATATGACCTGGAAATATGAATCAACTTTATGAAACATAGTTATCAGCTTTTAAGGAGAATTCTTGTCTTTTGTTAAAATTTATTTCCAAATAACATTCTTGGTACACTGTAAATAACAGCATTTAATGAAAATGTCACTAACACCTATTTGAGAAATTTTATAAATAAATATCAATTAAATAAGAGTTTTAATCAAGTGAAATTTATGTATTCTATCTTTTAGCTCAGTTTTGGTGTAATGATCATAAATAAAATGTGTCCAGCTGTATTCAAATATGAAATATGTCAATCTACCATAACAACCTCACAAGCATTTCAGTGAGTATCTAATTAAGTGTGTATGGTGTTTTGATACCTGATTTGTGCAAGTATTTGTTGTATTGCTGCAATGAATTAAAAGCTGACCTCCTTATAATAACACATTAATTACATATTTTATATCAAATAAAGGAGGTGGAATAATCAAACAGTTAAAGATCATGCAAATCCAACTTACATGAGAGCTAGCAGCCCTGGTTAAGTGTCAGGTCAACTCATTTCTAGTGTCCAATAGAACACTTTTAAAATATTTTAGGTGAACATGATATAATTCAAATACCTTCAATTCACATACTCATTTACAAATGTGATTAGAGATAGCAAGACCCAGTTGTACACAAGTTATTGAAGGAGAGGTATATGTACTTAAAAGGCTAGACTGTCCTAGTTTTTGACTGGTTAAAATGCGAACAGCTTGACTGAAAATGAGACATTTAAAAAAAACCTAAATGATTCAGTGACAGCCTGGAATCATTCTGCTATATCTTTAGCTACTGCATTGTTATATTAAATTATCATCTTAAATAAGGAGATTTTATGTAGTATGTATTTCTGATTCATAAAGTAGAATGAGCTTGTAAGGAGTTGAGGAAGCTTATTCATTTATAACCAATCATTGGAATTGCAGAGTTTGAAGCATTTATTTTAACAGACATTCTTCTTTTGTGTTAGAACATTATAGTTTTCATTCTTAATACCCTTGGAGTGAGTGTATTCAGATGACCTGGAATTTGTACCCAACTAAATTATTTGTAACTCTTTCACGTAATATACATTATGGAAATAAATTTTTATTATGAAAACTTGTTGGTTTTGCTCTCTTTTGTTATGTATTTTAAACTCTTATGACACAGTAATATAAACAGATTCTTTGTGAAAAAACAAAATGTGCTTTTAGGTCCATGTATGTCGTTCTGTTATCTTTGTCAGTTTTTTTTTTTTGTTAATAACTTGATATGCACATGCCAGTGAAATTGCTCATGTTTGCAGTTGTGAGTGACTTTTTAAAAGACATTTCCTGTTTTACTGAAATATTCAAGCACATTTTACTCATGTTCTTGTAATGAACAAGACTTAAGCTGACATAGAGAAGTGATCATGTGCTTTGTGAAAAAAGTTCACTTGGCATTTATTAGTATCTAATATGGAGTAGAAAATTCACCATATATCATATACACCAAAACTGAGCAGTTGACCATTCAACCATGAATACATTCAAATGTAGAAAAAACCCTCAGATTTTTACATTTGAAAGCAGAGAATGTACCCAGTGTAATGAGCTTGCCATTATGAGAAAATCACAAGTGTCTTCAAGTAATGGTTGCAATTGCCATCTGGAGTTTATTTACAAGTTTGAGAACATTTGCTAGAATACTGTTTGATCCTTATCAGCACCTGTTCACAATCAGTTTGAATTCGCAATGCCAACAGGTCACAGATATCACACTTAGGTGGCATAACTGAGATTAGACTGCTTAGGGATTATCTTTAATATTTATGATAGAGATAGATGGACTGGCTAACTTTTTCATCAAATATTGGCATTTATTTGCCCATCAATATGCATGTTATTCTACCAACAGTATAAAAAAATCATATTTTAAAGGATGTCTGCCACACAAACTGTTTACTGTTGCAATCTGTCACTTTTGAAAAACAAATTATTGTTTTATACAAAAAGAATATGTACATTTTTGTGTCTTTGAATTATAGTAACTATTGGGAATAAGTCTATTAGAGACCAGGAATGTAATACAGTAAAACCTGTCTTGAGAGACCACTGTTATGTAAGATCACCTGTCATGAGAGAACTTATTTTGAATGCACATATTTATTAAATATATAGTGTTATGACCTGCTATGAGAGACCACCTGTCTTGAGAGACGTACTTTTCTGGCAGAAGATGTGGTCTTTCAAGACAGGTTAAATGTACTGGTGCAGTGATGTGTGGTAACCATGTTATGAAGGCTGATCAGTGTGAACAGAAATTTGTAAATTGATTACCTTAGAGTTGTTAAGGCAGATGCCCAATGTTTTATGAGGTGTTGTAAGTAGTTAAGGGCTCAAAACTGATCAGTTGTGGATTTCAAGTCTTTTAATAAATACCTAGTAACCTTTGAGTTTTTGTGCTGTTGAACTGTTCATGTGTAGTATGAGATGTTTATAGAGGAACATTTAAAGGAAGTTGATACATGTTTTAGTTATCTGAAAATTTTGAAAAATAAGCTTTCTTGTGATTATTTATAATAAAAAATTACAGAAATATGAAACTTGGAAATACACCTCATGTCCAATGAGTTTTGAAGAGCTGTCAGCAATTGTTAAAACCCATTCACAGAAAAAATGAAGCCTGATCTTTCTTGCTGGTTGAGCATGGTTATTTGTGGTTCCCACTTCTAATGCTGATACAGAGAAAAACATTCACGATTCTTCACAAAAATAAAATTATTCAAAGGGGAGATCTGGACCAGAAAACTATTAAAAGTCTGTCAAATTTGAAACTTGATAAGCACAATTAATGTCATTGATGGTCACCAGTCAGTGATCTTGAAAATGAAACTAAGCATACTTGTAGGGTTTTTTTTAAAAAAAATTAAAATTCTTGTCATTGAACTAAAAGATGAACACCTCTTCCTTCATTGAATTGTCATACACTGGTTCTTACTAAAGTTGTAGATGATAGCAAGCTTGATTAAACCGAACATTGATATATCAAGCAAATTTAAATCAAAGTCAAGCAGTAAGTTTTCTGCAGTTGAAATACGTCTATAACAAGCTTAATAAAACTGTTGGAATGGTTACATGCAATATTAATTTGTCAAGTAAAAAAATTAATGGGTTGGAAACTGCATTCCACCAGCAAAAGTTGATGATGAACAAGTGTTGATTTGTGCTCAACTAAAATCTGTTGACAATAATAAACTTAATGAGGCCGGCGACACAATTACAGGTAATTTAATAATGAGGAATACAGCAAAAGTAACTGGGCTTTCAATAAATTCACCACCAGCTAATGATAATGATTCTATTAGTTATGATCAGTTAAGAGGAGCACTAACATGGTATTTAAAAGTTTCTGGTAGGTTAATGACCGGCAGTATAGATATGGGTGGTAAAGTAATATACAACACATAGCTTGATAACACAATTCAGTCGTAAATTATTACCTTCGGAGCGCAAAGGTATTTTGTGTTGTGACCAGTTTGAGTTAAGTTTTTCTCATTTTTGAAATTAGTAATCAATTTTTCTGGAAAACATACATAAATTATCTTCATCAAAATTATTGGACAAAGACATTTATTGGAAATTATTCAGAATTTTATAAAAGTGAATGCACACCAAATTTTATAACCATATATGCAACAGTGTCAAGAAAACTGAACTACATGTAGATGCACAAAGTGGAAATTTGTAATGGAATGTAGAATTTACTACCGTGTCACATCTAACTACATGCAACTCTTGCTTGTGCCTAAGCGACACATCAGATTTCATGACAAAATTAACAAGTGTTTTTCATTGGTTGATGTTGAGAAGTTGGTCAATAAGAAATTGCCAATAAGTAGTACTGTACCTTCAGAAGAGTTTACAGCATTAATTTTTCTTTGCAGTAGATTTGACAGAGCAAATATTTATTGATGGTAAAGGGGTGATTTTATATAAAAGACTTTTAGTAACTGTTTATTGGCAGAATAATACCTGTTGTAAAGGTAAATGATGATAACTGTATAACTGAACTTTCCAACAACTGTAAAATGTCAGTAGCATTCTGTATCCAAGGTCAACATGCAAATAAGCTGGCTGGTGTTTGTCCATATCTTCAGTAATTTCTCAAAACTTTCCACAGATTCTTTGCAACATAGGCATTGTTGAAGGCCATGTACATTGTTCCTCACCTAAATGTGCCATCTTGTGGACAGAGAAGCAGAAAACCAGCTGATAAAGGAAGATACTATATAATCAAACACTTCCCCAGATCAAATAAGTTATAAACATATACATAGCTTATGTTGCTAGGTGTAGTTTGGCAGTTTATTTTCAAAACAAGTCAGGCTTCAGAGTTTGCTAAATGTGTGGCTACACATGCACAGTGCTGTCTGATTCAGTGATAAAGTCTGAGCAAATTCAGATTGTTCTACATCCAGGGGATTTTAAACTGGCTATCCTTGCACGTCATACTGTTCTATTTATATCATGTGTGCAAGTTACACTCATTCTTTCATTATAATCAGACATTTTGTTCAAAGCATCATAAGATAGCCAGAAAGAAAGTACTTTATTACTAAAAAATAGCACCAAAATACTTGTATGATGCAAAAAAAAACCTCAATGCAGCAGACACTCAAGTGTCAAGTAATAAAGCTTGATCAGAAATTTCATGTTTTCCCAAACTATGTTGCTACTTCAGACAGTCAGCTGTTTAATACACTAAGTCTTCTATGAAACTGCTTGTTGTGGAAAACCAATATATTCACAAAGTCACTTTCTAATGGACCCTGATTGCAAGTATTGAAAATACAGTTAGATGAATCATCTGAAAATTGTAAAACCTGACTGCCACTGACATAGTTGTCACTTTATATACAATTGCCAACTGTTTTTTATGGTTTGCCATGAAACTTGGTAAAGACATGTATAAAAGTAATAATGCTTTTTAATTCTCATTTATTTATCTCCATTGGGGGTATAGGTGGTAGTTTTTATTGATGGTTTTGGTGATTTTTTTTTAAAGTAGACATGATGACCACTGCATTTATATGACTGTTAAGAAATATAACGGGTGGTCTTACTTTAAGTAATGAGAGGAAAAGTCTTTCTAATAAAACAAAATAATTTGAGTGAAACAGAACATTCATGGTTGGGTTACACAAGATAATCACACTTAAGGCCATTATAACTTTATCCAAGTTACACATTTTGACCTTGCATACTGTACATGATATCTTGTTGTCCAAGTAGAGGTAGACAAAGTCTCTCAATATTTGTAATGGTCATAAGGGCCTTTATTTATTCACTATAGGTGTCAGCATTTATAGCTCTATTGGTCATAGGCCAGAATAGTTTATACATAAGGGCCTTTATTTATTCACTATAGGTGTCAGCATTTATAGCTCTATTGGTCATAGGCCAGAATAGTTTATACATTGGCCTGTCATCCAGTGTCTTTTGTCCATGGTCTCTGCATTTGCACACTTGTTATTTACTCCTAAAGTACTGGATTGCTTTCAAATTTATACACAGTCACATTTCAACACAAGGTCTAGTTGGGCAAATGAAATTAGTGACCATTAGACAACCAATATATTGACCAAGGCAGCAGTCTTGAAAATCTCATTGCTAAACTTTTGGTTCACCTAATGGAAGGATGAATTCTCAACTTACAGGCAGTGTATATTCTGCTTAAAAAAGTAGTTGATCTGTGTGGAGTTATGTGTGCATTAATAATGTAGTTGTTGTGTAATGACGAATCTGCGCTTGTGTATTTAATTAGGAATACAGCATAAATTCAGATTCTTTGTTTCTTGTAGTGTATTTTTATTTATTTAATTAAGCCTTGGCTAGAATTAAAAAATGAGCAATAATAAAAGGTTACTGCATTTGTATGGGAAAATATGAACTTGTTTTTTCAGATGGATATACTGCACTCCCAATGTCATGCAGTATATCCATCTGAAAAACTCATTCATATTTGTCCATACAAATGCAGTAACCTATAAATACCATTTATACAATGCAGTATTAACATTAACATCCTGGACATTCTCACTACAGTCAAATGGTATAGCTAAAAAGTCAATGAGCAGAGCTATTAAAGTTCCTATGATGACCAGATGTGAATTGAGGAGTGGGTCACAAACTGCATATTTTGTTCTTGCACTTATATCATTAGGTTTAGAGTAGGCTCAATGCACCACCCTGCGTGTTGCGAGAAAAAGTGGCACATTGAAGCAACATTGACAAATTGGTTAGCATACAGGTTTGAATCCTACCATTATGAGCTGTCCGTATTGAGATCTGAATGCCTTATGATCAAGTAATCATTCTCTAGAATTATTATGAATATTTGTCATTTTTTATCACATTCTGCTGCTATAGCGATAAGTACAATAATGTTTTTGCTGAAAATGTCATCTTGTCTTTACATTTTCTGTCAGTGACTATCAACAATCTGCTATAGATTTTTGTCCAAGCTATTAAAATTGGTGAGACATTTCTGTAAGCCAATGAAATTGAATGTCATGCTTCTTTGGTCAAATCGCAATCTTTTCTATTGGCTTCATTAAGTCAGTCTAAAATCAACCTTAAGTCTTTTACAATATACAAGAAATTTTATTTAATATTGGTAGCCTGAGTAAAATGCATAAAATACAAGCTCCATACAAGTTTTTTTACTGACATAACAGAATTGCATAATTCAGCAGAAGGATACAGAGATATTACATATTTACAATGTAACAGTACACATGTAGATCATAGTGCCAGTGGTAACATTTAAAAGGACAATACAGGTAAAAGACAATACAATAGCAGATTAAAAGACACTAGTAGAAGAATGAAGGTACAACATCAAATTAAACCACAATACAGCAGTATGCAACAGTCAGATGCACAGATTTTGTTCTATGAACATATGGCAGTAACATATCACAGATCAGACTACTGAATGCTTTAAATATTGAATGTGACTATTATTTAAAAGCATGCATACACAGTGTGCATACACAACGGATTGAAAGACAAGACTAGTGTATTGCATGCTGCAAATAGTGTTCATTTGAATAGTGGTATAGGAGAAATGAATGTGTTTACAGTAGAAGAAGGTGCTTACTTAAGAGAGGCATTGTGTAATGTAGCAGGCTGTAAGTATGACCATCCCAGTGAAGAATGTAACCCTATAGTTGAAGAGCCACTGACCACAATATAGATAGATCTAATTCACAATTACAGTTTTATCATTATTTCCTTAGTTTTTTATGTATCTTGTGGGTGCCATAGTGGGAATTTATTGCACCAAAGGAGAAAAGGCGGTTGGCACAGAGTTACAATCTTCAGTAACATGAACCCAGATGTTGCCTTTGAAACCAGATTCTCTCAATGACTACCACTTCTTTTGTGTATAAAATACAACTGGTGTTATTTTGCAGAATTGGATTGTTTTGTTAGCAATATAGTTACTAAATTCCCATAATCCTAAACTCTTTCCATTATAATCATGACCCTAAAGATAGATTTAATTTTCTTGGGATTTTTATCGTGGATGGTATTTTTAACTTCACAGTTTGAAAAACCAGGCAGAAGAGAAGACTTTGACTACCCTCAGATGGCCAAAGAGGCAGGTAAGAACAAAATGAGAAGAATAATGAAGTAAAGCAATATTTGAAGGTATAATATGCATTCAAGATAGGTTTATTTTCTTTATTACATTTGTAAAATCAAAACAGCACTGGTAAATAACTTAAGGAGAAATAAGTCCTAATTTATAAATGTCTCCAGTCCAATAAGTGTGCAGTTTTTTTAATAGATCAGTGACAGAAATACAGAGTGCAAACAAACTTAAATAATAAAGACATTTTACCAGCATGTTATGTAACTTAATTTATAATGCCTAGGATTATTATGAAATTACAATAATCACCATATCAACTTGCATCTTCTATACTTGGTCACTTGAGAAATGAAAACAGGTGTATTACAGTATACATACCAAAAATATTTCAAATTTAAACCCTTTGTATTATCACTTGTAGATTATCAGGTACCATATACATACATGCCAAGTGTTCTGGAAATAAATCGGGGAGATTTGTGTTCAAAATCGGGGAGATTGGATCAAAATCCTAGAGATTAGCTCAACTATTTTTCTCCTAAGTTTAGTGCAAAAGTGCAGATCGTACCACAACTGAGATAACTATACTGGTTAGAGACCAATTTTTGCTATATTAATAATAAGTCACAAACATGTGCAAAGTTTTGGTTCTTATTTACAAAAAAAAAAGGATGATTATAGCTGACAAGCCCAATCAAAAATAAGCATCAGGTAATTATTATTAACTGTGTTATTATTATTATTATAACGACAATTGGTATGCTGTTAGAATTGGTCTCTAACCAGTAATGAATAATAGCAGCAAAAACAGTTGTAGGGAATATGCATCAATTTTTAAGTGTTTGGTAATTCGCCTCCAGCGGAGCGCACTACTTACTGTACAATAGCAATGGCCGATGATATTCTGATTGTGATTTGTCTCCTTCCACTGCCAAATGGCTCTATGTTAGCAAATATTGTTCATAATATAATTCTCAATGGGGATGAATTATACAGGTTTATTTCTTTAATTGACGGAAAAGGCAGAAAACATTCCGATTGTAATAACTTGATAGTCTGGATATCCAGACTGATAATTTGATTGACAGATTCTGGTAGTTGTGTATGGTGTATGAAATGTAGTTTTAGCTGGAAATACCTATGCTTGTTTTCAAATCAGTAGATCCAAAGATGGTGTCAAAAATCAAAAGACTCCCAGACAATTCCGGAGACTTGGCATATATGCATATATATACTTGCTTATAAATCAAGTCAAACTGCAAATGGCAAAGAATCTGATATAATAATGTAGTATAATATGCCTGCAGATTGGAGTCTATGTTGTTTGCTCTATTGATTACTCTGATCAAACTGCACACATCTACCAGCACATAATGCTTTGGCTGATCTGGGTGTGGGTAGTTGGTCTTGTCTTATAAGCAAGTTCATACAGTACATGGTAATTTATAACAAAGGTAAATAACATAGATATTTTAGTCACATGTCATAATCATAATAAAAGGGTTGCCTGTTGCCCAAGCCAGCCTGGGTTTGGTGCCATAGTGTGTCCTTGGAAAAGGCACTTGCCTACTCTTTCCTTGGCATGATATAGACAACAATGTGTTAAAAGGCCATTTAAACCAATCAAACATTAAAAAAGTGTTTGTATATTTTTGTAAAATTTGTTTTGATTAGCATTAACATTTTGTTGATTGTGAAAAGAAGAAAATTCTCAATAATATATCAGTTTTATATGAAGACAGTAAACATTTTGAATCTCTTATGCAAACACGTTTGTTTTATGAAATAGTGAAAAATAGCGATACAAAAATGTAAAAGCTATTTGGTGATTGAAACATTACTGATCATCATTATTATTGAGTAAGCAAATTTGAAAATTTGCTGGATGATTACAGACAAGAACAGGATACATATAAATTCATGTATGAATGGTAAATAATCTCTTTGAAAATCTATACATTGTCTGATTTTCAGTTTTTAAATATCTATATAATGTCTAAGATCAACAGTTCTAAGGGATAAAGAATTCACCAAAAGAATTTTGGTCCAATAGGTTTATCAAATTACTGGTCACTTTCACAGTTTGTTTTCTGTTCGTAGGAACAAAGGCTTTGCAAGATGCTGGAATCACCTATGATAAAATAGAACAGGCTTGTGTTGGTTATGTATATGGTAAGTTTTCATTAGTGTAATTAAGCATTGCCAGATTTAAAAATAAAATATATGTATCAAATTAATTGTGCCATTGTTTGCAATTTTGAAATCCTTCTAATTCCTTCAGTCTGTAAATTGGGTGAAAGTATTTGGTATTCAGATTGTGTATTGCATTTATCTGAAGGTATATTTGAATTATTTCATATTTCCTTCTCTTTGCATGGTACAGTTATATACTTTGGTATGGGGAGGCATCTATATTACAATGATTAAAATTTTATTCTCATTGAGACTACAGTTTCTATCACCTTTTTAGCTCTGTTGGTCATAGACCAGATGACCTTATGACAGGTTGTTTCCTGCCTTGTTTGACCATGACTCTAAAAAGTTTTCAGAGCCCCATGACTGTGTTTCTACATTTTGATAGGTTTTGCTTCCTTAAAATAAAAATCCTGGCGACCCTCCTGAATGTACTCCCAATCCCAACCATAAATGGGGCCATGATCTGTCATTATAGTATGACCTGTTATCTAGTGTCGTTCCATTACAAAAGTTTGTTATATGCACACATTCCTCCCAAGATCTAATGAAATGAAAACATTGCCTCCCAGACATCCAGTATGGCCACAACAGCAGCAGTCTTGCAAATCTCATTAATGCTAGCCCACCTGAATTTAGGGTCATGTCATTATTGGATTTTGAAGACTTATTGTGTTATCTAGTTGGTCCTATATGAAAATGATGCCAATATGACATCCAATATGGTAATCGCAGCAGCCATCTTGCAAATCTTGTTATTCCTCCTGAATTGAAAGTCATATAAGCATATGGTTTTCACCAGAAAACATCTTATGGTGTCTAGATGGTGATAAATGAAAATGGTGTTCATCTGATATCCATCTTAAAAATCTTGATTCCTGAACTGAAAGTCGTATAAGTATATGGTTTTCACCAGAAAACATCTTATGGTGTCAAGTTGGTGGTAAGTGAAAATGGTTGCTGATCTGATATCCATCTTGAAAATTTTGTTATTTATATCTTTATTGCTACTCTTCCTAAATGGAAAGTCATTTTGACATGGGGTTTTTTTTGCTAGAAGACTTGCTGTAGTGTATTCTTTATTATTCCTGATTGAAAATGATGCCAATTTGATATCCAATATGGCCTTCTTAATTTGGAAGCCACAATAGTGTTACAAGTACAGAAATACACTTCCATTATATGCTCCAGGTTCTGTTAATTAAAAATCATATTAATGTCTTTTCTTTCCTTATGGAAAGTTTTGTGTATCATGGTAGATAAAAGAACATAATATTTCAGATTTAACTTTGAGTAGCAAGAATATAATTTCAGCTGAATCATATGTTCATTTATGCTGCAGCACCTCTTATATTTACTTGACCTGTGTAAAAAATGAAGGTCATTAAAGAAGAGATTCATTGTGTGTTCATAATTGAAACCAATGTTTATTCATTATGTTTGTTTAATGCATTTGCTACTTTTTAGTTAGATCATAACTCATAACCATGCAATGTGTGAAACCATTTAACTGAACTATTATTCAGTCAAGAAACAAAATATGTAAAATCAATTATGGCATGTGTAAAGACTTTCATGGACACTGATGAATTAGTCAGTTAAAGACTTCAGTTGCTGTTCATATACAGTAAATAGGTAGTACACACATAAAAGCAGAGAGATTACACAATCAGAAAACATGTTTGCCTAATAAACACATAGGAAACAAGCTATTAAAAGAAATGTAATGGACCCTTTTCTCACAAATTTGCTTTAAGATTAGTGAAGAAATTTAGGCATCCATGTATATAGAGTGTTATATCGGATACCATGTTTCAGAAAATTACTGGTCATGAAGAGATTAAATATACGTTTCCAGAATTTAACATTGTGTACTTCCTGACCAGCATTTACTTGCTTTAAGTGAGAAAATCATTAAGGGGTGGAGCATTTTATGTAAACATGCGTATATTTAAGAAATAACTTTTCAAATCAGTTTTCCAGCTCTGTTTATACTAAGGATGTTAAAACTTTTCCTATGGTAAAAGTTTTGAGACATTGGTGAAGTTTCTGTATTTTACATCTTGTCATTTGTGGGTCAGTTTAGATCACAGTTTTGGTCACAACATTGTTATGTATGCTCTTAAAGAGAAGTTTGTAAATCATCAAAGTTCATGCTATTGACAGAATTAAACAAAGCACTTTATTATTTTGGAAGAAGACATGGTTGCTCATTAGTTGAGGTATTTAATTTGTGACCAGCTATGATTAGCATAGTTTAATTCGTCCCTAATTACACTGATCAAGACAACTTCAGAACTGAAGTCAAATTCTTTGATATTTTTAGAAGAGTTGCTAGATCAGTGGGATTTGGTATCTCCTAAGAATATATGTAGGTTTGATGCCCCCACTGCTATTCTGTATTCCTAGATGGGCTGTCATGGTGTTTTCTTGGGTGAGGTACTTTTCTGTACTTCCTTTGGCACATTATACATTTTATAAGACTCTTGCTTTATGGTTAAACACCAAAACCAATCCAAACTTATTATTTGGGAGATTTAATGTTTATTTTTTTTTTGAGATTATGTATTTATTTAAAGCTCTAATACTATAATGTATGTTTCTCATGATGACTTACTGTTGGTTAATAAAAGGCCTTCTTAGATTTTGTACAACGAAACTCATACATGAAAATCCAGATGTGACTTGTGATTGAAGCAGTTTTCTAATAAGTCTTGTTTTTGGTATTAAAGCTTTTTTGTGGGTGGGGGGGTCTTTTTGCTCAATTGGCCATAAAGTTTAGTGAGCTGTGTCTGTTACACATCATTCATCCATAATTACCTGTTGTCATTCTGAAGGCTGTATTTCTGATATCATTTTGATCATACCTGGAATTTGGGCTTGAATTATGATAAAGGTTGACATTTGCTTATATCATTAAAATCTTCAAACAGCCATGACTTGGATTATGCATATGACTGACTAAAATCTGAAGACCATTTTTCTGATTTGACTTGGAATGTACATTTATTGTAGGTTTTGTGATAAGTTTCACAATGAGTGGGAATTACTTATATGAGTTGATGTTTGCATCTGATGGCTGAGATTGTTACCACTCAGGAGATTATATTTCTAATCTGATTTTTATCAAACTTGGAATGTGTGCTTGTATTTTAAGATTTCAGATGAGTTCAGTAATGAGTGAGATCCACAGATATTAACTATGTGCTCTTGCATCTAATTGGCTGAGCTTTTTAATATTCAAGAAACTATTTGTGATGAGGTTTTGATCAAACTTGTTAAATGAACTTGTGACATCACTACGTAAGGTGATTTTGATTATGAGCAAAATCTACACATTTATGAGATTCTGATTACCTGAGTTTGTTGCCACTGTATAAACTGAAGTTTCAAATGGATTTTGTACCAATTTCCAAATAAATGTGTCGATAAAATGTTTTCCACACAGTAATATTATTTCTGTATCAAAAGAAAATTGGTTTCTGCACACAAGAATTAAAGTTATCAACATAGGGTGTATTAAACTTGGGATTTGCATATAATGTGCCATTCATAAAACTCCTGTGCAGATGCATTGTGCTATGCCCATGGAATGTTGGCCCATCAAAAGTACACATATTCATAATCACCATTGGTTCTGCATAAGACCAATATATTCTTTTTCTACTGAAAATTGGCAAGCATGGTTGATATAGGTATCACTGGACTAGGGCCCATTTTATAATTTTATAAAAAAAAATCAATTTGCTTGATGCTGGAAGATTCAGCTGCCTTTGGAAGAATTGAGCTTTCCCAAGAATGTCATAAATGAAAGTTAAAAAAATGTGTAAGAAAATATTGGATGTACATTTTAAAATTTTGTGTTTACAAATAAAACAATTTTTGCTCAGAGATTTAAGAAGATATATCTGATAGTACATGCAAATATTAGAGTACAAAAAAACTTTTTAAATTGATAACTTGAGAAATATGATGACTCTCTACTTAAAACATTAAGGACAGTCAGAAAGAAATATACTTGACAGGATCTTTCTTGCATATTCCATTTTACAATACCGGTTACTTTTCATTGAAAATAATGCACATAAATAGGAACTCGTATTGTGACATACAACATGAAGTGAAGGCAATTGCTCTTCAGTGTAGGATTTAAGCAGTCTGTTCAAGAATCTTGTTTTTCAACCTAATGGGACGACTAATTCCCATCACAGAGTAGGGATATTTTCTGCATGAAAAAGTACCTATTATACAGTAGCAGCTAGTTTTGTATTACTGATATTAAAACACGAAATTTATTTATGATTTATTCATACTAACAACTGAATTTTCTGTGGATACTTTTTTCAGTGTATTTACATAACAGTCACCTTGAAATTGTTGACATGCATCAAAAGAGTATTTGACAATCATACTTTTGAGAACATATATTTGTATCCATTTAAATTAAACATAATTAATTGCAAAATATAATAATTATCTAATGGGGTTCTGTGAAATTTTACAAAAATGATAGATGATAACCACCACCTGTGGGTGCTAGAATTTTAGTACATTGATCAGACTTGTAGAGAAAACTCCATGTTGAAAATCAAAAGATATCTCCAGGTTATATTATTAATAATTAACATTTACTTGAGTTTGTTGCCGCAGTAGAGACTGAATTTTCAAATGGATTTTACCCCAATTTGCAAATAAATGTGTATATCATCAGTGTCTTTGGGAGGTTGTGTAAAAAAAATGTGAGATATACATTAATGAGATGATCATACATCAGGGTTTGCTGAGTTTGTTATATCATTAGATCTAGCAACTATATTTCTTACACAATTTCAATACAAGTTGTAAAATAAGCAAAACTGACTTTATAAAAAGCTTAAGAGATAGACTTATCTAGTGATGTGTTCTTAACAGTACATGAGACTGCTTATTGAAATTGTTAACTGTTATGTTTTGTAAGCCAGGTGATCAATATCAGCACTTCTCAACTTGTTTGTTTGTACAGGTGACTCTACATGTGGCCAGCGAGCTTTGTACCAGCTTGGTCTAACAGGCATCCCAGTTTACAATGTAAGTCTAATAGAATCAGTCATATTCACAAGCATACAGTAATGAAAACCTACATGCTGTTTAGGATTTGTTGGCAGGAATGATGGTTTGCTGAGTTCTGATTCTGAGGGTTTGTGCCCAGTGCATTTGATTGATTGGTTTTCTCTCATATCCCACCTGGAAATATGCTTTATCATCGATATTGATATAATTTTAAAAATGCAGAATGCTTTCTAAGTATAAATGAGCAGAAATGGCGTACAAAGTTTAGTGTACATAATTTTGTTATAAACAGGGACTACTATTTAAATGTTAGCAATATTTTCATCTTTTGATATTTAAAATTACAAGAACTATTGAAGACATGTAAGAAAAATCAATATTGTTTTCAACATATGAAAAATAATCTTTAGACAAATTAAATGATAATTTTGGGGAAGAAATAATATATGCAAAATAAAGGATCCAACAATGAGGAAAACTCAGAAATATCTACATGATCATCAATATTACATTCATCTGCATGGTACATATTTGTGCTAAACCATCATTCACTAGTACTGTGGGTTTGAGTTTGCTTGTGTATGTATATATCAGAATAGAAAATGAATTGACCATTTTATCTCATCAGGTGGATGATCTTCTATTCAAGATGGATTTTTAAAAAAAATATCAGGATATATTTTTCCCATAGAAATGTATGTATGGTATGCACTGTGTCTATCCATTATGTTAACTCATTACATAATACTTGGATCTGTAATTATTGGATTTTATTAATTTTTAAATATTTCTGCTTAATTTAAATCTTTCCTTTGCAAATTTAAATGTTCATCAATATTTTGACTTCATATTTATCAGCAAGTATAATGCTTCCATTTTTGTGCAAGGGAAATTCTGGGATAAAAAAAATACTTAATATTTTAAGGATTTTAGTTTCAGAAGTTTTTGATTTTGAGAGCTTTCTATGCATTTTTACACTTTTTATTTTGTTCTTTGACAGGTAAATAACAACTGTGCCACAGGATCCACAGCCCTAGTAATGGCCAAACAGCTTGTTGAAGGAGGTGAGTTAAATAGGGAGAGCCAGCTTTCAGAATTCTTATTACTATATTAATCTAATTCAAAGCTGTTATTTGAGTATGTAAGTTGTATTTATTTATTCAGATATTTAGATTATTCAGATAAACAATATATACATCTTACTTGTGATGATAAAGCACTTAATTAATTCTTCACTTTATATAATTAATTCACAATCCATACTTGATTGTCTGCTATTCTCAATGAAAATCTTGTAAATGTTTGCAACTGGTTATAGTTTAAAAATAGATCAGTTCATTTAAGCATGAAAAATATATAACTGTTCTTAACCCTCTGTCTATTCATTGTTTGTTTTCCTTGACAAATTTTTTTTTTAATGATTGTAGGTATAAAGAATTATGTGGAATTTGTGGACAACAGTTTATCATTCTTCATGTCACATTTGTTATTTTATAAAACCACATACGATAATTTGTGACTGAAAATACAGTAAGCACATGCAGTAATATTATACAAACATTCTCTCTCTCTCTCTCTTCTCGGCTCTTCTCTTCTCTCTTTCTCTCTTTTGCAAACATATGATGATCATATTTATTGATTTCATAAGATACCTGCTTAAGTTGACTGACTTGAGCCCCCATTTCCTACACATTATGAAAATATTACAACTTGTGTTATAAGAAATTCAATAAACCTGACAGTGCTGACATGACAGAAATCAGAAGTTAGTAAGATGAAGAAAAAAAATGAAGCATCCTCTTTGAAAAAAATGTTGATCCTCCTCTTTGGGAATATATTTTTAGAAATTAAAAGCTTATATTTCCAGATTTTAAATTAAAGCATGTTGCATGAATGTGAGGGCACATGGATGCATAGAGGACTTTGGGTATTTCCCAACATCATTCTGAAACACTCCAAGGGAAGGTGGGTCACAGTGATCAAATTTTTTCACACAAATGACTTTGCTATTAAAAGTTAACACCATTGTAAAAGTTTTACATTCCTAGCAAATCTCTGGGTTTATGCATGTTGTTTGTTAGGAAATTTTAGTGTTCCTTCATTCATTCTAAACCACCCCATTGAAATGAAGTTAACCTTTTCTTTCACAAATGACTTGGGTCTCCATCTTAACTCCTGAGTAATTGTTTTGATCACTTAACATATTTCAATCAAGATATCTGCTGTCTTCATGGAACCTTGCCAGGGTGCTCTCAGCATTTTTCTGAACCCTGCACAAAGGAAATATGTTACATGGAATATTTTTCTTATACTAATGACATTTTTGTTTACAATTTTGACCCAGCTAAAAAGTTTTTGTCTTATTGGAAAATCTTAATCTGTTAAAATGTCATGGTTATGGAACTGGGTAAGGATGTTCCTTATATAATTCTAAACCACTGAATGTGTAAATTGGTGACAGTGACCCATTTTCTTGCACTAATGGCCATGTTGTTTACAAGTAAGCTGAAATTTCCAGCAGAACACTTTCATTATTAGCAAATTTCCCATTGGAGATTTAAGGTGCAATGACCTATTTTTAATGTCTAAATAAATGATTGTGTTATATGGAGTGGTTGCATGAAATCCAAACATGTACATTATTGCACAAATGGATTGGAAAGTATCAAATGGGTATGTGAATTTTCTTCAGAAAGTGCTGAAATAACAAGTACAACATCAAAAAAATAATGTATAGGTAAGTTTGTCTTCCAGATAACTCATTTCCCAGCTGTTGCTATCATTTCTGTTTATGTGAAATTGTTCCCTACTCCCCTTCCCATTACAAAATATTGTATTGTTATGGAAATGTTGTATTTTAGGAGTGATTTTACATTTCTAGTGTTTGTTCATTGGAACAATCATCTTGTTACTTGACACCGATAATCTTGTGGCTGTCTAATTTAGCGTAAAGTTTGTAATGTATCTCATTTAAACTCAAAAATTGTCATTTTCATAGCCAGTATTTGGCATTCCTTTGTAAATTCTATTTATATCTCTTTTCTAGGAATTGCTGATTGCGTATTGGCACTTGGATTTGAGAAGATGAGTAGTGGATCACTCAAAGCTACGGTATTCAGACAAAAGACCTTAATATAATTGCATTACCAGTTTTACATTACATAGAAAAAATGTAAAAATATTGATATTCCTTATGAAACAAATATAAAGTCATGCAATATTATCTTTACTCTTTGAAAAAGAGACTTCATGCTTGAAGATATAATTGGAAATTTAGTTAAAATGGGCACAAAAAACTAAAATTTGATCCAGCCCATGGATCTGGTTGGGGAGAATGTTTAAATGGTGAGGAAGGAGTAACTGAGAAAATCAAGAGAAAAATATGGTTTAAATCCAGTTTTTTAACAAAATACAACATTAAATTTAACCACTTGTGGATTTATAATCTACTTCTGGATAACATAGTGAGAAAACTTTTTGGAAAAGCTCCTTTGCTGCAGATTTTGTGTTCAGTGCATCATAATTTGCAATCATACTACATATTTTTTTTCAGTACCATGATAGGACAAATCCACTTGACCAGCATGTGAAGGTCTTGGCAGAGACATATGGAATTACTCATGGTCCCATTGCAGCACAGATGTTTGGTGATGCTGGGAGAGAGCACATGGAAAAGTATGGTGAGTAGTACTATGAAATTTATGCAGCTTATAGGGAAAACCATATTATTCCTCATTTAATCTTAGCTATTGTACCAATTTTCAGAGTTGTTGCTAATTTGATGGCCCAGTTGGGCATCCTTAAAGTATTATTATAAAAGGATCATGTTGCAAGCTATAAATAGAATTTTGTATATTTCCAGAAACACATGTGATTGTTAAATAAAAAAAATATGGGGGTCAAAAATATACAGACAAATTTTCATCTAATCCATATAGGATATTGCAATTTGCACAACATTCTCTTTCTAAAATTTTCATTGTCATTTCAAGATGAGCTTTATATCTTTGCATGGTAAGTTTCTTTTAAAAAGCATAAACCTGGAGCTACTCAACATATTCTTAAGTAATTTGATGTACACATTGTTTAACAGATAGATATAGCTTTTTGTAGGTTTTGGTCTTTCCTACTTCATTTTGGACAGAGTTTTGGTCTGTGTTGTTCAACGTCCTGTCTTTAAATGTTGCTTGTATTGATGAACTCTTGAAGGAGTGGGATTTCAAAGGTTTCTCATAGTCATATAGAAAAGTTAAAGCTTTGAAATGCCATATTCTCCTAACTTTGATAACCCTCATTAGTTCTATGACTTCATTATATCTAAAATAGTACACAAATGAAGTTTTTATAATGCAAAAGATGTCTATTAATCTTCTTACAGGTACTAAACCAGAGCATTTTGCCAAAATAGCCTGGAAAAATCACAAACATTCAACCAATAATCCGTAAGTTTCAGGCATCCTTTTGCTTTGCTTTTTTTGTGAAGATTTAATATTGATATTAATAGTTGTGAATGAGGCAAATAAAATATGACAGCAGAGGCAAACATTAAACAGGGACAATGGGTTTGAATTACTATCCATCTAAACAGTCTCCCCATATCATGTTAGCATTTATAAATCACATAATCAAAATTAGCTGCCAATGAAGGCAGTGTGATATTGCTGTAAATTTTGAACTCTGAGATATTTATGCTCTGAGTATGGCAAATTAGTAATGAACATGAATTAACCATATTAAGAAATCAACCTTTTGAGTTGTATTTTTCTCCTTGTTAGAGAAATACTGCCCTAGATAGTTTCGAGTCCTGTATGACTCTGGATAAATCTTGAGATTCCAGGAGTGTGTGAGATCTTTCTCATTGTATGAGAAATACTGCCAGACAGACAGACAGATCGATAGATAGAGAGATAGATATGTGTGTTTATTCTGTTGATAATAATAGTTTTTTTAAGGGTCATAATCTAATGACATTTTTAATACTAATATCCTGTGATTACAGTATACATTTTAAAAATGAGTCAAGTTTCAAGTAATTCATTTATAAAATTTCAGGGTTGAGTCATGCTATTAGTACAAGTAAATATCATGTAATCTAACATGGAAATGAGTTCTTGAAAAGGCCAGCTGAAATTTTTATTAATGTAGAACAGCTGATGTTGTTTATAAGATCAGATTATTCTAGAATTAGTGTGATGATCTGTCAATTGCATTTTCATAATCTATGCAATAGAATTATTACATAGAATTAGAAATTCCTAATAGTTCCACCAGTCGTGGAAGTTATTCAGTTATTTGAGAGGAATTTATTCATTTGAAATGATCATTTGTTGGGATTAAATTAGTGCTCGAAATATTTCAGATTAATGTAAATAATAGCTGTCAAGTAAATACTATGAATTCATTTAAATACTGTAGGGATTTATGGCTATTATATTGAAGTGATTCTTCTGTAATTTTGATATATTAATACAGTACAGATCATCATTTGGAATTCATTTGGATTACTTGATACTTCTGGGTTGATACAGGGTCTGAGCAGATAGTTTATTGCAAGATGTTGATTAAATGGAGCTAAACAAAGAGGAAGTGGGCCAATCCTCACCTATCTAGATGACCTAGGACAGATGAGTGGGTGCATGAGGGTTTGACTCAAAAGAAAAAGGATGATTTTCCTCTTTCACCCTCTTCCCTACATTCTGGTTCAAACCCAGGTGGTTTTTGTGATTGGTGACCAGGACCCTGGTTACTATTGCTTGCAATGTCTATGGCAATCAGTGCAGAGCTGCTTTACCTCAAGTAGTGATGTTGCTTTGGAGACTTCCAAAGTCTTACTCTAAATAGCAAGAACCTACTGGTCTAAATCTCTGGAGTATCAAGATTTAGGGAAAAAATCAGCACTTATCACTGGCTGTGGCAACTGGCACTTCACAACCAGCCAAGAAACTTGTTTTCTCTGATTGCCCCATGGAACGTTCTTACAGATACAGCCTCAGTAATCCCCAAAGCAACCTCAGTTAAACCTCCTCCTTGTCTGTCTTCCAAAGATGTAGTTGGAAAGTAAAGGGAGAAAATTTTCCAGTTCCTTCCACTGTGTAATGGTATTTATGGTTCTGGCCATATTCTGATATACCACCCTCTTCAGATCATCTCAGAGGAGCTTGAAGACCCATCTTCTTTCACCATTTCAAACTGGTCAGGTTAATGAGAAGAGGTACACATTTATGCAAAAAAAGCACCATAGACCGGGTAATAATGACCAGGCTCTGACTTTTTATTCTGGGATTTCTGGTCTCAAGAAAGGCAGGATGCTCTTATTCAACCTTTCTGGCCTAAACAAATAACTTCAGGAAAAATGCTTCCGAATTTGGATAACCATGTCAGCATGCCATGAGGTTTCTAACTGGACTATCTCCATTGATTTTCAGATACATTTCTCACATCCTCATGTTCCTTGCCTTCACTCCCAGAATTTTTACCAGGGTTATGGAGTTGTCACTCTCTCCTGAGGTTCCTACGGATTTACATTTTCTAGTCTTTCACCACTGGTTGGTGCACAGTGTCCTTAGAAGTTCACTTCTGAAAACTTGGTCCTGTTAGGAATGCTTTTCTTGTGCTTTCGCCAGTTCTAGTTTGGTGAACTAGGAATTGTACAAGGACCCTCTACATAATCACCCTTAGATCTAATTTTTACCACCACATGATGTGGTGAATTAATCTAAGATTGCAGCTGGGTGCTCATATGGAGCTACATAGCATTGTTCTTCATAGATCATTGTACTTAGTTCAGAGAGTAGGTGCAGTGAAAGTCTTCAGTCTTTGTCTATTCATGTACACCGACAAACCTTTCACACTCATCAGGAAGGAAGTAAATATCTTGAGGCTTTCCTGTGACCACTACAGCCTTGGTTCAGTGATCTTCTTGGTACAAGAGCCCAGAAGTTTACCACAGAGGTCTGCTGTCGCTGTACAGGGTGTCTCTGCTTCACAGCAACCCACAGATTTCTCCACCTTCTCATGTGGCTCATCCCTAGCAAATCCACCAGGACCTTTATTGAGCATGGCTATTAAGTGTATTGCCCAAGATATAGTTTACTTCCAGGGTTTACGATGCAAAGTGAAAAGCCTTTTATCCTGTTTGTCTGTCTTAAGTGCAGTGGCCAGCTTCTCTTTATCCTTCAAAGAGAGATAATATTCAGTGTTCACTCTTAGAGGGTAAATAAGACAGACCCTTTTCAGCACATGCAGATTTTGTAGAGGTCCAGCCATCAGCCTGGATCTTTATCTTTCTGATCGCATTAGTTATATTGAGCTTCAGAAATTTTTTGTTGTTCATTGATATCTAAAGGAAATCTATCATATGATATTTGAACCTTGTTAGGTCCATTAGAAACTGTTAAGTGAGGCTTTGTTTTGAATCCCTTGAGTAAATTCTATTGCTGGCTTTAAATTGTATGAGTAGGAGGAATAAACTTCTTCTCAGTGGCAGAGGGTGATTTATGTTAAATTGGTTTTTTTATTACTGAATTTCACTTCTTTGCCAATCTGGGTTTTTGGCCTTGAATCAGCTTCATTCAGTATCTAAACCTCCTTTGGAGATCTGCACTAGTCATATATCTAAGGATGTACTGGGGATGGTCAAGATAGACTCCTTGGCCTTGTTTAAAGTTATTTCCTCACCCAAGGGACTTTCACGTGAGATTTGATCCCACGAAGTCAGAGATATTGTTAGTTATTGGGCTTACCTGAATCATCAGCCTGGGATGATGTGATGAGAGCCACCTTTGGGAAGTCTCATTCTACATATTTGTCATTGTACCTTTGATCTTTCTCCTTTTTAATTGGACTTTATTGTAATGGCACATGTCATGACTATTCTATCAGCTTATGGCAGTGAACACTCCTACCATAAGTTTAGTGCATAGATTTTACTACCAGGTTTTATTTTCAGAGAAGCCATCAGAATCCCTGACAAATTCAGCAATGCAGTAGTGGTAGATAATGTATTATGTCTTTTAAAATTTAGTGGGTGATGAAACTATTTTCAGTTATGTAATACTTACCTACCACTTGTGGTAGATTTGCTGCTGTATAGATTTATCGATACCACCCCATTCTGATGACTTGTCATCTGGGTCATTGTGAAGAGGAAATAAATAGGATGTGGGCTGTGATGCAGATGTCAGACTGGGACCACTTTCTTTTCTCAGTTCTAGAAACTTCAGCACTAATAGGCAGAAGGAATCATATATAACTTGTAGCTTGGATTTTCTAATGTCCCAGAAAGGTAAGCAGTGCAAAAGTGGTAGGTAAGTATTATATTATTAAATTAGGGGGTTTTTTGCCACAAAAAGTTAAATTTTCTGGATTGAATGCCCGCTGGTTACATGGAAGTCTAAGGTAAGTAGGGGTAAAGGCAGGTTATTTATGGTAGGTTTGTCTGTTATGCAAGATAAAGTAAGTGGTACTCCTTAAGTTAATTTGTCATGAAATAGGACTTTGCAATAGTCTGCATGTTGTTTAACCCTTTCATCACTGCGGACCAGAAAACCGGTCAGGGGTAAGTAAGTCCGTAAACACTATGGACCGACTTTTCGGTCTGGGGGCAGTGTTCTTCTTTAACGTTATAGTACCCGACTAAATAACTTTCGGGGTACCTCTAATAACTTCCATCTTTTAACGTAGATGTTATATTTGGATGATCTCGTGAGTTTAGCTTGTATACAACTAGAAATATTGAACAAAGTAGGAACTTTTAATGTGTTTTCTGAATGTTGAAATTTGTATCCAAAATGGCGGCGTTTGAAGATATTTAAGAGAAGAGTTATCGGAG
This sequence comes from Potamilus streckersoni, assembly GCA_016746295.1. Lineage (NCBI taxonomy): Eukaryota > Metazoa > Mollusca > Bivalvia > Unionida > Unionidae > Potamilus > Potamilus streckersoni. The sequence continues at coordinate 844,196 of JAEAOA010001671.1, read as the reverse complement.
GATTTGAATAATTTTGACCTGGTACCGGTAAATTTGGATGAAAATGAGAAAAGACGTATGGAGAGACATTGGAATGCACTTGTGGGTGACAGTGATGACGATGAAGAGGACTTTGAAGGTTTGAACCAGAGGAAATGTACACCGGAAAACCAAAGAGATTTGTTTCAGTTTTCTGACAGAATTGGGCACATACAAGTGTTATATGGCTCCAGGAAAGCTTCAAAATATTTTCAAATATTCTATTCAGATGAAGTTTTTGGAAAAATTGTCCGTTTAATGAACTTCAATGTGACGATCAAACGTAGCAGAGCGATACAGGTGTGTGGACAGATCTCACCTTGGATATCATTTTGGTTCATTTTATAGAATTTTATATATTATGGACACCATGAAAGAAAGACTTGTGCTGCTACTGTGATTATTCACTAGTACATCTAGGGTCAATTGAACAAGTTTTGAGAACTTTCTAAGTTTTCTAAGAGGTAATAAAATAATTACTTGTATTTTACCTGTTGTCTTACCTGTTTGTACCTGCATTTTAAGTTCTAATAGATATGCACATTTTATTGAATTAGTCATAAAATATGATTTATAACCTTGATTTTGACACCTAATCCAGCCAAATATCTTTAACATTGGCAAAGTTATGTTGTTTCAAAGTCCACAAGTCATTTTGCTTTACAACTCCAAAGTTACTTAGTGTTGAGGACTCTATGCCTACAAAGTTACTTAGTGATGAAAGTGTTAAAGGGGACAAACATGCAAAACTGAAATTCGCTCAAACTCCGTATATAATTTGCTATATATATAAGTTTCATTTTCTGAAAATTTGTACCTTTCTTTTTTTTTACTCATTACGAAGAAATTTATGAAAAACCGATCATCTCTCCCGAATTGTCTTGAATAAATTAACGCACTTCCCTCCCCCTGAACAATTATTGGATGTGACATCATTTGAGACACTGTACACGCTGGCATTGTTGATAATAGCACAGGAGTCTGCAGTTTTATCAATAAAGCACGACAAAATTTTTGACTACATGAAATCACCTAACGGTATTATAAAATAATTATTTTATGTTACTGTTAAGGTAATTTCATGTAGTCAGAAATTTTGTTGTGCTTTATTGATAAAACTGCAGACTCCTATGATAATACAGTCAATCATTCTATAAGTTGGCTGTACTTGAATGTTTAAATTATGTCGACTGTCAGTGATGTGGACGACAATCGAGAAGTAGAATATTTCATGAACATCCAACCTTATATGTATGAACCCGAGATAAATTCGTGTGACAAAGATGTACAGGAATCGTCAGGTTCTTACGATGATTATAAATTACCTTTAATTTTAAATAGCAAACTAAATAGCAGTACAAAATCTAATCAATAAACCGGGTAGGGAGAGGGCTATAATTTTCTACTGATTACGATTTCTTTCAGAATTCATTTTTGTTTCATTAATTCTTCTTCTTTCTTTTCATTTTCTTTTAAGTCAAAACAATTTAATATTACAGATCAGAGTTTTTCTTACCAGTTTTTTTTTTGGGGGGTAGGCTGGAAATTGGTTTTCACTTTCTATAGCCTGGATTAATCTAACAGCTATTGATATGGACTTGTTCATGTCATAATTGGATGAATGCTCATCAAAGAAATGGACATTCAAAATATCAAACAGGCAACAGTTTTTTCAAATAATTTTAGCCTTTTTTTCCACACAGGTGCTTGTGTAGTAAATGTGCTCCAATGTCCAACCAAGAATGGAATATTTGTTGCCAATCTCAGTGGCTCTCGGAAGAGAAAATGTGTGTGTGTGTGTGTGTGTGTGTGTGTGTGAAAGAGAGAGAGAGAGCACATGTTACACCCCCACCTCTTCCAAAGTTCCATAAACCAATCTGTTAAAAAATAAATACCTACTTAGCCATGTATAAAGTGATTGAATTGTTGTAAAATTATGTGTAATAACTATATTATTCAGTAAATTATTTTGTCCTATTAGTCTACCGACACATATCATATAGACGATTTTTCCGTAGGGTGTACAATATACAAGGTAAAATATATGTGTGAATGTATGTGTATAATGGCAAAATAAAATATCAGAAGCTACTGAGGTTTTATACTTTATTGGCTGAAATTACACGTTCAGGTATTGAAAAGTTGATGGTGCTACTGAATTATTGAGTCCTTAATGCTCCCACAGGAGTCTGCAGTTTATCAATAAAGCACGACGAAATTTCTGGTAGTCAGAAATTTCGTTGTGCTTTATTGATAAAACTGCAGACTCCGGTGATGCTCCCTGGCCTATGTTGACTATGACTCGCCGGCGTGCTTCCCGTCTTCTGTTTTTTTATCAGAGTAGAAAAAATATTTTAAAACAGAGTCGGCACTGCATCAGGCTTCAAACGCTAACGTTTTGGCTCAAACCCAATAGTTTAAAGAGTCTCTGGTCTTTTGAGAAACACTTAAGCTCGAAATGTCTCTGTCATAAATCCCTTCTCTCTTTAATTTGATCACCCATACAAATAACCTTTTAGGATCCTATAGAAACGTGAAGAAAAAAATATTTGTCGGGAACTGCTTTTATTCACACAATTCAGAGCTGCACATTGAAACATCGTTTCTACTTGACACTGAGTATTTATATGCCTATTGTACAGGAATCGTCTCAAATGACGTCACATCCTGCTTGTATGAAAGGGAGATAACTTGAGGGGTAGGTTCTTTCCATTTGATCTCGGAATTCAACGCCGTTTTATTATTAAATATTTGTGCAAATACAATAAATGCAAAGAAAAAAATAGGATAGATTATATACACAAACTACTACATATCCTTCTATTTACAATAAAATTTTGCAGGTTAGGGTTTTTGTCCCCTTTAAGGTTATCTGTAGATTTGTTTAAGGTTTTATTTTTCATGAATTTTAAACATTTAAAGGTAGAAATACTAATATGCCTTAGGATCTGACAAGACTCATATGGTATTTGGGTTACTCGCCTGTAGATGTCAGACCAAAATCATTTGTAACATAATTCTACTTTTTTGCTTATGTATGACAGAGATCTAAATGCAACATTGTAGGCCAGAATTACCATCCCATAAGTCACCAGTAGATCAGAACCCATTCTGGTCATGATCTTAAACCAACTGGCGATGTATTATGTGACAGCAGATCTGAGTCAAAGCTTTCCACAATAGGCCACTTTTGAGTTGTACTGTTGTAAATGCAATATATGTTCTACTTTTTGTACAAGGTATTCCCAGTTCCAGGATGAGTATACTCTTGAACAAATCAACAATTCTCCCATGATGTCAGATCCTTTGACAAAACTACAGTGCTGGTGAGATTCCTGTTTTTGTCTGCATCATAAATTTCATTTAGAGATTTTACATATTTTTCTTAACATTTTGTGACTACCAGTCTTTTACAGATTATGAGATGCTAGGTAGACAGACTGAGGGACATGTTAATGGTCCAATGACAATAGATGCTTCTTTTTAAGTATTATATTTATAAATCTGAAAAAATGATTAAACCTGTCTTCACATTGCTGTGTCTAAAAAATCAAAATAAAGAATGGCAAAGAACCACTTTCATTTATGAATATGCAGTGTTATAAGATTTCAAAGTTGCATTTATATTATGTTAGATATGACATGTTTTGTTGAGAAAAGATATCACCAGACATTTAGTGCATAAATGACAGGTCTGCTGGCTGATAATGAACAAGTAGAAACTCAGTAGTTCTGTATAAACAGCTTGTCATTCTTCCCCAACTTTGCATTTTTTATTGACAGTATACTAGCTTGAATATAAGACTTATTTTTAAATCAAATTTAATAATTGGTATGCCAAAAATCTTGTACCGAGTTGTTGATATTGTTTATGAGACTACTCCATGTTGAATGTTAAACATATTGCATTTGAAACTAAAACTTGACATTTGTGAGTAAATTTCATCTCATTACCATCTCATAATCTTAGGAACCTTATGTTGGTGACAAGAAAATGACATTAGCAGTTGCTAATAACAAGCATATAGCACATGTTGCACAAAATCAGCATAATACCTAGTCAGTTACTAGTTTCTACATTAAGTATGATTGCTGGTGCAATGTGAAAGTATTTAATTTTAGAAATATTTAATTATTAAATAGTTAATGGTCAAAGCAATCCCATATCACATAAAATTATTATGTAGCCTAACGTGCATTCTCCAGTACTACACTTAATTCAGTAACTAATCATTTTAAGGGTAATTACACAGAAATTTATATAGAACTTCCCCTAATTATCACCTATCCATAAAATAATGCTGAAAGACTATTTGAACATTTATCAAAGTTAGAGGTCATAGATTCCATCTAGAAAGTGCATGTTGGTATAGAGAATTTTGAACAGTTACATAATTATTGAGTTGACATGATAATTTCAATACAGCCTGTGAGAATATTTTATGTCAGTCATAAATCACCAACAACTTTGCAATATGTCATTATGTCTTTGTTGACTTTCTAAGAAGCAAGATAGCTCAGAAACTATTGAGTGAAACTAAACTAAATATGATATTTATATTCCTTGAGTTGTCACAACCTGACTTCAGACAACTGTGGTCTTTCATAATGAAAAAAAAAATATGATTTTCATCTTTCTATGAGTGCTGGATTCAGGAGGTAGTAAACTTGTATTCCAAACAATAACGTTGTCAAGCGAATATTTTCGAAGAAAATTTACTTTAAAATTTGCTTTCATACATTTACTTAGAGAGCTCCCATTGTCATCTGTATCAGTGATCCCACTGCTGCATAAGATGAAAAGTCCTTTTAAGTTTGATTGACATAGGAAGGAATGGGATTTTGTATGAAGATACTGCATCTTGATCATTTGTCCCAATCCTGATTCCAGAGTCCCATCCCTTTTTGAAAGATAAAGACAAATCTGTATGAAATATAAACAGTTAATAGAAAATAGGTTTCCTTATTTTTTTTATCTACCAAGAAAGCTAACTTTTCAGATGTGTTGTAAGTTTGTACCAGAAAACCCTACAAACAAGACATGAAGACCTGATTTGTTTAGGACAGAATTGGGAGAATTCTGTACTTTTTTATATTTAAAAAAAATGTATCTGTAAATAATAATAAAAATAATAATAATAATGACTTTATTTCAGATCCGTGCTCATACATTTACAATGTAGAGAATAAAAAGCATGCACACAATAACACTTCCACAAGTCAATTTAAAATAGAAATGTATTGTTTTCAGAATATGATTTTACTTGCTTCAGTCATGTACCAAAGTGAATACACCCTTTTAAGCATTATGCTGTTATTATCAATGTAATTATCTGATTAATGTATTGTTACAGTCCAACATCTGATGGTTCTGCTGCAGCAGTTATAGCCAGTGAAGACTTTGTACTTAAACACAATCTACAAGGACAAGCAGTAGAAGTTCTGGCCATGGATATGTGTACTGACCTTCCGAGTGTCTTCGATGAAAAAAGCTGTATCAAAATGGTTGGTAAATTCAAGCCATGTTTATATTGTACATCTGATAAATATCACAACAGTTTGATCATAACAAATCATAGACCTATATTACACAGATTTCTTCAGACCTGTATTCCTTTGGATCTGACTGGCATGCAAAGTTCTTGAGATGTTCTAGTCATTGATGTTGCAGCTGTTTGCCTGATATTGTATGAAAAGGACAGTTAGACTGTTGATACATTTATACATTATCATTGCACTTTTCAGAGAAAAGCAGGAATTATGTCAATGTGCTCATCTCTGGATGTGAATATGTGTTTGCATGAGTTATGTTGCTTAACTCTTTTTTTACACCATTCAAGGTAGTGACTTCACACCTATGGCCAGTAGGTGTGCATGATGGTTTTAAAAGGTTTGACACAGCATTTTACAGTTGGGCCTGAGTTTGTTTGATATTTTATATAAATTAATAATAACCAATTATTAGACTAACATGCCTGACAATGGGGAGGAGGATAGCCTCTGTATACAGGTGACCTCAGAATGCATGTTCAACTTTCAGACTTGGTATTTGAACAAATTTGTGACACCAAACATCATCATTATTACATGTATGACAATTATTGTTGTTGTTCTAACTATTATTTCAGGCAGTTACCTTAATTTCCTATTCAAAGAATTAACTATATCAAGGACTAAGTTTGCTTATCCCTCTTAATGGCCTTAGAATCTTGTAAAAGATGTTTTCATGGATTGATATACCTCTATCATATATATTACTAGATCATTGAGAGTTCAGATTAGTACCTGTGATGTCATAGGCACATGCCAGCATCATGATGTAACGTTTTTGAAAATTGTATTGGAACACTCAAAAATGCAATTTTTAACAGAAACATAGCTGTTTGGATGATATTTAACATAGATTGCATTTAGTGCCCACCTCATTATTTTGTCAGTTGTTAATTTTAATCATGTTATTATGTGAAAGAATTAAGTTGGGCTGTAGATGCATTTTGTATTAAAACTACAGATATCTGTTCATCATTTCTCTTCAGAAGATCACATACAGGCATCATAAAAACAACATAAAATTATTAAGTTTTGAAAAGACTTGGAAATAATTAATTACTTAAACATAATTAGCTTAAGAGGTCTATGTATTTTACGCTGTTTCATTCACACAAGACATCAACAGAAATTTACTGTGTTTAAATCAAACATCTGAGAATAATTTTAATTAATTTATGTAAAAAGATGTATCTTGTCTAATAAATAAATATTGAGTTAAATATTTATGTACTTCCTGGAATTATGCTAATTTTTCCACATTAATCAGTCTGCTCCTGTAGTCATATTTGCATAAAAATGTAAGATATTTATGTTAATTCTCATTGTAAACTATTTTTAAAAATATTTAATCAAAATGATTTGAATTTGTTGAGATGTCAACTTGTTGGAAATAAAGTGCAAAATTCCAGAAGAGGAAATTAAAGAAAGTGAAAGAGAAAATTAGTTATACCAAGTAGACCTACAGTAAAGAGCAAAAAGGGCTGGATGGTCAGAGGTAATTACAATCCACAATTATCCTATCTGAAACAAAGCTCTTTGTTTGACAAAATATTCATTTCACTTGATAGTCTTGCTATCTTTGATCACATTTATGAATTAGTAGGTTAATTTAAGGTAGTTTCATTATAATATGTACACAATAATTTTTATAACTATGATTGGTAAATTGGAATGAGTTCAACTGATTTATGATCAGGGTTACTATATCTTACATATTTAGGATTTGTTTGCCTTTTGACTTTTCTTTTATTCAGCCTCCTTTTTTTGAGACAAAAGACACAGCTAACATGATAATTTAAAGGAGGTCAGCTTTTAATTTGGTGCAACCATACCATACAACAAATACTTATGCAAGACAAATATCAAAACACAGTTAATTAAGTTTTCAGCAAAACATTCGCAGACATAGGTGTTATAGTCAAAGGACTCATTTTATGTTTGAATACAAGAGGGCACATTGCATTTATGATGATTTCACTTAAACCGAACTAAAAGATGGAACTAAGAAACAAATTTTGCTTGATAAAATATTACTTAATGGATATTTATTTATTAAAGTAATGACTACAGCATTCATAAGTGACATTTTCATTGATCAAAGTTTCATAGAATATCATTATTTACAGTGTACTTAGAAGGTCATTTGGAAAGCACATCACACAATATATGACTTGTGAAAAAGTGGATAGTTTATTAATGTTGATTAAAATTTTGAGGTCCAATCTAATGTTTTCAATGATAAAATGAGCTATATACATCACTGTTTCATTTACAAATTTGATTGTGATTTGGTTCAGGTTCAACAAATTGGGCTAATATTTTTTTGTATTTTCTAGTAAAAATGGAATCTTGATCCTGTGTTATAAACATGTTTGTGAGATATCAGGGCATTTATTACTGTTATTTTACTTCTATGGTAACTTTCATATCTGTACTACCTTGTAATTATAGACACATTAATATTACTGTTATTTTGCTATAATAGTAACTTTGATATCTTGATCTACATGTTGCAAAACTTACTGAAATAAATTTGTTATAAACTTTTTTCAACCAAAACTAATTCCCAGTGATACAAATGAGCACCATCACTATCTGATGCAACAAGCATCATAATTAGAAAATGTTTACTATATTGAAGATCATTGAGAATAATATAACTGATAAGAACTGTGTGAATTTTGATAATACAAATGGAAAAAAGAATGTGAACTTCATACACTTGCAAATCTTTTTAATCACTGTTTTACACAAACAATACATTACTTGTACTATTGATGAACATCATTTGATGTTTTCTGCTGTATATTTCATCATCATCATCATCATCATGTTCCATTAAAAACACAGTAAACACCAATACCCATGTAACAAAAAAACACTGAAGTGCCCATATAGTAGCTGTATTTTGAAAACTATTAAAATCTGATGTATGGTCAGTTTTAGTCTTTTATAATTCATAACTTTTGGTGCAAAATTTTCTCATTCATAGATTTATTCAAGCTTTCCCTATATTTTTCCATGTAGTATCTTTTTCATATATGTATAAATATATTAATCCCTGAATTGTGGGCATGGTAAGGATTTAACTGAGCTGTAATATCTCTTATTTGATCAACTGTATAGTCATCAGCTTATGTAGAGAGGTTTAAAAGGGTACATTTAACAGAACCATCCATAAATCATGTTATTTATAAATGCAGCAGTTACTATTGATAGTGGTGTTTTATCACTTTGTTATTTCAGTATCTGTCAGAAGAAATTCCTATATTGAATGTGGCTCAACATACAGGCCCTAATTCATTCTAAAATACACTTGCTCTCTCTTCAGACCTTGGTCGGTACTATATTGATTGTTGTCACAGAATTTATAGACCTGTTGGCTTAACATGCAGGACTAGATCCATATTATACACTTGCTCTCTCTTCAGACCTTTGTCGGTACTATATTGATTGTTGTCACAAAATTTATAGACCTGTTGGCTTAACATGCAGGACTAGATCCATATTATACACTTGCTCTCTCTTCAGACCTTGGTTGGTTGTTTTTGTTGTTGTTGGGCTTAACGCCATTTTTCAGCACACGATAGGCTATTCATGGCGGCCAGTATAAATGGTGGAGGAAGAAACCGGGAAATCGCCGGAAAGAACCACCGACCCACGATAAGCTACTGACAAGCTTTCTCACATATTCACATTCACCAAATCCTAGACTCGAACTCACACAGACAGATGTGAGATGGCAGTGATCCGTAATGGAGAGCGCTTTAGACCACTCGGCCACTCGGGGCCCCAGGACCTTGGTTGGTACTGTAATGATTGTTGTCACAGAATTTATAGACATGCTGGCTTAACATGTAGGACTAGATCCATATTATACACTTGCTCTCTCTTCAGACCTTGGTCGGTACTGTAATGATTGTTGTCACAGAATTTATAGACATGCTGGCTTAACATGCAGGACTAGATCCATATTATAAACTTGCTCTCTCTTCAGACCTTGGTTGGTACTGTAATGATTGTTGTCACAGAATTTATAGACATGCTGGCTTAACATGCAGGACTAGATCCATATTATACACTTGCTCTCTCTTCAGACCTTGGTTGGTACTGTAATGATTGTTGTCACAGAATTTATAGACATGCTGGCTTAACATGCAGGACTAGATCCATATTATAAACTTGCTCTCTCTTCAGACCTTGATTGGTACTGTAATGATTGTTGTCACAAAATTTATAGACCTGTTGGCTTAACATGCAGGCCTAGATCCATATTATACACTTGCTCACTCCTTGGATCATGTGATCATTGCTGCAAAGATCACTCCCAAGGTTTATACACTTGCCTGAGTGTAGCCTCAAGATGCTGATTCTGATTGATCCTGCAGTACACGTACTCACTCTTTGGATCTTGGGCTTAATGCATGAAACACTGATTCATTGTGCAGTACACTCATTCATTCCTTGGAGCTTGAGTCAGTGCTACAAGATTCATGTTGCAAGATTTGTAGACTTCCCTAAATGTAGATTCATTAAACAGTAAACTTGCTTTTTCTTTGGATCTCGGGGTGAGTGCTGAATGTATTGTGTCACATCATTTATAGACATGTGAGTGTGCACTCATCATAAAAGCCATTCATTCTGCAATGCACTTGCTCACTCCTTGGATTATGGGGTCAGTATTACAGTGATCAGTGTCACAATGTTTATAGACATATTTATAGACTTGCCAGTGTGTTGACTCAACTCTGATTCATCCAGTAATACACATATTCACTCCTAGGATCTTGGGGTGAGTGCTACAATTATTGTCAGACGTTAATAGGCATGTTTGAAAGGGGGCTGAACACGGAGGCCCTGACCTTACTGCACATATGCTAGCAGTGTATTATGAATAAAGAACAATAGCTATGTTTGCTTCATGCCTTTGTGTAAGTGGTTTTGTTAGTAAGTGCATGACAACGGTGTCACAATTCCAATGTTCATTAGGCTATCATCTTCCATCTTGTAAAAGTGCAGAATTGTTAAATAATTACAGTTCATGGGAGTAATTTCCAAACTGGCTGTATAGGAATGACATCACTGTTGTATAAAAGACATTACTGACTAACCAGTAAGGTGATGCATATTGTACAAGTTACCAGCCTGTGTTATTGGCTTGCTAATTTAGGTACCAGCAAAAGGTAATTAGCATAGGTATGTTACTTAACATTTTGATATTTTTTTGCAGGTGGGCTATGACATGTCAAAAAAAGCTGCTGACAAGGTCTTTGCAACTGCAGGTAGGTAAGAGAAATATCTGTAAATTTGCTGCTTGAAATATAATACTTATCATGAACAGAAGTTTGAGTTGTATGAAATGTAAATAGAGGATCATAAATAATTGCTTATTTCAAACAAACTTATGAAATAAGTTGATTAATTTCTTTCCTATTTAAAATGTGGCATGCAAAGTTGCAAATATTCAAAAACTTAAAATGAACAAATATAAGATTCTGTTTATCACATGATTAGAGATTTTTTTTAATTTTCAATAAAATTTTTTGAAGATTGGTTTTAGCTAGAAATTTAATTTATTGCTATGATTGTATACTTGCTTTGATGTCACAGAATGATGTACCTATACAGTATGGCATAATACATGTTATTTTACATGTCAACCTATCAACTCTGAAACTGATCAAAACAATTTCATATTAATGGGTGTGTGATAGTACACACTTTAGTTTAATTAATCAAACTTAAAGTGTTTTTTAAAAATTATTAGATTATTTGAGTAAATTTTGTAAATAAAACTTTTCCATAAGATGTGTCATATTAAAGCATTAGTTTGATAAACCTCAAGTCTTGATGGTATTCATATTATTTTCTTTAAGAGAGGCTTTTGCAGTGACAGTGCATATGCAGTCAATTTATAGAAAAGGTTTAGCAGAATTATCACTATTGATGAATCTTATTTTCATGGGCATAAGATTTCAGAGTTAAACAGAACTATCATGTTTATATTCCAGGTTTGAGACGAGAAGATGTGGATGTAGTGGAACTTCATGATTGCTTCTCATGCAATGAACTTATTACATATGAGGCTCTTGGGCTGTGTGAACCAGGTATTGCTAGATATCAATATTAATTATAAAAAAGGCCTAATGAGGAAATTTATCCCTCTTGTTGTTATTGGGATATGATTTTAATTCTAAGTAGAGTGAATATGATTTTCTCTGATTAGTTGTTAGAACATTAAATCCTGTTGCATTGATATGAGTTTAGGGCAGTATGTACTTTTGCTCATGTTTAGAATGTAGAAAATAAAAATGCAAGAGTGAATGTATTATGAAGCATGTATTTTAGACCAAGAGAAAAGTACATTCAAGTCTGTCTATAAAGACCATCCTGCAGAAACAGGGTTTTATAAACAAGTATATTATTTTTGTTTTGTTTTCAAAGACTAGAAGAGTTTATGCATTGGTCCTGCATTTGACGTCTGGTATCCATTTGAATTTGTTTGTTTTCATTAGTCTTCCTGAGCTACTTGGAAGGAGACTCAATAAACTTGGTACACATTATCTCCAGTGGACTAGTTGGCCCTAAATCAGATAATGTGGGTTCTCAGACATTTAGTAATCCGAATGGATGGTCATAGTAATATGGGTTGTTCTCTAAAAGTCTTCTTATGATGTTTGGTTGGACCTGAATGAAAATGAAGCCTATTAGATGTGCAGCATTAACCACCTTGGTTGGACCTGAATGAAAATGAAGCCTATTAGATGTGCAGCATTAACCACCTTGGTTGGACCTGAATGAAAATGAAGCCTATTAGATGTGCAGCATTAACCACCTTGGTTGGACCTGAATGAAAATGAAGCCTATTAGATGTGCAGCATTAACCACCTTGGTTGGACCTGAATGAAAATGAAGCCTATTAGATGTGCAGCATTAACCACCTTGGTTGGACCTGAATGAAAATGAAGCCTATTAGATGTGCAGCATTAACCACCTTGGTTGGACCTGAATGAAAATGAAGCCTATTAGATGTGCAGCATTAACCACCTTGGTTGGACCTGAATGAAAATGAAGCCTATTAGATGTGCAGCATTAACCACCTTGGTTGGACCTGAATGAAAATGAAGCCTATTAGATGTGCAGCATTAACCACCTTGGTTGGACCTGAATGAAAATGAAGCCTATTAGATGTGCAGCATTAACCACCTTGGTTGGACCTGAATGAAAATGAAGCCTATTTGATGTGCAGCATTAACCACCTTGGTTGGACCTGAATGAAAATGAAGCCTATTAGATGTGCAGCATTAACCACCTTGGTTGGACCTGAATGAAAATGAAGCCTATTAGATGTGCAGCATTAACCACCTTGGTTGGACCTGAATGAAAATGAAGCCTATTAGATGTGCAGCATTAACCACCTTGGTTGGACCTGAATGAAAATCTTGATAATGCTAATTCACTGTATTTTAAAAATCTCTGCCTTTTGATAATCAAATGGTTTGCACTGAAAAACTTTTCATTATTTGCAGTTTGTCTTAAATATAAATGATTTTTACATTATGTTCCAAAATGGTTACCTCAGTGACAATTGTGAAAAGTCTGTAGAGCTACATAAAAGAGAGTTGTTTTTGTCTAATTTAAAAAACAACAAACAATTCTTTGATGCGGTATGCAGTTGTTCCTGATTTAAAACAGCTGCTTTGAGCACTGTATTAAAAATCTTGATAGAGCTACTGCTGCTGAATGGATGGTCATATTGACATTTGTTTTTCACTGCATCACTTTAGCAATATATAGTTGATTATGAATCCCTGGTAGCTCAGTTGATAGACTTTCAGGCTTGTAATCCAGAGGTTGGTGGCTCAGTAAAAGCCCAGATTGGCTACATTCATATGTCCTTGGAAAAGACACCTGGCTTCTATTTCCTCAGCTTCATGTTACCACTAATGAGTTAAAAATTACATTAAAATCAACAAAAACAATAATAGGAACTGAATGAAAATGGTGCTCATCTGGCATCCAATTTGGCAGCCATAATGGCCAATTTAAAATTCTCATTATCATGCCTACTCTTGAACCAATGATGGCATTATCATGAAAATTTCCTTAAAATACAAATTCTCAAAATGAAATTCATTTGCTGAGAATTATGCAGATTTTATCACCATTATATCTGCACATTTGTAATGGCATTTAACAACCAGACTTGATTAAGCTTGATTAAGCTTTGGATAAAGTGGAAGGTCATTGCTTGCAATTTTATGTAGTGCCTTTGGTGTCTGAGTAGTCTAATTTGCTTGCTTTTATAGATCACTAATGTCTCACCTATGTATACAGATTCATGTCTTGGCTCGGTCTGCATGGGTATGTGAGAATGCTTGCCACTAGCTTCCCATGGGTCTATGGTTCTTTCTGTGGGTTTTCCGGGTTTCCTTCCACCAAATCCTTTGAGGAACTTTTGTATTTTACTAATAAATACATTTATGTAAATTTGGAATCTATTATACTTGACCTCACTAGACAGATATTTTTACGAGTAGGTTTTACATTGCAGGTTGGACTATATTAATAAATCTTGTAGGGACCCTGTTTGATGAACTCAGTCAACTGTTTGGTTTGCACAAATAACTTCAGGGAGTTGCTGGATTTTAACCAGATTTAGTAGGCAGCTTTTGAGGACTCAGAAAAATCATATTTACAGTGTTTGGTGTCATTCTTTAGAGAAGTTTTAGGCCTTAATTTCCTGTTTCGTAATTTTAATGTTTGTTGCCTAACTTTACCAATAACTGTCGGATCACATCCAGATTTGGAATGCAGCTCTCTGTTGATGAGACCTTGAATGACTTCAGTTCTGTCTTCCACAACATCATGCATATAGTTGTGCCCTCTGATTGCTGGTCACCATGACTTTTGGTTTCTGCAGAATAACTTTTTCAAGGTTTGTTGAATCAAATTTGTATATGATTTCTTATTGAAGAGACCTTCAGTGATTTCAATTCATGCATTGTACAGGGTTCCCGCGGGTCATGGAATCCTGGAAAAGTTTTGGAATTTAGAAAATAAATTTCAAGGGCCTTGAAAAGTTATGGAATTTGTCAAAACCTTGCTAAGTTTTGGAAAAGTCATGGAATTTCTGACAATGGAGTTAAAAAATTGATTACTCCAATTTCAACGAGTACCGATTAAATAAAACACGATAAAATTACGATCGATAAATGGTTTCATTAAATATAACAAGAGTAAGTTCCCCTAACAGTAGTATCACGTGATTTCCGGTGTAGTTCGATTGGAAAATTCAAATGAACAGCCGCGCCGCTTTGAGCAATAACCGCTTGAAGGTCTATCAAGAGGAAGCCAATTTCTTCCCAAAAAGTCTGTTATTTCTTCAATCTAAGGTACAAGGTAAGTACTAATTTGGTTTCATTTATATTTATCTCTTAATTTTGTATAACAAGAGTAAGTTCCCTAACAGTATATCTCACGTGATTTACTTTTTAGTTCCATAGGGAAATTAATGTTGTTTGCTGCACCATTTTGAGCAATTAGCACTTCACGATATATCAAAACGAAGATAATTTCTTCCGAGAAAGTCACTTATTTTCTCGATCTAATGCACATGGTAAACACTAATTTTGGTTTCGTTTATATTTCTCTTTTTTTTTCGGGTCTGTCGTAACATCTCATATATGGCATAGTCATTCTTTTATTATGGCAGATGGTACAGTACGACCTGATTATAATTGTTATTGTAAATTTCATATTCTTATTTTGGGCAGTTACTTTACATTCATTTCAGAATATTAAAAAACTATAGTTTTCGTTCGGAATCGGTTTTTAGATGACCAGCCAACCGTACTGAATAAAATTTAAGAGAACTGTTTTAATATTAGACCTGTCTTGGTCTCCCATTTAAATTCACCCGATTTTCCAAAACCCCAATAAAAATAAATATTTATAGTAAATAAATACTAGAATAGATCGTGTATTGAAGAAAGAAAAATATTTGAATTCAAAATTTAAAAAAAAAATTGCAAGAAGACTTCAGTCAAAATTCGAGTAATATTACAGTGTGGGAAATTTGACTTCCATTTTTCAAGAGGGTTGCCATGTTAGGATAAAACATATTTACTACCATTATAGTTTAACTTTAATCAAACATTTTTCTGTATCTGGTAAACTTTGATGGCATTTTTAGTGTTGCTGTTACTAGGATACTTAATGAATTTTTGATAAAGTTAAAGAAAAGAATTGTCATTGTCTGAAAATTGTATTTTAATTTCAAATAACCAAGACTACATAATATTATATTAACTAAATCTTAGATTCTAAGTCTGGCCAAAAGATTATAAAAATAATTACTTAATGAACATTGGACCGTTAGAAAACTCTGAATACATAATAAAATACACAATATCCCATAATGACAGCTAAATCTGAAAATCTTTCATTTTTTATTGCTTTAGGTTGAGTCCAACATGCCTGGTATGTGCACATTCAATAACAGATGGCTGACTAACCCAAGCTATGAAAAATGGGTGGAGAAGAATGCTTCAGACCCAAGGACTGCTAAATGCAGAGCTTGTAGCAAAATTATAGATATTGCAAATATGGGAGAAGCTGCCCTCAAAAGTCATTCCACCAGCAAGAAGCATGTGCAGAATTGTAAAACAATGAAATCTGCTCAGAACAACACAATCTCTGGTTTTATTTCACCTTTAGCCTCACCATCACCTAAAGGTACGCCAAAGCCTGCCCCAACATTAATGTCATATACATCATCAAATGATGTATTAAAGGCAGAAATTTTGTGGACACTAAGGACAGTGAATACACACAGCTCCTTTAATTCCAATGAGGAAATTTCACAAGTTTTTTCACTGATGTTTCCAGACAGTGCAATTGCAAACAAATTCACTTGCGGTTATGACAAAACAAGTTATATTGCTATTCATGGCCTAGCCCCATACTTTACATCAACCTTAAAAGATAGCATACGCAAGTGTGATGGATATGTCTTGCAGTTCGATGAAAGTTTGAATAAACAATTGTGCCAAAAGCAATGTGACATTCATGTCAGATTTTGGGAACAGGGTGCAGAAAGAGTGCAGACAAGATTTTTAACATCTGAGTTTCTGGGACATGCCACTGCAGATGATCTTTTTGGCAAGTTGTGTCCAATCATCCAGATCTTGGCACCAGGAACCTCCTACAAATTTCAATGGATGGACCTAATGTTAACTGGAAAACCTTTGACATGTTGAATGCAGAGATTAATCGTTTAAATCCTGGAAAGTCGTTGTTGTCAACAGGATCTTGCAGCCTGCATTTAATTCATAATGCTTTCAGGCATGGTTGCACTGCCACAGAGTGGAATCTGGAGGAGACACTAAGCAACCTCTATTACTTCTTTAAAGATTCTCCAGCCAGAATAGAGGACTATCAAAAAGCATCTGGTAATAAGGAGCTGCCACTAAAATTCTGTAAGCACAGGTGGTTAGAGAATATCACAGTTGTAGAGAAAGTCATATCCCTCCTTCCATACCTAGCAACATATATTGAGTCGCTTAAAACGCACCCAAAATTAAAATCATTTGAGAGTCTAAAGGAAGTGGTTAAGTCTCATCTCTTCATTCCTCAAGCACAGTTTTTCCTTTCAGTGGCTAGAGAGTTTGAGCCATTTTTACAGGAATTTCAAGGAGACACTCCATTGCTGCCTTTCCTTGCCGAAGACATTTTCAAAATGATCAGGGGTCTTATGGAGCGATTTGTAGCTCAAGAGCATCTGGACCTTATCACAGAGGCATCAAAGCTCATAAAATTGGATCTAACAAATTGCAAACATCTTAAAGACCCTGCAATGATTGAAATTGGCTTTGTGACAAAGACTGTGATTGCAGACTTAAAAAAATCAGGGAAATTGACAGATAGGGACATTTTGGCATTCCGTATTGATTGCAGGAAATTCTTCCAAGCTGCTGTCACAAAACTGCTGACAAAATCACCAGTGACTTTTGCACTTGTAAGACATATGACATGCTTAAACCCAGAGATGATGATAAAGGATATAAAGACAAGCATTCAGTCATTCCACTCACTGGTCAAAATTCTAGTCAACAATGGAAGAATAGATCCAAACCAATGTGATGCCCTGGCTAAAAACTACAAATCCTTTTTGGAAAATTGTTTGAAATCGGAAGATTCTGTGAAATTTGCTCAGTTCTCCAGACAGAAAGACCGCTTAGATTCATTTTTTCATTCCTTGATGGCAAACAAAAAGGAATATGCTGTCTTGTGGCCAGTTGTAAAACACCTTCTAACTCTGTCTCATGGGCAGGCAGATGTTGAACGAGGATTCTCCATTAACAAAGAAGCCATAAGAGATAACCAAAAGCAGTTGTCTCTCATTTCAAGAAGAATTATTATTGATGGTATTCAGAGTGTAGGAGGCATTGAAAATGTAAATATTAGTAAAGAAATGTTAACTTATGTTTCAAATGCTAGACATGCATACAGACAGGACTTGGATGAGGAAAAGAAAAAGAGGGATGAGTGTGAGAGGAGCAGAAAACGAAAAGCAGATCTTGAGCTGGGTGACATCTTAAATAAAAGAATTAGATTAATGGATGACATCCAGCAATTGCTCAAATTAGCAGATGAAAATGCTGAACAAGCCGAAAAGGACAATAACCTAAGCCTGTTAACTGCGTCCAATTCTCTCCGAAAGACTGCAAAAGTGAAACAAGAGTCTCTAAAGGACATTGAAAAGGAGATAGAGCAGAAAAAGTTGGCTTCTCTCTAAATACAAGAAAGCAACTGGAAAGTGACATGTTTTCTTAATATTGTAAATATGAACACATACAAAAACTACATAGAATTGTTTCTTTTTTACTTTTGAATACAAATTACATTGAAAATTGGATTATAACATGAATTACTGCATGAAGTCAATGTGTGCAAACCCAGGTAAATTTAAAATGTACATATTAAAAATATTTGTTGTTAACTTATTTGTTATTTTCTTTGAAAGATGTCATTCTTTATATATATTTTACTTGACAATGTAAGAGAGCGCGGTCCTTGAGTTTTGTTGAATGGCCCTGGAACTGTTTAGTAACTACCTAAACTTGACATAAGATATGCTATATTGAGTTTGACATTTTGTACTAACCAATCCGTGCTAAGCCAATATGTTTATGTGAGAAAGCTTTCTAGTAGCTATTCGTAGGTTGGTGATTCTTTCTGGGGTTTTCTGGGGTTCTTCCACCACCAATTATACTGACCACCATGTATAGCCTATTTTGTGCAGAAAAAAGGCATTAAACCCTATAACAGCAACAACAACTAACCAATCAAAAAGAAGATTTTACTTTTAAAATACCATCTTTTGATTAACTGTGAGTGGAAACACAATTCCAGACTTAATGTCAGAGTTATATGATCATCAGTTCTGTGCAGTAAATCAGGTGTTTATTTTCTAAGTACATTTGGCTGCTTCTGTTTTAGGAAAGGGTGGTGAGATGGTAGACAGAGGTGATAACACATATGGAGGGAAATATGTCATCAATCCAAGTGGTGGACTGATATCCAAAGGACATCCACTTGGGGCAACAGGTAACAGACTTTATCAGAATGAAAAATCTTGTCACGCTGGATTAACAGATAGTGGATCATCAGTATGACATTCTAGCAGCAATAGAAAACAGCACTGACATTAGTTAAACTTTTGCTTTAAAGTCTTTGAAAGCCACATAACTACATCTAGGTGTGGGTTACTGGAGAAATTATTGTTTTGCAAAGTCCTTTTCCTGGCTTAACTAAAGCACATGAATTTTCCATATTAATCACAATTTCTTGAAAATTGGGACATGGAATTCTATTATGACTTTGATATATTACACTTTCATCTCGTTCACACTCAAATGTCTTATACCGTCATGTTTGTTTATTCATATATCTACCTTTATTACTCCAGTTTAATGTTGTAAATTATATTTAAGAACCTGCTGAACTCTAGGCCAGCAACTGTTAAAACTAATAAGAAAAATCCTTTAAAGAGATGGTATATATGAAGAAGTGTAAATGCCTTCTCACATAATAGAAAAGCTACTTTAATAAATTTGTTGACTTTTTTTTTCCATTGTGATTATGGTGGAATAATTAATATTTTCAATTTCTGATTATGCCATTTTTTTTATATTTTTATATAGGTGAACAGCAACCAAACACTGTTATATCTAGATGACTAAAATGGTTTTAATATCTAATTATAATTCTGGTGTATATGCAAGCCTAGTACAAAGCTCAAAATTAGCACTAATCCGCCAAACCATGATTAGTGACCTTGCCAATGGGTCACTATAACCTCACACCTCACTAAACTGTTGTAGCAGTGAAAATGACTGCCGGTCTATATCATGAGAGTTAACAAGTGGTCTTGTATCATATAAAAAATGTCTGTATTCTCTTTGGGGGAGCTTCTTACCATTGTAGAAGCCATATTTCTGATCGAGTATTGATTTGACTTGTTATATAGGCTATTATCATAAAGCTTTTGGGTGTGTTTGATATTGAACAAGATTTATATATATTTATGACGTGACCTAGCATCTGATTGGCTGAGTTTGTCTAGAGGACATATTTCTGATCAGAATTTGAAAACTTTGGAATATAGTCATATATGATCCAGATCTGACATGAGCGAGATCCACACATTAATGGATTAATCTTGTAAATGGTTGGCAGAGGTTGTTTTGACTCTTGAGACTATTTTCGATCTGATTTTGAGTAAATTTGCTAAATCTAAATAGTAACTTCAACCATTTTAACTTGAAATATATAACATGACTTTGTAAATGCAGCTATTCTTGCACGTTTTAGTAACTTTGCTGTTGTTGTTGTGGGGGTTTAATGCCATATTTCAGCACACAATAGGCTACACATGGCAGCCTTTTGCTGTATATAATGGAAATAAACTGCACATTACAACACAAAGATTTCTAAATTTTGTCAGTTACTTTATTCAGTTTTTGTTAATATAAGGTCACAAACAAATCCTGATTTTTTTTTTCCCTTTCCATTTTGATTTTCATTCCACTTGAAATTGCAGGTCTGTGTCTTGCTAGTATTAAATAGAAATGGTGTCAGTCTGAGATGTCTACCATGTTATCCATCTTGAAAATCTTGTTATCATTCCTATACTCCAAAGTGGAAAATCTTATCAACATATCCTAAATGAAAATGGTTCTAATATGCCCTTCAAAGCGGCAGATTTGAATATCTTGTTATCACTCACTGAAGAATATCAAAGATGGTATCTACATTCCAGTTTAAAGTAAGAATTAGGCCATCTCTTGAAATCCTGAAAATTCTTTTCAGCCAATAAAGAATCAGTCCATTTAATGGACTCTTGTTTGTTCATTACAAAAGCCTTGTTAGCACATAAAAGCAAAATCCACTTGAGAAAGTCAACTTAAATTTAATGTGCATGTTTATATTCACATGTAGATGATCCAATTTTCATCCCATTATAGTAAGTTTTCAAAGTTTTCATGTTTCTAACTTTTTTGATTTTAGATGTTTTTACTGCAGTTGGGGGCATACATGTTTTACAAATTTAGTTGTTACATTCTCCAGGCCTTGCCCAGTGTGCTGAATTATGTTGGCAGTTAAGAGGTATAGCCAGCAAAAGGCAAGTCCCTAGGGCCAGAGTAGGCCTGCAGCATAATATTGGCTTGGGAGGGGCTGTTGTGGTTGCCCTCTACAGACATGGTTTTCCTCAGCTTCAAGGGTAAGTGTTCTTCAGGTTGTGTTTGCTGTTATGACTTTATGGTCTTTAAGTAAGAGAAAAGCAAAGCCAGATTCTGTGAAACTTAAAAAAATAATTTAAATCTTTTAATTTACAAAATGAAAATTTAAGAGGAACTTGCAGTATTGCGAAATATATACAGAATAGTCCTAAAGTTATATCACAAGTCCAAAGATTAGTGTTTGAATGAATTCCAGGTCTTGAATGTACTGATGTACCACTAGCATTGAATGTGCTCACCATGTCCAGAACATCTTGGAATGAATTCACAATAATCCCAAAGTAGTGTTTAGTCCAAACAGTTATATAAACACAACAGTAAATACATCTGCAGACTGAAAATAAAATAAAAACAGAAACAGGAATATAAATAACTTGATTTAGAATGTATATAGCAATTCATCCCCATATGACATATGGTGTAATAGTTAATGATACCAATGGAAAATTACTTAAGACTGTAAACAGGTTCATTGTCAAGGTTTTGGTCAAGAATTTGAACCCAGGTAAATAACATTTATACCATAATTATCTTAAAATGAAATCTACAATCATGGACAAAAATTAAGTACACAATATGGACGTAAATAACATTGCTTATCAGATAGAGGTATCCCAAACAATACTTAGGTTTCAATGTTTCTATTTTACCCGAGAAGTAGATAAAGTTGTTTCAAACAATTTTCTGATGAAAACTGCTGCTTTCTATGCATGAAGTTAACATGTTGCAATAAAAAAAGATAACCTTCCCAGTGTAGATTTGTGCATATACAGGATTGAAAGTCATTCATTTGGAATGCAAGATTTGTATCAAGGACTTCACAAGCCTTGTCTTGGCACAATTTAAAACACTTATCTCTGTCAAGGCATACTTTTGCAGGAGACAGATTCAGGCAGTGCCTGCCAGTGCCTCAGATGAAACAGACTTCAAGTGTGCCCCAGTCTTCCAAGAGATTCGCAGAAACCTGGACAAGGTAGGAAGTTTATCAACCTGCTTCTGATACCAACTATGTAAGACAGTCACCTATATTCTTGAGATATTTCTTTAAAATGTCTCTGAGATTCACTTACCATAGATCAGGATTTAGCCTAAAACCTGAGGATTTTAGTACATAATCTCCAAGTTCCTTTTTTCCCATCCATCAAGTTTAGCAGAAATGGAAAACATATGAAGCATTTATCTATTAGTGTTTGATACACAAAAGAAACACCTTGCATATTTTGAGCTCCTGTGAGTCATCCTACACTCACCCTGAAAATGATGTGAGATTTGTTTTCCCATTAACCTCTGACACTTGAATTTTCTTTCAACATGTCAAGCAAATATGACTGGTAGATAGGGATGTTTGTTCTGACATAAGTACAAGTTTAATTTAAGAAACAATATGGAGAATAGAGGTCTCTTATTATGAAGATATCGATCATAATTTAAATAGTGTTGTTTTTCATCTGTGCTATAAACATCCACATTTCTGTAGTTTTGATGATACAGATTTCAATAGCATTAATACTGTTTAAGAACAGAATAATACAGGTGCTTATATATAGACCTGAAGATCTTAGCTCCCAATGATGTGCACAGTATCAATGTCTGTTTTTTTTTTGTAGATATTTATGTATACAATTTTTAAAAACTGTTTTTGATAACAGCCAATGGACACAACTGATTTATTTTATTAAACAGGATGGAGCCAGCTGGGTGAAAAAAATCAAGGGCATATTTGTCTTCAAAGTAAAGGGTGCCAATGGTGAAGGTATCTGGATGGTGGATGCCAAGAATGGAAATGGTTCGGTTGCATTTGGAGCCCCAGGTATGGAGCATGCATATTATGTTGCATATCTTGTGTTATTGATAAGAAATTTCATGAATCAATTTTATATTTTGATTGTAACAAATTTTTTTTACATTGCTCTAATTGGTAGGGTATTTTTTAATCGATTTTCCTTGTGATTGAATAAATTGGATCTTGAAAATTGATTCAACCTGCTGAATATTTCAATCATTAGGTTGCCAAAACTGACAAAAAGTTATTATTTCAATAGGTTTTATACATTTTTTCACGCAAAAAATAATTTTTAAAAAAATCCATAACAATCCATAACCTGTGTCATATGAAACTGATACAGTCAGCATCAGATGGTGTACTAGAACTAATTACTGCAGTTTAAAAATGGTTTTGAATCCTGATTTGTGGATATCATGTTAATAGAGAAGATAAACTGATTCTGCTTGTACCAAAATCCAAATATGAAGTTTTCATATTTCCATCATTTAATTTGCAAACATATATAGCATTACATTTGTAACATATCTTGAATAATAACCATTTGATGACTGAGTATTCATTAGATCTCAAATTTATTAAACAATTCAGTGTGAGGTTTGTAAACCTTTTTCTAATGAACAAGAGTTTGATAATGTATTTTTAATACAACTGAAAATGTATGTGTGCTACTTAATAATGTGTGATTTCTATATGCTGTTTAACAATAAGAAATATTCTGTTATGTAATTGTGATACACATGTTTTTGTGTGTGTGTATGGTAATTCAAGAATGTATTATATATGTAATTGCATGTAAATACTTAGATTCATTTCATCATCTTTTTTTAAATTGACATTTCAATTGTCAGGATTTTGCTGATTTCCCTTAACACTACCTGATACAGTGTTTTGGGTGTTATACATAATTGTTGGAATGTCCAATATCCTAGTTTACACAGTCTGTATTAACTCTTTGCCTAATATAAGCACCTTTTGGCAATTTACCCGATGTCATGCTAAGCACCTTTTGGCATAGCTGTAAACAACAGCTATTTTGAGTGGGTTTTCATATCGGAAAACCCCCTGTTAGATACTACAATCATTGGTGAGCATGATCCTTACGTCAGATCATGTGGTCACTCATGTGGTCACTCTTGATGCTCTGGTTCCAATCTGCTATTTAAAGTAAGTAGGTCGTAACTGGGTCGTATTCTCCATTCGACAAATTGGTAGTCTCTGATATCGAACAGCTCTCTTAATGATATGGGAGAGTCAATAAGGCTCTCCATTTTGTTTTGGCACTGATGTATTGGGCTGTGAGAACTGTACTATATGGCTTTGTGTTCTTGATGTTGGTGTTGATAAGAAAAAAGTAGTCACTGCATATATTAAGTTTCTGAAAGAAGATGAGCAGTATTCTAAGTAAGCAGTCTTTAACAAGTGATTTTCATAGTCATTTCAGGAGGCAAATTTTAGCCCTATTCCCAGTCAAAAAGATATATCTATTTTCCTAGATCTAAGGCAACAATTCCCATTCTATTTGTCAAATCCATTTATTGAACTGCAGGCTGAAGTGTTTGATGACTTGATGGGGCCACTTAGAACATGTATGATGTCTTTCTGCCTTGACAGAGATCACATTAAGTCTTTTAATTACATTGATTCACTTTATGAGTCATGAAAGAATAATGGTATTTAACTCAGTTGCTGTAACAGATAAAAAACAAATTTAGATCTACATAGTTAAACATTATTTCAGTAAAGTTTAAATGAATTGGGTAACTAAATGCTTTGTTTCAGTGAATTATTGGGAGAGATCAGGATGCCTAATATCAGACAAGATATGCAGCTGTAACTTTTTCCTAATAATATGAATGTTTATACTGCTAGTAAGAAAGTATTATCATAATACTTTGTTAAGATGTTGTCAGGTCTTTTTAAATGACATACTTCTAATTTGCAAAGAGGAACTCCCAATCATTTTTATTTAAATGATAGAATATGCCTTTGGTCTTTATATCCTTTTCCTTTTTTAAATCCCACTTTAACTTGATTGGATACCATTTTTAAAACTTCCATTGACCCCAGTCCCCACATTCAAACCAGTAGTAAAAATCTGTTATAACACTTTACTTTGAGTTTATTTCATGAAAAATAGATTAAAGAAAATGAAAAATGGACAATATTCAGAATTGGGTCCTCATATGCTTTTAATGTTAATGACTTTTGATCCATTTACCTGATTATACAGTTCTTACATGACATCAGGAAATTAACTGACCTATCGTAATTAATAGACCTTTTTCAGAGTGGTGTAGGTATACCTAGTACTTAACAGAGCATTTTCTGTAAAATCTAAAGTTTTCTTTTTGTAATAACTGTGTACCTGTTATTTATATATTTCAGACCATTAATGATACATTAATGAGTTTACTGACAGACTTTTAATCTAGGTACAAACACCAAGCAAGCAATAAATAGTATTGGGTAGTGGTAAACCATTGGAATCTGTATTAAGTTTGACTGACTGGTTGACAGATTTGGTGATACATTAGTTGAAATAAATATGTCTGATAAGTTTCCAACACACCTCAGACAATACTTTCTTGTAATGTGATAAAAGCAATTATTTTAGCACACATACATATTAATGAGATGCTTTATATATTATTATGTCTCACTATTTTGCAGCCAAGGGTGATGTAACCATAATTATTGCAGATGAGGACCTGCTCAAGCTTATGACAGGAAGTTTGAATCCTCAGGAGGTGGGAACATTTTTTTTTAGACATATTTGTTTGATACTTTGAAGTAGTTGAATTTTGTATATTTTCTTTTCTTCTGCTGTAAACTTGATCAGAGTAACTTCTGTCATTTACATTTAAAACCACAATTGTCACACATACTGAACTCAACCAGCAGCAACAATTTTTAAGCAAAATATACATTTCAACAATGCTATGAAATAGATAAACACTACTGACCTTTATTTGATTCTTTACAATTGCTGAGTAGAGACTACATATAGAGTGTGGATTGTTTTATACTAGGATGCATAAATTGAAGATGAAGGGAAATATTTAGTTTGGCTATCTGCTTTGTTAGATTTGTAAGGTAAAGTTATATGCCATAAACCAAACTTATATAACACAAGTAGTTGTTGTAATGCTATATTCACATGTTATAATTAACCAGTCCATGTTTTTTAGCAATCATGGATTCATAGTTTTGCATGTTTGTTTAACTGTTGTGAAAATCCACATGATGCTCAAAATGAGAGAGTTTCTCGCCAAACTTTCACTATTTCACTGTAACATAACAGGCAACTAGTAGATCAATTATTTTTATGTCATTGGTGACTTAGGCTTTGGCTTTTGTCTGTAAATAAATTTATTTAAATAGGTCCTATATTAAACTGTTATAATTCATGGGCAGAAAACTTTTTAGTTAATTCTGCAGTTCATGCTATTATGCCATTAGATTACACATAAAACATCAAACATAAAATATAATATTTATAATAGAGTTAGTGCTGTATTCATTTTTAAATATGAATGCATATCATTTTATTAAAGTAATTATGAGTATTTGACTTACTTGACATTCAACTTAGATAACTGATCTCCTGCAGTGATCTGTTATAAGTGACCAACTGTCTTGAGTGACACATTTTGTTGGTAGAAAGTAGAGTCTCTCAATACAGGTTTTAGTGTATTAGCTCTTCATGCACTATATAATAAGCCTTAAGATTTAGCTGTAAGTCTTACAAAAATGACCTTTAAAATATGGACTTGTGGAATAAAAGCAAAAGCTATGAAAAAAAATGATTGTTGCTGAAAAATCTGGAAAATTTAGTCATTCGTGTTTGATTTGGATCCATGTTTCATATCATCAGAGTTAATGGAATTACTCAGGGAACCAGTCTGACTATACAACAGTACCTTGGACACTTTAAATTGCTCATATTTTGTCATGCATAGCATCAGCATAATCAAACTGTTGATTACAGAATTTGTAGAAGGTGGCATCCAGCAAGCAATGCATGTTGAAGATGAAAGAGAAAATAAGCTTCTTAAAGAGTGTTAATCAACACAGAAGAATAAAATGGATATTCAGATTCTTGTGAACAAAAGCAGGAAGAGACACAATTACGTTTATTGGGCATCATGTGCCAGTTTGAATATATCTCGTTGTGAGAGATACGATTGCCGTCATCATTTAAATTGGAAGAAAAAAAATTCAAAGAATTAAGTTGAGAGATAGCAACAAGCTATTGAGTTGCATAGGGTTTGAATCTGAAGTTTGTGCAAACGTACTAGTAGTAAATAAAGTCTACATGTACTTTTCAGTTGAACATAATATTTACTGTCACTGTCTGTTTTAAACATCAAACTTTTAAATGTTTTCCAGCCTTACAATAGCAGTTTATGATATTTTGTCTCACTTTATTGAAAAAAACTGGCCAAACTTATAGGAAAAGATCAACTGCTTTATTGAGATGGTTTCATCAGGGTTGGCAGGTCTGAATCTGAGATGTTTTTTATTACCTACCTAATATTTAATTGCAAATCATCAACATTAATCTACAGCAGGTTCTTGCTGCAACCATTCAGTACTGCAGTAATAGCAAGAATTAAATAAAAGCCACCTAATATTTCCATCCAATTCTCACATAAATTGATTGACAACTGCAAATGAAAGGGTACTTCGGTAAACAATAAACTGTATCCTCATTGCCTTTCCCTCCATAATTGGAATGAAATATTTTGTACATGAATATACTGCAAAAGTCTAGAATATGCATTGACTGTTATCAATGATTTGTCTGGAATGGTTTTGGTCATTGCCACATACATGTACTACCTCCTCCCTTCATGTTACCTCTGAAATTAAACACTTAAATATAACTATATCCCCATGTTATAACTCATGTATATTTTGAAGTTATGTGGCTGTACCCATATGCTTGAAAATCTGATTTGATCCTTGTTTTCTTCAAGCATACAAAAGATAACATCAGCTTCAAATCCCAGATATATACAAATTACTTGTCATTGTAATGCTATTGTTACATGTACTGAAATTGGACTCTGACTTGGACAGAACCAATTAAGTTATTGAGGTAAAGGGATTTACTACCATCTTTTTGCTGTGCATTAGTGCACTCCTAGTTATCAACTGTTCCAATCAATATAGGGTTTATTTTATTTATTTCCTGTTTGTTAGAGGTCACTCTTCACTAATGAAATTGAGTTGAAATTTGATGGACACCATGTCACACCTGTTGCAGCATTCATCTAAAGTACATTGCAAGTTCAATGCCCTTGTATGAGTTTCATTTAAAGTATTTTCTAGTCTAAATACAAGTTTCTTATTGGAAACTCCCTGTGTGTGATTTGGACATTTTATTCAGAAACGAGTTCCATCATACATGTCTAGCATAAATGAATATTTCCAAAAGTATATTGTTTTATAAATTGGTGCAAGTTTATTAACAAGAAATTAATTATTTGGATTCAAATAGAACCTGAGAAATACATAAAAAACTAAAAATATGTTTTGTTGTAAACATTTTGATGGAATTACTGTTATATATTCATTCAGATTGCTGAGTGACTTAATTATTTACAATATTCTTTTGTCAGTTTTCTTACACATCCATGTACTAATGCATCATTCCCTGCAAAATATATTAAATAAGCAACAACAGGTTTTAAGTATTTTTTTTTTTATTTAATATGTATCAATTTAAGTCAGATATGGTGCCATAGCTCCCTCCCCCATCTTTCACCCTACTTGTATCTCAAAGAAAATAACTGACTTGTATTGATATTGCATGATATGTTACATCAAACAGTTGCATTTTGTGGACCTTGGCCATCATTATAGAGGAGTTCACTTTATTATCACAGTCTCTATTTGAAATGGGTGACTTACCTGCTGAAGTATTTTCAGTTCTAAATATGGTACCTAGTCAAACTGCCATTATGTATCCTTTGTGGCCTTCCATGTTGCTGTTATCTCATTTTGTTTTACAAAAATATTTTTGTTATGTTAGTTAAGAGTTCTGAGGCATTTTAATCTGCTAAATTCCTTGTCTAGGCATTATTTCAAGAAGCTGAGTAAACATGAACTTAATTTTACACACCAATGACAGTGTTTTTACAAATAAATGCTCTTCTCCTCTTGAACTTGATTCTACTCTTTTAAATGGTTAAAACATGAGCACAGCCACAAGGGAGTTTAAAACCTGTACATAAAGTATTATGTGCAAACATTTTCCTTTGATTGATATGCATCTCCACAATTGACTACCATCTCTACCATTATTCAGAATCGGACATTTGTTGTTCTTTCAGGCATTCTTCCAAGGAAAGCTGAAGCTCCAAGGCAACATGGGTCTTGCCATGAAATTAAAGGACCTGCAGCCTAAAGGTGGTTCAGATGTTTCATCTGCTGGGACAGGGGGACCCAAGGTACAGCCCAAAGTTGAACCTGTGTCTGGTTTCAAGTCAGCAGCAGTATTTGAAGAAATCAAAAAGGCACTTGAAAAAGTAAGTCATCAATTTTGTTTCAGCATTTATTGAAATGTGACTAAGTACATTGAGAAATCGATTTCTTCCTTGGGTATGTAGGAGAATCATTACACCTAAGGTGAATAATTTTCCAGACAAAATTTGTTAGGTAGAAATATTTAAAACATCTCTGTAAGAATCTTTGTATTAAGTTCATGAATTATTTCCTTTTTATCCTCTGCCCAATGGCAGTCATTGAAATTGTTTATTTTCACAAGTTTTTTTTTTTCTTTTATCCAAATCATTTTGTTTTCAAAACATGATCGTTAGATACAAGATTTATTTTATTTCCATCAGTGTTCAGCTTAAAAGAATTTCTCTTGAATAAGTTATGGAAGCCTAAAGAAAAAGAAAATGTTTTACATCTGCAGTTTATATTTGCTTATGTCTAAATTCATGTTAACTTTTAATAGTAGTCTCTCTTAGTATCATCACAAATTCTAGCAAGGGTTTGTTGTAAATTGTAATCTTATTTCACACAAATTGAATAGGTGCAAATAAAACCCAAAACTGAAATATATGACTATAGACCTGAAAATCTGTGTGATTGGTGTTTCTTTTTTATTGAAAGATGGGAGCTATCAGGTATATAATCAGTAATCTTCAGGTTTTTCATGCAAAGAAATGTCACTTGTTTTAAGTACAGTACCTGAATTATTGAGTGTAAAAAAGCCAAGTTCTTCCAGTTCCTTTTATATGAATGTGGCCAGTGTAGTTGACTAATGACTAATACAGACTAATGCTGTCATACCTTTTGGTACTAATGTTAAGAGTACCTGTCTTCATAATGGCATATTTTCATCATGCATTTGGACTGGAGTGAGTCCTCTTTGTATAATAAAATTCATAAAATATTATCAATAACAAATACTGTCAAGATCTTTCCAACTGATTACTTTTTTAGCGTCAAGCAATTCAGATATTTTATTTTTTACTATTTCCTCTGCAGGATGGTGCTAATCTAGTGAATAAGATCAAGGGAGTTTTCTGCTTCAAGGTGAAAGGAGCAGATGGCAAAGAGGGAATCTGGATTGTGGATGCCAAAAATGGCAGTGGAAGTGTAACATTTGGAGGACCAGGTAATACTTCATGTGTCTCTGATCTTTTTTCTTATATTTCTGCAGTAACTGTTATATGCACTTGTTTGTTTATTTGCTTTCATTACAGAAATGACAGCACAGTGCAACAAATGCAAGAGGTTCAAAGTAGAATAGGCCATTCATGAAGCATGCCAATACTGTATTGGTTGCTCTTCAATACAAACATTTGTAAAGTATGTTCAATGCAGATATAGAATACATATAGTGTTCCAACTCAGATATAGAATGCATGGTCTATTGTCCTTAGAAGACATCTCAAGAGCCCCCAAAAATGAATAATGTCTATTTCTTCTCAGCATGAGGTACTGAGCCTATGTCCCACTTCAGAATCTATTGCAAGTCATGCAGGATGTTAATATGCCCCCTCCACAACCCCCTTGAAGATTCAGAAGACAATGCCAGATCTTGATGTAGTTGGAATTATAGATAATTACAACCAAGAGTTGGAATTGTGCATGCTGTCATTAATAAATAAAGTTATATTGTCGAAATTGTCCATGATGGAACCAGAAATTATTCAGGATCCCATTGGGGACGTGCCTTTTGCTCTTCCCATGATAATCCTACGTCAGATATCACCCTGTCTATGGAACATGTGAGTGAAGAGTTGTCGATATCTCATCCCATGAGGCATGAATAATACAGTTCCTGTACTCAGTCCATGTATGACAGTGTTCTTGCCAGACAGGAGGTGTATTATTTGAGTCATATAGACATATGGCTTGCCAGACCAAAAAAGCTGCAATTTGATTTGTACAGAGGGATGGATGAACAGAATGACAGCCATACAGCCCAGTCATTGTGGCATTTATAATCCAACCTATGCTGTTCTGACTGTTGACCAACTAGTCTACCATATGAACATGTAATATATGACTACGGTGGTCATGATTTGGACTGGCAACCAGTCTACCATATGAACATGTAATATATGACTACAGTGGTCATGATTTGGACTGGCAACCAGTCTACCATATGAACATGTAATATATGACTACAGTGGTCATGATTTGAACTGGCAACCAGGATGGCCATCCATGTATTTTGACAGCTACAGTATTTTATATTGAACATACTGCAAAGCAATTCCAATCAGCTAGACCAAACATTAATGTACTGCTTCATAGTCAACTGGCTTTATTCATAGAGCCAACCAGCAAAGCCAAAATGGCTACACTGAACTGGTCATTCTAGTATGGCACTACTTTTAACATCATATCCTATGGAAGAAAATTATGCATATAGATGATGCAACATCTACATTGCCATATGGAATGCTTTACCCACAGAACCAAGTTGTACAGAAAGTAGATAATCAATTATTTAGAACATTTCCTCTTTCAGCAAAAGTGCAGAAATCACCAGGGGTCTTTTAAAAATGTGCAACCCTGGTAATGCAAAAGCCTTATTTCCCATGAGTCAGTTGTCAGCTAGCTGTTTTGCCTCACTGGTAGAAGTCCCACTGCATCACTGTTCAGAAATACCTAATGTTGAGAAGGATGTTTACACTTTTGGCATAACTGCACTACTTTATTATAAAGTGGACTGGCAAGTCTTCAATGACACCTCCAAGCTAGTGAGAAATGTTAAATCGACTTCCTCACTAAATGTCTTTGGTAGTGTTTTGCCTCACTGTGAAGGCCAGAAGCAGTCATGCCATGGATTCTGTGAACCATACCATGGCTAATGCCCTGATGACCTCCTGGAGCATGTACTTAGACAAGAAACACTCTTGTATTCCTCCTCTCTGAAGTCCCACCATGCAGTGGCCTTGCATACCCTCCCATTTGGCTCTCCTTTTTGAGGGTCAAATTAATTGAAACCAGAAAGCAGGTGACACCTTTGTCAGCCCGAGCTCCCTTATCCAGACATCTCACTTGGGAATCATTCCAAAGAAAGGACAATTGTCATCAGAGATTCAAGAGAAGTAATTCCCTAAGATGAAAGAATAATCATGGCCAGGCAAATTACAGGCAGCCACACACCCCTACTTGTCATCAGGCTGGGCAAGGGGATTTCTTCTCCTTTAAGCCATCTGCCACCTGTCAATGCCTTTACATTTTACTGCAGCCTCTGATGACCAACCTAAAAGCACCAAACTCCTTTTTTGTCAACATGGATCAGTCTCTTTCAGCAAAATGATATGGTGATCCAAGTCATGTCAACTGGCCTCAGAATATTGTTTATAAGGTCTCCTCCACTTTTGACATCCTCTTTCATGATGGAAACCCTAGATTGATCCATTATAAAAACCCACAGCCAGATTTTGTAGATTCCAGCC
This sequence comes from Potamilus streckersoni, assembly GCA_016746295.1. Classification (NCBI taxonomy): domain Eukaryota; kingdom Metazoa; phylum Mollusca; class Bivalvia; order Unionida; family Unionidae; genus Potamilus; species Potamilus streckersoni. Next base: position 811,101 of record JAEAOA010001671.1, on the reverse strand, counting down.
TGTTGGGAAGGGGAGCATTTATGATACTGGATTTTTAGACAGTCCGGGCAAAAGGACCTGTTGAGAGATGGCTCTTCACATCAAACTCCTGAAAATGAAAGCAATCCTTTAATTGGGTACAATGCTTGAATGGACATACGGTCCAAATACTGTCTTGACAATTTGGTAGTGGTCACACCTTCTCATACAGGGAGGTATGAAATCACTGAACTTTTGTTTCATGATATGTGATTACTTTCAGTGAGTGGTCTGCTACATAAAAATTCATGTCCACCACAAACCAGGATAGCTGAATGTTTTAGTCAGTTCCTTGTCGAGGAGAGGACAGCTAGTGCATAAAGAGTGATCTCAACATCCTTCAATATTCAGTCAAGTTTGTACCCTTTGTGGCAGTCTGATGTTGGGTCTTTTCATGACAAGGTGGCTAAAATGCCCCCTATCATTTTTGGACCCTGAAGCATGAACCACCTATGCTCTAGTGTGGGCCTAGGTCTTCTCTCCATCATTCCATTTACTAGATGTTGTTCAGCAAGTGAGGGACATCAACTGCCAAATATTTATGGTTACTCTACAAAAAGACAAAACCTGGATGATTGATCTGATCTCCCTAGTAACAGACGTAATCCAGGATAGTCATTGCAATAACCAGCCTGCTAAGGATCCAGATTGCCACTCTTACATCCCTGTCCAGAGAAACTCTTTCATGCCTGGCTCTTATCAGGGATGCCTCCTGCAAAAATGATCTTTATTTGTGGCGAATATTTCAACAGCTAGAAGATCCTCTGCTCTTATGGAATATGAAGGGAAATAGAGGCTTTTTGATGACTGGTGTCACATCAGTGACATCACACCACTCTCTGCCTCCATTCCTCATCTGGCCAATTTCTGTCACTTTCTCACTGAAGCCACAACCTTTTCCCCCGGTACTAGAATGGAATTCCATTTCATGATCTTGGATACACTCCAGCATCATAAATGAGATGATATTTGACACAACAAGGACCTTAATGTACAATTTTGATCAATCCAGACCACACTTATATTATCAGCAAAATGGAATCTCTCCTGGTTCCCCTCCTCTTGAGTGACTGAGGTAGGATACTCAGCATTTTCTCCTCATACCTATTCTCATACTATGATTATCATATCATAATTATCCCTCAATTCCTTCCCCCACTGCCAGTATCTTTTAAAGTCTTGTTCAAGTCATAAAACTTGATATACCAGTAGCCACTTAGTGCAATGAAAGGAGAGTTAACTTGTAAGAGTTGCTTCCTTTGTTTACATACCTTGTTTGGGGGCCCTGAGTGGTCTAAAGCGCTGTCCGTTACGGATCACTGCCATCTCACCTCTGTCTTCGTGAGTTTGAGTCTAGGATTCAACGAATGTGGATATGTGAGAAAGCTTGCCAGTAGCTTCTCATGGGTCGGTGGTTCTTTCCGGTGATTTCCCATTTCTTCCTCCACCATTAATACTGGCCGCCATGAATACCCTATCACATGCTGAAAAATGGCGTTAAGCCCAACAACAACAACATACCCTGTTTGATAGACATTTTTCTGTCTTTATCGGAAGACTGGATTCAGAGGTAGCAAGGAAAGTTATCCTAATGTAATCTGGTCAGGTAAATATTATAGGAGAAACAAAATTTACTAATTTGTTGTGAATAAAAACCTAAATCTCATTCTTCAAAACTTTTAGGATCTGAAACTCTTGCATGTTTCATTAGTCCGAGTATGGCTATTCTACCACTGAAACTTACACAAGTTTCATTAGTCTAAGTATGGCTTTTCTATCACTGAAACTCTTATATAAGTTTCTTTAGTCTAAGTATGGCTATTCTATCACTGAAACTCTTATATAAGTTTCTTTAGTCTAAGTATGGCTATTCTACCACTGAAACTCTTATATAAGTTTCTTTAGTCTAAGTATGGCTATTCTACCACTGAAACTCTTATATAAGTTTCTTTAGTCTAAGTATGGCTATTCTACCACTGAAACTCTTATATAAGTTTCTTTAGTTCGAGTATGTGCCATTTAGAGAAACACGACTAAATTTTATATGTACATGATTATGACGTTCTTAAATTGCATATTGGAAAAAAGTAAAAGTTAAACAAAAAAAAGTACTGCTGTATTTGTCAGTTCTTTTTAATAATTTTTTTTAAAAAATCCACTTAAAAGAATGTAAGCTTGTATTGCTTCTCTCAAATGAATTTATGAGATTGCCTTTATTTTTATTGCAAAATAGATGTCATTTTATGTGATATTGTATTGTAGATTAATGAAACTTTCCTCCAAAAGTCATTTGTTTGTTTTCAGCCAATGGAGATGTGACATTAAATATGAATGATGAGGATCTTTTGAGCCTGATGACTGGCAAACTGAACCCACAGCAGGTATTGCTTAGTTTTGTATTTTGTTTTAATACCACTAACACCACCATATATACTCAGCAGCAGCAGCATCACATGTATGCCTTTACAGAGGAGTTAAATATGAAATACAAGTAGAAATGATGATTTACTTAAGATACTTTATGCTGGCAAAACAGTGTAATGTTTCGGACAAATTATGCATTAATGACAGAAGGCATTCGAGTTATCATCTTTTCAAATAAAGCCTTAATCATGAATCTAGCTAGTGATATAGTCTAGAGATTCAATTATTGCCTCAATTAAAACTTGACTCACCTATTTGTTAAATTCAAATAATTTTGTAATTGAGGCTTTGAATAATTAAACAGGATGAAGAAATCAAAGAATCGCCATGCAGAAAAATCACATCTTTTTTTAATAATATATTGTGATGTTCTTTAATTTAATCAAGTTCTCATGGCTTTGAAAAAATACTGATATGTAATATAAATGTGAATATATTGTTTGCTTTGTATATGTTTCATATAATCCCAAATGAAGAACATAACTCTTTGTTGCCTCAGCTAAATCTGGCCCAACCTATTTGTTTTCTTCACTTGTCACTTTGAATACTGAAACAGGAGATCAAGAAATAAAAGAAATGAGCACCATTTATAATTGTACAGAAAGGCCTTTGATCATTTATTATTGAAAGAAAAAGTAATTCTTTTGTTGATTAAGAATCTACTCTCATTCATTAATCCACTCTTGTTTGTTTTATTTATTGGTGAGAAAATATAATGATTGATGCATAAAATCACTCATTGTCATTACATTTTCTATGGCTATTTATTAACAACTGGACATTGACTTTTTACAGTACATCTCCTCAATGTTAATGAGTGCTCTTTTTTAAAGTTGGTCACTGTAATAAAGCACACTTTCATTTTAGATGAGTTTGGAAGCCATTTTATGTTTTCTTATCCAACAAAAATTATATCCAAGTACACGCTGATTTGAAGACCATGGACCAGTGGTCAATTAGTCTTGTTGGTTCATCACAGTAATACAAAAATAAAAATAAAATCTAAAGACCTGATCATTTTCTATTATAAATTTGAAATTTGCTGCTTGTATTGATTAGACATAGATATAATTAACATTTTTTTGAGAATCTGTTGTATGATACACCTCTTATTATTATCTTTATTGATGAATAAGAATAACAAGTGATGCATGTGATCATTTGTCCTTACAACATCTGCTGTTTGGACAATAGACATATTTTAAATTCCATATCAATAGCATCAATTTCCTATTTGTATTATCATTACTTTACTATGGTTCTTTTGACAACAGATATCATAATTAAAATGAGAATGAATTTTTAAATGATAATGGCATATAATTGTGTCCTAGTACATGAGGATGATTACAATTGTTAGGTAATTGAAATATAGATTACAATCTCCTGGTAACCTCTCATTGTCTCTCTTGCCAAAAACTAAAAGTAAAAATTGCTATGAATAAATACAATCTTGCACAATGACACAATGTTGTTTCATATCACACACACACGTATTCACTAAAAACATAAAGCTTTCTGAGTTTTTTACTGCTACTGCTGTAAGAAATACAAGTTGTGCCTAACTAATTGACAAAAGTGGGTCCATGTGTGCATCTTACTGATAAACAATAACTACACATATACAAGTGATCTTAATCATTTTTTCAACATAACAAACGATGACATCTACAGAGAGATACGCCCATAATGATACTGAGACGTTGTTTTAGCCATCTCTCTCTCTCTCACACACACACACAACAACAAAAGTCATTTTGTGTGCTTTTTTTTTTAGTGTAATTGGAATCATATTTATTTTATATATTAATATGGATAGGTCATCGAGTATCACTTTTGTTTTGGTATGATCCCTTAACTTTCTGTTCACAATCGGTCCCTTTACTTTCTGTACACAATCGGTACCACAAAATAATTATTTATTTTGCTTATAATCTTTTGTACTTTGAAATTAATAATTATTTTTCTGTGTACTAAAATTACATGAAACAGTACTTTATATGAACAAATTTGGTGTGTGTGTATACATATATGTATATGACCTGATTAGATTTTAATGCCACTAAACCAGTCTTTCAGAACTTTTAAAATCAGTGGAATTTTCAAGACTTCTTTTGACTGCATTGAGGATTAGGGGCATACATGCTTTGCAAACACAGATCTAGTTCATACTCAGTTTCATTCAAGTCCATTATGCATTGTACTAACTGCTGTTCATTAAACCTTCTGTTTTCATGGGTACTAACTTTACTGGTGTTTCTTTTTATGATGATGTCATTGATCCCATTATTCTTTTCTGCTCTGATAGAATCAGTTACATTTATTGATTTCCATGATGTTAAAAACCTGGCTTTCTCCAGGAAACCAAATGAATGAGTTTTTAGCTCATCAGACTGTAAGACCAAGTGAACTTATTTTATGTCCTTGTGTTGTGTGTTGTTAACAATTGTTATTTACATCTTTAAAAAGAAAAACTTGATGTAAATGCATATAATTTAAAAGTAACTTTCTAGCATTTGGGTTTTTTAGACTAGTTAAATTATTACTGCCTTTGCTAAAATTAGAATAACCTTTCAATTACTTTTTCTCAAAAACCAATAAACAGAATTATACCAAACTTTTAGTGTCATTGCCTTCCATATTTGTACAGATGATGCCTTACTTACCATAAATATGGCTACAATTATAAAAAAAACATTGAAAAATAACATTTTTCTTAAAAGAATTTGATTAAAAGCATCATGGTATAAAGGGCTTGCAAATGATTCACTGCCATTACTAATATCAAAAAAACTTTGTGCATGATGATGCTGATCCACTGCCATTACTAATATCAGAAAACTTTTTGCATGATGATGCTGAAATCGTTAAAAAAATTTGACCATGTTTACCAGAAGGCATATTGGCATGAAAGGGCTTTCAGGTTTGTACAAATGATGAACATCTGCCATATGATTAAAGAAGTAATAGAGCAGAAGAGTTTGAGATGGCCTATCTTCAATCATCCCTTAGCACAAGTTTGCTATCACTACTCCTCCAAAGCTACATGAAACATTGCATTCTTCCCAGAGTATTATTAGCTGTAAAAGTGGCCATCTTGAAAATTAATTTTACCACTGCTGCCCCATGATGAATGGTCTTGTTGACATGATGTTTTCTTACAAAATCAATTTATCATGTCGAGTTGGTCCTAAATGAAAATGGTGCTGATCTGATAACCAATACGGTTGCCTTGAAAATCTTTATTGCTACTCTTAAAGAGAAAGCCATATTGACATGGGGTTTTGATTAGGTTTGGTTTGTTGCTTTATGGCATAGCAGCACTTGTACATAGTGCCAAAGTAAAGTACTGTGCTCAAGGATACACACCACAGTAGCTGACCCAGGCTGGTCCGATGATAAGATTTTGAACCCATACCCTTTCATTCATGAGTCATGCATGATAACCACTGAGCCACTGTAGTTCGTAAGTTTCCTTTTCAGAAGACTTCTTATGGCATCTAGTTGTTCCCAATATGAAAATAATGTTGATGTGACATACAGTAATTATTCCCATGGTGGCTGTCTTGTTATTGTTACTCCTGAATAAATGGTCATATCAACGTGGGTTGTTAGCAAAGGACTTCTTATAATATCTAGTTGGTCCTAAATTAAAATTTTATCCAATTCTGCTGCCATAGTAACCAGCTTGAAATTCTTGGTATCACTGCTCATTTGAATGGATAGTCCTATCGACATAGAGTTTACAGCAAAAGACTTATGATTAGGGCTAATTGATCCTAAATGAAAATTGTGGCAATCTTTCATTCAACATTGCCAACACAGTGGCCATAAAATCTTATTATTGATCAAGACTTTTATTATAGATGGATTCAACACTGCAGTTTAAAAGAAAGAAAATGTCTTGAATTCATAGAAAACCATTTTTGGCCAGTAGTGCATCAGTTTTTTTTTTAGGGACTGTTTAAGACTTCAGTTTTGACTGGAACAATATCTGTCATGTAATATGCCCAGGGGGTCAGCCATTTAATTGTTTTTAATTGGAAGATATTTTACTTATCAGAAAAAGCTTTCTTACATGAAGTTTTTGCCAGTATTTGATAAAAATGTGCCATTGGTTTATTGTGGGAGAATTATTGGTATTCTTCATAAAAGATTAAAAATATTGTATCATTTTAGGCATTCTTCCAAGGCAAGCTGAAGATACAGGGCAACATGGGTCTTGCAATGAAGCTGAAAGATATCCAGCCAAAGGGAGCTGGTTCCAAGTTGTAGACTGGCTTTACCATTTGAGCTCTTTAGTCTGCATATGTACATGATTCTGTGCCAGCCGATACATGTGCACTGGATTATATGGTTCTGTTAGTGCCAACAGAACACAAATGTATTGGATCACATGATTATTCAACATTAAAGTGATAACTCTTCCAGCATTTGCAATTATTTAAAACAATGAACAGTAAAAAAAATTAAAAACAGTGGAATTGAGACTGACTTTTTCAATTCATTTATGAATGAATAATGGATATTTCATAGAATATGGAGTTGGAAAGAGATGAAATGGAACTTGATCATGAAAGAAGAAATATAAAATATTAGATAAAACTGATTTTGTGATATGATTTCATGACCAAGGAAGACAATAATGTAGGGGATATAATGTGTTAAAAATTGACATTGATTATTTAAATTACTCAGACTGATTTGTCTGTGATATTTTACCTGTATATTCAGCATACTTTAAGGAAACTTAAACTGTATAGCTATGACATAATTGTAATTGTTTTGTTAATTATTTGTCAATGAAATTAGATTCCTATTTTTGTAATACTAAGAAATATTTCATATATTTGTAATGTCTATCCAGTAATGAAGCAAAAAAGTTGTAGGAATTGAAATATAAGGATAATTGATTTTTAGTTTGAAATTTGTATGAGTAATTAATCATAATAGCATTAGATTTGTGTATTTATACTTTAAAAGCTTTTGTTACAATTACTCAGATTTTGTAATAGTTTGCAACATTATTACAAAACAAACCTAAATAATTAAGGGTAAAATTCATGATGGATTGTATTTATGCCATAAAATAACATTTATATGAAAGAATGATGATAATTTATGATTAACTTGATATATGATTTACTTGTGTTGCTTCTGATAGTATCTATATGTATTTCATAATTTGAAAAAATTAAAGAATATGAGGCAGACATCATCAACAACCTATTTCAGGTTTTAGATAACTTATATTACTGATCAGATTCCAGTTCAACCTGGTACAAGTATTTCCCTTAGCCCAAAGAAAAATCTAATTATCTTTTAAGTTTGCAAGGTCTAGCTAACTGCTGCCAAAATTAGATTTTGCCCATGTATTTAATTTCCAGATGATAAATTGTAGGGTAATGAATTGGCATTAAACAGTTTTGTGTAACTGGCCATGAAATAAATTTGTGATTGAAGAGACATAAATTGTTTGTAAATCATAGTGCTGTCAAGATTCCATATTGTGTGTGTGTAAGGGGACCATTCTAGTACAAATTTATATTTGCATTAGTACAAAGAATATGCTTTATTACCAAAGAGATCCTTTACAGTCCAAGAAAAATACTCAAGTACAAAGAAGATGCTTTACTTTCAAAGAGATGCCATATCTGATAGGTAATTGTCATCACTTATATAACTGAAAGATCCCTGTTTAGATCTACAAGTCATAAGACAATAAGATTTTATGATATGGTCAGTCATCTATTGTCTATTATCCACTTTGGCAGCATTCACATTGTGAAAATTTTGTTATTGCTATTCCGCCTGAATGGAAAGATATTATGACGTAAGGTTTTCACTAGTCAACTTGCAATGTTCATTTGGTCATAAATGAAAATATTGTCAGTCTGACATCTGATATTGACATTGGCATTTTGGCATTACCAAATTATAAGAATTTGCCACAAACCTAACCACTGTCACTCATCACACACCACCAGAAAGCTTGAGTATAATGAACTGGATGTATCATGAGAGTTTACTAAGTCATCCATAGGTAATATTTTTTTAAATGATGATACAAATCAAATATTTCTCAAATAAGATCTTGCAACATGAATCCCCTAGTTGACACTACTGTAATAATAAATGGGAATGAAAGCTTCACAAACTATTTAATAAATCTTTCCAGGTAATTTGGCAAGGGAAAAAAATCGGACAAGAAATATGACTTCAAGAGTAGCAACAAGCCATTAGTAGGCTAAGTTGTGCAAGGGCTTTACCTCTGTAAAATATCAAAAGTTATTGTACAAGAAGCAAAACCTTGTCAAGATGAAACTTTAGAGCAAAATTTGATTGCAATGAAATATACAATGTGAAGGCTAGAGTTTTCAGGTGTCTGTGGAATAACTATACAAGTCCATCAAGGACTGTAAAAACATTTTAAAATATAGTAAAACTGGTCATTATTGAACTCATTTAAGCTCTTGTTAATGTGAAGACAGACAATTTGACTGAAATTAAATGAAAGTTTGAATATTAGTGTTGACAAACTATAATGACATGTTTCAAGTTACTCATTGGCATAATTCAGTAAGAAATGATCCAACTCTATTCATCATCAAACTTACGAGACTTTGCTGTGATGAATCTTCAGAGCAAATATGGTTAAAATTAAAAAAGGTACAAACTAGGGTATTCACAAGGCAGTAGAATGTCTATTCTAAATAAAAAAAATGGACTATATGGTCTAAAATTTATTCCATGTCTAAGCTCATGTCATGAAACTTCATTGTGAATTTGATTCAAACAAAAAGTCTGAAAGTGTTCACAGATGATTGGATACCTTTTCTAAGTCAATCAAGGGTAAGATGGAAATGAATGACAAATGAGATCACCATTGAAATCCTTTAGACATTTGCGTAGACAAAATTTCATAAAAGATTCAGTTCAAGTCAGATAAAAAAAATGCAAATCACAGGTGTTCACAACCTTGTGCACACAGACAAACTGTTGGATGAACTGATCCTGACCATTTCTATGTTCTTTAACCTTAGCAGCAGAGACAGTAAAAATTACGAGAAAGTAGCATGTTCAAAGGAATATGAATTACTATGCTAATTTATTCAAGGGCCATAACTCCATATAATGTGCAGAATATGCTTATCATCAAACTTGTCTGAGTTCTTGAAGAGATGAAGCTTCACAGAAAATGTTATTTGGTGCATAGATGATAGGAAACTTGATAGTTCATGAGGTCTTATGCAGCAATGATCAAGGACCATAACTTAAAAAAACAACAGATGCAGACAACATGCTTATTTCCCTTTCCACAGCTTTTGTAACGATGAAGTTGGACAACCAATATGGTTGAAATCTAACAAATATGCAAGTTTGTTTTCACACTGTAGCAATTCCAGTTCTAAGATGATCAAGTGCTATAACTATACAAAATATTTGTAGAACATGCTCATTATTTAGCTCTTTTAGAAAGAAAGCTTCAAAGAAAATCTGGTTAAATCTTATAATAAATGTTAATTCTACAGTGTTCACAAAGCTGCTCCAACTAATATATGCTGATCACAAACTGTCAAGGTCTGATAAAAATTAACCAAGCCATTTGGAGAAGTAAATGATCAACAACCTATTGCAAGGGAAACCAGATTAGGCACAGTTGTGTAAAGCCGATACTGAGAATCATTCCCACCGAAAATTGTACAATTTAACTTAGCTGGAGAAGAATTAAAAAGCAAATTTATAAAGTGAATTACGTTTCTCAGCAAATACTTACCCAATCACATTATGTTAGGAATATTAGCCAGCTACCTAGTGAATCCAGCCCTACTAAAAGACAATAATCATCTTATTGTCTATTTTTTTTTTTTTAGATAGACAAAGAGAAGTAACTCTTGCTTATTAGCTTACCTTGATACCACCAGGTGTCACCAGTTTTTAGCTGAGTGAGACATTAATAAGGATGCTCACATGGTGAAGTGGTTGGGAGGGATTTTAGGTAGTGTGATTGGGTAAATATTCTCAGAAACATAATTTACTTAAAAATTTGCTTTCACCTTCAAATACATTTCCCTATAAGATTATGTTAAGAGGATAAATGATAGGTGCAGTTTGATGCTGAGCATCCAGCCTCTACTTTGTGGGGGTCCTGAGTGGCCTCGTGGTCCAAAGTGCTGACTGTTACAGATCACTGCCATCTCACCTCTGTCTGCATGAGTTCAAGTCCAGACTCGGCTAACATGGGTAAGTGAGAAAGCCTGCCAGTAGCTTCTCGTGGGTGGTGGTTCTTTCCTGGGTTTTCCAGGGTTCTTCCTCCACCATTAATACTGGCCGCCATGTATAGCCTATCTTGTGCTGAAAAATGGCGTTAAACCCTACAACAACAACAACTCTACTTTGTGTATCCTTCTTCATTTGAAAGATAACCTCTTCTCCTAATGACCCAAGCAACACAGCCCAAGATTTATTGATCTGTGTGTGTGTGTGTGTGTGTGCTGAGAAAATGAAGGTGACACCAAAATTTTCACTGGCAAATCCAGCAAAGCTAATGGGGTGTGTCGCCTGGTTTAGATGGGTCTGGTGGCCATCTGTGCCAGCCAACAGCTTCTATGATGTCTAGGATCGTAACACTGCATTCAAAACTGAGGCTCACAGAAATGGCTCTAATCTCATGAGCTTTAATCCTCATGAGGTAATTTTGAACTTGAGAGACCTCAAGAGTACACTGAGCACATAACGAACTTCAACCACAAAGCTAGGCCTTGAGGGGTGATGCCTTGATTACCAACCTTGACCTGGAGGAAGTGATATTTGTGCATGTCACGACTTGTCTCTGTGTATCTCAAGTAGTGCTTGAGGGGGCAGACATGAGGCTGCTCTGATCTGGTGAGAGGTTAGAGTGCACCAAGCATGTGACCACCTTCAGCCAGATATAAAGGGCATGAAGTGTGACATCCTCGGTTCTGTCTCAGAGATTGCTTTAAACTTTGGAGCATTAAGGCACATGAGAAGAGACACAGCTCATGCTACAACTTGCTTTTCATTTCAAGTAGTGCTTGAGGGTGCAGACATGATCTTGCATGGCTGCCTCTCTAAACTAATCTATGGAAAAGAGTGGAATGACAACTCGTCAGTTACCTACAGATGACAAATGATTCTTGGCAACTTGGTTTGGTTGTGCAAGGAGGCCTACCAAATGATCTGAACTGAAAAGAAGATAGTTTGGATCAACTGAAAGGGCATGTAGCTTACTGACACTGCATGTCAAAGCTAAAGGTATCGGAAAGAATGTTTTGTATGATAGGAACTTTAGTAAAGCATGAGCAAGAGGTTAAAATTTGCTAGAGTTGAGCCAAGTTAGAATCCAAGACAAATTCCATTTAGGAAATAATGTTATGGATTTTGCTTGCTGGATATCAAATTGTCTAACAGATCTGAGTGCTTTTTATCATGCAAATGTGACATCTGCCATGATGTTTAAATGTGTCAGAGATCATTGATCCCTGAGAGTGCAAAAAGATTCTTGCATGGCTACTGTTGTCTTTCTGGCTATGGAAGAAAGTGAGCAGGGACACTGGTTGACTACCAACAGATAATAATCTGTTCTGGTCTATGAATTCCGATAGTATCTTGAGAACCATCAAACCCTCCAATCTGAACTGAAGAGAATTCTGGTGAACATAAAGGGGGATGCAGCTTTCTTACCCTTCATGCTGAAGCTAAAGCCATCATTAAACATGGTCTGTATGATAGAGACTAGAAGTTCAAATCTAGCAATGTTAAAAAGATTGGATCCCTTTGAAGACAAAAAAGGGATATTGGTCAAGGAGTCCAATATCATAGGGTGGTAGCCTTTGGTAATGATTGGGATCCAACTTTCACTTCTAATAACAGAACCAGAGAAAGTTGGCCAGTGGGATGGAGGTATGCAGATGAAGATGAAGGTCTGACTTGCAAAGCTGTACTGGTAAAAAATGTAGAAGAGAGGTCTATTCAAATAGGTTAAGAAGTCCATGCCCAAATGTATGAAATTCTAGGATGTACAGAGGTCTGAATTTCCTAGTTAGTGAAAAGACCTGAATGATCTAGCAGGGCTGGATTTGTGAGGTAACAGACTAATATTACTAACATAATGTGATTGGGGAACATATTCGAAGGAAAAAATAGTTTGTAAACATGACAGATTTGCAAACCAAGCTGCTGCCAGAGAACACATCCTGGATATAAATTTCTGCACATCATGTGCAGATTGGTTGTATACCATACCACTGCCTAGGAAGCCCTGCTAGACAAAATTATCTGTGCATCATGTACAGAATGGTTGTACAAAATGACTGTCAATCAGGAGAGTAACTTGAAACTGAAATCTTGCTAAACATGAAGCTTCTATGTTATTATGACTGAAAACAATGAAATGTTAGTTAGCTTTCACAAGCCAATAATGGGCCAAAACATTCTAAACATCGTCCAAATATGTTAATCTTCAAACTCATCTAAAAGCTTGTCAAGATAAAGTGTTGAAAGAAATTTAATTGATATTAAACAAAAATTGTGGATTCTAATGCTATAGTGGGTCAGTAGTAGGTGTGCTAGATTTGTGACCAAGAGAATCTGGAATTGAATCCTGCCACTGGATCAGTAACTGTGTTGTGTCCTTGTGCAAGGCACTTTACACCAGTTGCTCTACTTTGTGTTACTGTGCCATAAAATAACAAACACCCAAAAGCTGCAGTGTTCAAAATACACTGGGATACATGCATATATAAATTCAGCCCAAAAAAGTCAAAATCTGGTCCTCATCCAACTTGTCAAACTATTGTTTAATTATTTCAACAACCAAGATCTTGCTGAGCTAAAGCTTTACTGTCAATTTTACTGGGGAAAAGTGTGAATGCTAGATTGGAAAGTTGATGTAGTGCCAACATATGGTAAAAATCTGTTCATCTTCCAAGTTCTTATAAAGATAAAAATTAATTTCAAATATAGCTTAAATCAATGTCTGTGCATATTTTTACATCCATAAGGTTTAATGGCACATCAGAACCATTCTGACTATACAGTATGTTTATTCATCCCTTTAAAGGCACACAAAAAGGGTACATTCCTTCAAATACAAAGTCAGATTGTTTCAAATAAAAAATGCACTCTTTACAAAATGGGATGCATTCTAGGGTAAAAAGGTTGCTTCAGTCTATTCCACATGCAGGTGGATGCATATGTTGTGTTCTACATGCCTGAACTTAGTTTTCAATCAAATCAAAAATGTACAAGGTTGTACATTAGCCAAGAGGATGATCAAATTCTGAGCAGAAAAAGTTTATCATCAAACAAGTCTGAGTTGTTGTCAAGATGGAACTTCACAGTAAATTTAGTTGAAATCTTTATGAACGTTAGTGTGTTTACAAGTTTGAGCATTAGCACAAGGTTGCACATTAGCATTATGTTCACAAGGCTGTGCATTAGCAGTTTTCACAAGGTTGCACATTAGCATTATGTTCACAAGGATGTGCATTAGCAGTGTTCCAAAGGTCGCACATTAGCATTATGTTCACAAGGCTGTGCATTAGCAGTGTTCCAAAGGTCGCACATTAGCATTATGTTCACAAGGCTGTGAATTAGCAGTGTTAAAAAGGTTGCACATTAGCATTATGTTCACAAGGCTGTGCATTAGCAGTGTTCTAAAGGTCACACATTAGCATTATGTTCACAAGGATGTGCATTAGCAGTGTTCCAAAGGTCGCACATTAGCATTATGTTCACAAGGCTGTGCATTAGCAGTGTTCCAAAGGTCGCACATTAGCATTATGTTCACAAGGCTGTGAATTAGCAGTGTTAAAAAGGTTGCACATTAGCATTATGTTCACAAGGATGTACATTAACAGTGTTCACAATGTCGCACATTAGCATTATGTTCACAAGGATGTGCATTAGCAGTGTTCTAAAGGTCGCACATTAGCATTATGTTCACAAGGCTGTGAATTAGCAGTGTTAAAAAGGTTGCACATTAGCATTATGTTCACAAGGATGTACATTAACAGTGTTCACAATGTTGCACATTAGCATTATGTTCACAAGGATGTGCATTAGCAGTGTTCCAAAGGTCACACATTAGCATTATGTTCACAAGGCTGTAGCAGTGTTCCAAAGGTTTCACATTAGTGCTCGCAAGGTTGCACATTAGCATTATGTTCACAAGGATGTGCATTAGCAGTGTTTAAAAGGTTGCACATTAGTGCTCACAAGGTTGCACATTAGCAGTGTTCAGAAGGTTCTGCAGTAGAAGAGTCTTCACAAGGTTCTGCATTAGCAGGTTGTGCATTATCAAGTTCAATGCTAAAATGATCAAAGGCCAAACATGTGCAGAATGTGCTCATCATCCTAGTTCATACAATGTATCTAGGTATATTTGACTAATATCTTGTCAAAGTGGACAACTATGAAGGCAATGGCAATTTTCCCTCTACAATTCATCCCTTCTATACTGGCACTAACAGAGGTGGGCATATAACCTGGCATGTAAATTTTGTTGTCTTGCATTGTCTCTATTTCAGTGAAAATCAAACAAGGCATGATTTCTTTGCAACATATTCATACTATTCATACCCATAGGAGTACTAGGATTGATTTATTTCAACCATTAACCTTTCACAAGGGATGTGAGTAGCTAAAAATCTTGTACAATTACAACACACTGTAAACTAATAATACATGAATTCTTTTATTATAGGTTATTTCATTTTTAGGTGTACAAGAAAACAAGATACAATGCCTAAAAACAAGAGCACAGTTAATGGTGTATTATATTATGCTCAATGATTTCAATGCTGGCACTAGAATGGTATGGAGATTATGGAGCAAGGGATCTCAATGACCTCAATGTTGGGTCAAGACTTAAACTAATATGCAGAAACCATTCTATTAGACTTGCCATAACCAGCTGTACATTTAGACCCCAGAATATATAGGTTTCTTTATCACCTTAATAAGCAAATGTTATTCTTCAAGACCCATTTTTCTTTGAACCACAATGACCCTTACATTTGACTTTTTGACCACAACATCAATAAGCCTTTTCACCATCTTAAACCATCCACAAACTTTGGTCAAACTGCTGAAGTTACTATGCAAAAAAAATATTCAGTCTTCCAGTCAGTGACCTCTACTTTCTTCTTTAAAGTACAATCTTACAAGTGGGGCCCCGAGTGGTCTAAAGCGATCTCCGTTACGGATCACTGCCATCTCACCTGTCTGCTGTGGGTTGGAGTCTAAGATTCATCGAATGTGGATATGTGAGAAAGCTTGCCAGTAGCTTCTCGTGGGTCGGTGGTTCTTTCCGTGGATTTCCCGGTTTCTTCCTCCACCATTAATACTGGCCGCCATGTATAGCCTATCGTATGCTGAAAAATGGTGTTAAGCCCTACAACAACAACAACAATCTTACAAGAGAGCTTTCTTTTTCTAAATTTGTCCGAATAATTCTACAGATGTATCACAATGCTCTCTGAATGGTTTTATCTTGCCCAGCATGCTTAAACGTTTGAGTTCTCTGCCACTTTCCAGTTATTTCCTCTTTTTTTTTTTTTTCTTGCATCACTCCTGTAAAGTATTTCATAGAAAAGCCAAAATGTCTTCTGACTAACCATGTTAATGAGTTGTATATATGATTGAAATTCTTGTATGTAATAAAATGCTTTGCTTCCATTTAGTATATATATAAGGTTTATGAATTCATCTATAAATTTAGCAACATGTTTTTGATCATTTCAACAATTTGTATCAAATTACATAATCAAAAGTTGTGAACATATGAGATAATTGTAATTAATAAGAACTTTCTGAAAGCACATTTTTGTAAAAAAAAAAATATGTACAGGCTGTATCAAAGTAATACAAAGAAATGTTTCATCAAAAGTACTACAAAACATGTTTCATGTCCCATGAAACTTTCAGGTCACAAAAATTACACAAAGAAAATTTATTACCATTGTTATAAACCACAACAAATACACAATTTTTTTATAAAATCAAAATGCACTTGCACATGATGAACTGCTTCTATTATTGGTATATGAAAAATTTAAGAGGTACACAGGCATTTTAATCTAAGAAAAATGGAATGTACATCAAATATACAAGAATCCTTTAAAATATCAAATCTCATCACATAATTTTATACATTGATATGTAAATAATGTACATACAGGTGAATGAAGAAAATTCACAATATTGCTCCCAGGGTCTGTTTGTAGTGAATGAAAGATGATTCTAAGATTTGTTTTTAAAACAAAATGAAAAAAAAATAAACTAATGTCCTATATCATAATGGAAACTGTTTTTGTTGTCTGTTACTATGACAAAATTGTACATAATCACTACAATACAAAAAAAGACAAAAGAGCTTAACAATTTCCATCATGCAAAGCTCAAAGCTGTATAAGATAAAACAAGCTATTCTGTAAAACATGCCTTGAGTTGGTCCCCCTGAGTGGTTACAATCAACATGTTTGATTTACATGAGAATAACATTCACCTCATCAATAATACCATGTAAATATTTGTGAAAAAATAGAGGTAAATGCTACAAAATAAAGTGAATATACAGTACATGAATCAAGCTCCTTTATTTTAACAACTCAGGTAACTTTTCCTTGCTGATAAAGATTCCTATGCCCTGAACATAAATCACAACTATATGCACAAAGTACACATTTTTGCACATCCATCTCTTTCTCTCTTTGTCAAAACATCAGTTCTGAATGTATTTTATATTTTAATGATTTTACCTAATATCACCTTTATCTCAACTTCTATAAACCTTTTAAAAAGTCAATAGTTAACATTTATCTTACAAAAGTGTTATCTTCATGATCATTAAATACATTCTTAATTTTAAAATGTCAATCTTGGCCAGTCTTTCCAACAACACTTTATGAAAAAATAGAGATGATATTGAGTAAATTTTCATAAAAGTAAAGGAATATGGGAATATTATTTTTAATAAAGCATTCACTATGTTTAAAGTACCACATATACTCACTTATAAGTCAAGTCCAACTGCAAACAATAAAATCCTGCTCTGCTGTAGCATAATGCACCTACAGATCAGGGTCTATGCTGGTTGTTCTACTGATTACTTCTAATAAATTGCACAGACCCGGATCTTCTAGTGCAATATGCAAATGGTAAATCTGGGTTTGTGCACTTTGCACTTGGACTCATAAGAGAGTATATAAGATATTTTAAAATGCCAGCTTATTGCTGTGAATACCCTGTGAAATGCCATCAAAGTTTAAGATATGTATTTAATGGTCAGTTCATCAAATACAGCAGTCCTCTTGCTGTCTTCTAACTTGATAATGAAGGGGAATTCACCATCTGGAATTCCCTGTGGCAGAGGTACTGTTAACATAGCATGAATTTGTTGATCAGGTTGACTGCTACGTAATGTGTTGCATTCATGCTGAACATTTACTGTGAAAACAATTTCTTTGTCTGTATTTTGTACAGTGAATCGATAACAATTCATAGAGCCTGGAGTGATATTTTGTGATCTTCTAAAATCAGGTACATTATCCATGTGACTAGGCCCCACTTCTATCTGGCCATCAATTCCAAGAAAACATCTTATGCCCACAATGCGTTCATAATCAATGTACTCTGTTGGCCGTACATAAATACTAAGTCCCGTAACGCCCTTCTCAGCTTCAAGTTTTTTGGGATTAAGAAATTGTATTCTTCCCATTAGCTTGATTTTGTCACTTGCTTGATATTTTGTCTTACTAACTACATATACCACCTTATTTGTCAATACAAGTGCTTCTGTACTAGGTAGAATGGAATGGATCTGGATGTGAAAACCCATTTTCAACCATGCTTCTGGGCGAAAAACTACAGTTTCTCGTTGCAAGACCAGAGGATCAAGCTTAGGTCTAGAGTTGTGCCTATGTTCCTGCAAAAATGCATCCATTTCTTCATGATTCAAATCAAAAAATGTTTGAGGAGGTGGAAATTTGTATGAAATGTACATCAAATCCCCCACATTTGGAATGTTTTCAGGACTGTGCCATACCAATATGGAACCACCTGTGTTATCAATTAGCCACTTTAACTGTGGCACTGAGTTGGATATGAAGGCTGATCGGACTGAGAAAACCACTTTTCTCTCCAGACTATATTTGTTGATTAAATAGTACATATCAAACACCATCTCCCATGTGTATCCACTCTGGCTAAGATCTGTGTGAAATCCAGAAGTCCATCCCAAAGAGATAGTGCAATCTGGAAACAGACGCTGGATCGTGCGGATGAATCGAATGGCTTCAACTTTTGGTGGATCACCATGTGGGCCTTGTTGAACATCTGCATGTAGCCATACAGGAACCTTGATCTGAGATTAAACAAAATCAGGATTTTAAGTGAATTCATGAAAGGAGTTGAATAATCCATTATCCTTATAATATGCCACATAAAAAGGTCAAAAAGACTTCACATCATATTGCTGAAAAATCAATGCTGAACATGCCCAAGAGGCCAAGAAATTTGTTTCAGTATGATATTTTCTCTTCAAAGTTTTACAGTACTGTTGATTTTTTATGTAATGAAAACCAGCGTTTTGATACAAAATGGCACATTAGGATCATTTCTCCAATACTACAACAACGTGTGTGTCAAAGTTTGACAAATTCTGTTCAGGATGCTTTCTCTGAACTTTGGTCAAATTCTGTTAATTAATTTTGGACAAAGATGCTGAAATATTTTTTAGCTTACGAAACAGCAACTGTATTTGATATTTTTGTATAAGTCTGAACGTCTTTATGCAAGGATGCTTTCAATGAAGTTTAGTCCAATATATTCAATGATTTGGAGAAGTCCCTCAGACCTTTAGTAACATTTGTTTTATTTGTTACAATACAAAGGGTATTCACACATGGCTATATTCTGTCAAGTTTGCTCAGATGCTATTCTAAGCTTTAAGAGAAAAGTCATTCAATTTTTTTTGTTTTCTTTAATATCAACTGTTATATCTGATGACAGATCAATACATTTGCACATATTATCAACTGTTATATCTGATGACAGATCAACACATTTGCACATATTATCAACTGTTATATATGATGACAGATCAATACATTTGCACATATTAACTGTTATATCTGATGACAGATCAATACATTTGCACACATTAACTGTTATATCTGATGACAGATCAATACATTTGCACACATTAACTGTTATATCTGATGACAGATCAATACATTTGCACATATTTAGAAGGTCCTCATGGTGGCGCTCTACAGTTTCGTATTTAGCATAGGGTTAAAATTTTAAAGAAAAAGAGTTTCCCCGGGTTTCCTCACTAGTTATACTGGTGTTTTAAAAGAGACTTTGTATATCTTAGGTATTGTTCAAAGAACCTTTAATTCCCTTTATTTTGATGTATGATTGATGGGTGTAATATGGGTTAGAGAGTATACAGTTTGACCTTACTGCAGATGTGCACCTTTCAAAAAAGTGCTAGCTCTACTTGCTCATTTTCACTTCTCGAACTTCAGAGGTAAATTGTAAAAAAAAGAGCTGATAACTTTTTTTTACATTTTATGTATTTGGTAATTCAGTCATTGCACTTTTAGAAGCTGGTATTATCTAGTTTGGCAAAATTCATTTTTCATATTTTAATAGCTGTCAAGAATAGTGTACTTTAGACAAATTTAGGTTGATTTTTGGAGCACAAGGGAGCAGTCATTTTAGTTCGCAGTGTCCTAAGCTCATTTTAAATTTTCAAAAGTACAATATCCAAAGAAATTTCATCCACATTACATGAAAGAAGTATATATGTATGCCAACATTCTCTCCACTGTGCATGTTTAAAATGCAAACAACTTCACCTTGCATACATCACTCTCTCAAAAGTACATAATAACTGGTGAGTGCCACCCATAGTATGATACTTTCTTTTAAATTTAAGCAAATTCTTTTTAGCAGTTTTGGAAAAAAAGTTATTTAAAGGTTCTGTTTTTATTAACCGCAACCATATTTTATTTGAGATTGGCTGGCATCATTTGTATAAACTTTAATGGTTTTAATAATATGCTTTCTGTTAAGTTTGATCAAATTCTTTTCCATGATTTTGGAGTTGCTGAATGTTTTTTCTAGTTATAGTAAGAGTGGCCATATTTCATGCCAGACTAGCATTATATTTATAAATCTTTAAACACTTATCTTCATGCAGGATGCTTTCACACAATTTGGTCAGATTCTATTTCGTGGTTTTGTTGAAGTCATTTAAAGATTTTCAGTCTTTTGCAATGGCAACCATATTTACAGGTAGATCAACATCATTGATAAAAACCTGAAAGACCTTTAAGCAAGGATGCTCTCTGCCAAGTTTGGTTGAAATCTGCCATATGAGGCTGCTGAGAAATTAAAAGTAGCTACTACTGGCAGACAATGGATAGATTTGTCTATTGTTGCTAACGGTAACCATATCTGATAATACATGTATAAATCTGCAAGAACTTCATGCCATTATGCTTTTAGTCAACCTGTCAAATTTTATTGGTTTTGGAGACAAAGTCATTTTAAGACTTTCTTTTGTTTAGTGTTAGTGGCATTTCAAAGCACATCAGTACTTTCTGTACAAACTTAAAAGGTCTTCTTGCCAGCTGCTTTCTGTCAAATATGTCCAAAAAATTTTTCAGTGGTTTTGAAGTCATTAGAAAAATTCTCTATCTTAAGTAGTGGTAACCATATTTAATAATGGATTTTCATCATTTGAAAGATCTTTATGGCAGGATGAATGAAACCTTTGCTTGAATTTTATCATGAGGGTTTTAAGAAGTTGGAAACAGTAAATGTTGATGGAATGGATTTTCTATTTTACCAATGGTGACCATACCTGAAGGCAGATCAGAAACATTTTGTAAACTACCAAAAGGTCTTCTTGCCAAAATGCTTTCAGTACAATCCAATCTAAATCTGTGTCTTGGTTAAAGAAATCATTTATAAATTTTTTTATCTTTTGTAGGCCACACATGCAAAAAGAATCAAAACTGGCCAAGTGGTTGTGGAAGGAGATAAGAGGATAGTCTCCATATGTCTATCAAACTAAATCACTGATTTAGCCACTGCCATTTTGTATAGTGAAGACAAAGATGCATAAACCAAATAATCCAGGTCATTAATAACTTTGCTATCCAAATAATGATATCTTGTACATAAAAATGAAAGAAATAGTTGCCATATGCATGATAAATATTAAGATCAACTAATAGTTCAAAGTTATACTTTCTGTGCATTTTTGAAAGAAAACATCAGCAGGGAACAAAAAGTCAGTTAAATTATGAAATGTAATTCTCCCTCCCTTCATTTGAAAATAATTCTGGATGCGATGTGGTACCACTATGGACCCCGTCACTAAAATTAAACTACTGCATTTGAATTGATCTATCAATTGCATGGCAATAAGAGTTGAAAGAAAACAATATAAAGGTTCTTCCTATGTAACATTATTTTTCTACAAATTATAAAAACATGTTTAATTTAAATAAACTAAAATTATTACTTGAATGAATATTGTTACCTGTTACAGCCATTTACAGTTAATGAGATTTCATATATACCAAAATCAGTTTTTGACTCCTGACCTATAAACCTTTTCACAAGGTCTTCAACAGAAGAATGACTTCTGGGCTAGAGTCACATGATCAACTAAACCATCTGAAGGAAACTGGAGAAAGATGTGTAACTGTTCCTTTACCATATATTGCTGGACTCTCCAAAGGATTACAAATAACCCCAAATGGAGTTAATATGATACACAAGCCCTATAACACCATCCACTCAATAATGGTACATCCCAAAGAGCACACTTCTTTGAGTAAGAAGTGCTCAATCATGTGTGATAAGTGTGGAAAAGACTACATTGGAGAGACCATTAGAAGTCTTGAAACAATAGTCAAAGAACTCTTATACACCAACAAAGAATTTCTAAACTTTGCTAACAATCATGGCATACTTTTTGTTGGGATAACATCAGAATACTTTGTAGAGAGAATGATACCCTCTGGAGAAAACTATTGGAAGCTATTGAAATCATGGAGGGGGAGCCAGTGCTGAACTGTGATTCAGAATTGGAACTTACACCTTTGTATGTAAGACTTTTGTCATGTGATCAAACTTTAACTGATTATGTGAATCCAATCCAGAAGTCATTCCTCTGATGAAGACCTTGTGAAAAGGTAAAAAAAACTCAGTCAAATACTTATTTTGCTTTTTGAAAGGCATCTGTTTTGTCTAAAACAATTTTCTGTCGAAAACAATTACAATGTTTACTCTATACTACCCTCCATCCTCAACATATACATAAGCATTCATACAATTTTCAATCATTATTGCTATACTGAAGTCGGCCATTATGGACCCTAAAAACTGTCTTGAAAAACGAGTCATTGAAAGTTTAAACATTATCTAATATTACTATGATTTGCAATATCTTAAAATTACAATAACTCAAAAGAATATTACCTTGTTCTTCATATCATGTAGCTTTTGCAGTGACACCTCTACAGAGTCCATTGTCTGAAATTCTAGCTTAAATCCTTTTCGAGGTGTTTGGAGCACTCTATCTACCCACTCATCTAGATTCATCTCTCCAGCAGTGGCAGGAAGGTGGGCCATCATGGGAATGAGGGTCCTGGCATTTGTCCCCTGTCCCTTTAGCATCACATCCCCTTCTACCATATTGATTTCAGCTTGAAGCATAAAAGTATGGTTTTAATTTTGATCTGGTGTAGATGTAAAATATTTGTTCTTGACATTCTTATTGGCATTTTCATTTGTGGTTACAGTTCTGATGGTGCTATGGGTCACACTGTTTTATCAGATGAACCGATGTTTCTCTGCATTTTCAAATTCATGGCACCAATTACAAAACTTATATGTATAATTTAATCAGTGCAGAAATAGTACTGACAAAAATTGTACACAGGTTTGCATATAAATTATTAACTGATCATATGTTGCATTACAGTCAAATCCATATATAATGAACACTCCAGGGACCACATAAAAATGATCTTTATAGATGGTGGTCTTCATTTTCCAGAATCATGTCAGTGAATTTGAAAAATTAATGACAAATATGGTACATGGACTAATAGAGACATAAAGCAGGAAAAATGAGAAAAAAAAAGGAAGGATGAGATTAATTAAAATTATTCAAGTCAATTAACCATATGTGACTTTCAATCAGCAGTTAATTAAGCTTGATAATGATACAGTATACATTCACCACCACAAAATAACTAATCACAATACAAAATATGAGGGTCTATTGGGCTGAAAAGGTGGTCCCTTGTTGCAAACAGCAGGTAGTCCCTATATGCAGGTAAACTACACAGGAAATTCATAACAGTTTTGGAGAATGGTCATCTTCATGGGTATGAGAATCCATTTTGCTTCCTTCAGCCAGAGTAATCTTCTATCTTTGATGCCAAAATTGATTCTTCCTTACCCCGATTGCAAACCATTAACAAAGTTTGGAAACTGTAGATTGTTGACAATTAAAGTTACTGTGCAGAAACTTTGTTTTTTGCTTCATTAAAGTTCAACTGTACCCAAGTCACCCACAAAGTTTCTTAACTGCAGATTGCAGACAAGTCTGGTATATGTGCAGAAATGAAATTGATAATAAATGGAATGACAGATGGAAAGACAGAACAAAAGGAGGGTGCAAAAACATTTACAAGTCCAAAATACAGAAAAATGTAGTCCAAAGTTTTAAAACTAAGTCCAGGCCCTGCTGTCATAAAACTGCTGAAGCACAAAATTTGAAACCATGCTAAAACATTTAAAAAATCTTGATCTTTCATAATTTTACTCCATAAAAAAGCAACAGAAATGTGTAGATTTTCTAACTGTATTTCTACATGTCAACTGTCAATGCAACTGAGCAACTTTGTGCAATATTTTCATTTTTTTCAGCTGTTGCATTGTCAGGACTAGAGAGAAAAAAGGACTTGGAAGCAGGGACTCTCTCTACCAAGAGCTACTTCAACATACGATCATGTTTTTTTCTTAAATTGTACATAACATTTCATGCACACAATCATGTACAGTTACTGTCACAACAGTCATAAATATGTAATTTGTTTACTTTTTGTTTTTAAATTCTTTTCTTGAGGGATGGAATATGTCTAGGGTTCATGCCTGGGTATTTGGTTTAATAACTGTAATTAAATTTGGAAGCATTTATGAAGAAATGAAAAGTGAATTATCTTTTTTTAATAATTATTATTAAAAGCTAAAATGCAAAATATAAATTAAACATATTTTTTGATGACTAGCATTTGTTATTTGTATATCAGAAATGCATGCTCAGTAAGTAGACTGGTTGAGCTGAGACAGTTTTAAAGTATTTTGCCTACAAGGCTTTTTGGTCATTTCTTTTTCTCGATTGCATATGTAACTTGTTTTCATACTGCTTTATATATAATGAAAAAGTGCCTTTAATATTATTAATATAACAAATTTGGACACAATACAGAAAATTCATTCACGAAATTTCCTTGACTTTAATGTTCTCCAAGCTAATCTTAACCATAATGTTATTTCATCTATACATACTTAGGCTGTTACTTGTGTTCCGATGTATTATTTGTTAATAGATTCAAATTAAGAAATTATTCAATTTAATCTTTAAGGTGTATTAATTTGCAAATTTGTAACAGTATGACCACTACAAAAGCCTAAGTGGTTAAAGTATCTGCCTCAAATGTGGGAGGTCACAAGTTTGATCCCTGGCTGAGTCATAACAAAGACTTATAAAAATGGTAATAGCAGTTGCCTCATTATGCACCAGGCATTTAAAAGTTAGTGTTAGGACAGGTCAGCCTGGTGTCAGGATAATGTGACTGAGCGGAGCATGATGTTACATGCTAAAGTGCCAGGCATCACAATAAAATGCCACACTGCAGACATCATAGCAATATGACTAAATAATTGCTAAAGATACATTAAAAATCCAAATCACACACACATTGAGTAGGTAGTTATAATGAAAAGTATACATCCTGTATTCTAATTTTTTTTACATCTGCTTGGATTCTTCTGCAAAGATGAGAACTCAGCATAAACCGAAACACATCACTCTTAACAATCTTCATAATAAGTTGCAACCCTTACTTTAACAGCCATAATCAGGCAGTTACAGTTAAATTGCCATTATTTGATGGTGGAGCATCATCATTTTGTATAAAACAAGAAAAATGTCTGTGTCATGTTTTCTGTCAAATTTGGTCAAAAAATATTCTTGAGCATTTTTTTGAGAATTCAAGCATTTTTAATGGGATCATGAGTTAAACTATCTGAGCATTAAATGAAGATCATGGTCACATTCTCTGTCTGCAAGGGATGCATCAAAATTATCAAGTTTTGTAATTTTAAAATGAACAGTATCTAAGAAAAAACTTTAAAGACATTTCAAGAAAGTCAATAAAACTCAAAATATTAAGTCATAGAAATGCCCTTTTCCTTTTAAAATAAAGGTGTTTTATTATCAAGATCTATCACCTTACAAAGTTTCATGATTAACTAAAGTTACTAACAGATGAAATGTAAGTTGCAGTAATCTTTTTTGTACTAACAGACATGCATATAAGGATCAAGTTCCACGATTCTAGTATGAACAGTGCCTGAGGAATCAACTTTGACACAAAATTCAATCAGAACCACTGAATCTTAAAATGAAGATCACAATGACCTGTTTTTGCAGTACAGGTGCAGTGTTCACCAGAGTACATTGCGTACCAAGTGCTATGATTCTAGAAAAGATAGCATGTATAGAATGCTGAATATATAATGGGCAAAGCATGTTTTAAAACAATTTGGGTCAGCTGAGTTCATTACCGGCCAAGACATTAATGGGCCAACTCTGCTACAGGCAGAGTAGTCCTAGAACCATACAGGATAAAGAAAAACAAAACTCTGTAGTCATGAGCTTTACGCAAATGACTTTACCAGGAATGTACAAATAACATACATGTAGAGTTAGCCTCATTAGACCTATAATGCACAAATAACATACATGTAGAGTTAGCCTCATTAGACCTATAATGCACAAATAACATACATGTAGAGTTAGCCTCATTAGACCTATAATGTACAAATAACATAAATGTAGAGTTAGCCTCATTAGACCTATAATGCACAAATAACATACATGTAGAGTTAGCCTCATTAGACCTATAATGTACAAATAACATACATGTAGAGTTAGCCTCATTAGACCTATAATGCACAAATAACATACATGTAGAGTTAGCCTCATTAGACCTATAATGTACAAATAACATACATGTAGAGTTAGCCTCATTAGACCTATAATGCACAAATAACATACATGTAGAGTTAGCCTCATTAGACCTATAATGCACAAATAACATACATGTAGAGTTAGCCTCATTAGACCTATAATGTACAAATAACATACATGTAGAGTTAGCCTCATTAGACCTATAATGCACAAATAACATACATGTAGAGTTAGCCTCATTAGACCTATAATGCACAAATAACATACATGTAGAGTTAGCCTCATTAGACCTATAATGCACAAATAACATACATGTACAGTTAGCCTCATTAGACCTATAATGCATAAAATAAAATACATGTACAGTTAGCCTCATTAGACCTATAATGTACAAATAACATACATGTAGAGTTAGCCTCATTAGACCTATAATGCACAAATAACATACATGTAGAGTTAGCCTCATTAGACCTATAATACACAAATAACATACATGTAGAGTTAGGCTCATTAGACCTATAATGCACAAATAACATACATGTAGAGTTAGCCTCATTAGACCTATAATGTACAAATAACATACATGTAGAGTTAGCCTCATTAGACCTATAATGCACAAATAACATACATGTAGAGTTAGCCTCATTAGACCTATAATGCACAAATAACATATATGTAGAGTTAGCCTCATTAGACCTATAATGTACAAATAACATACATGTAGAGTTAGCCTCATTAGACCTATAATGTACAAATAACATACATGTAGAGTTAGCCTCATTAGACCTATAATGCACAAATAACATACATGTAGAGTTAGCCTCATTAGACCTATAATGTACAAATAACATACATGTAGAGTTAGATTCATTAGACCTATAATGCACAAATAACATACATGTAGAGTTAGCCTCATTAGACCTATAATGCACAAATAACATACATGTAGAGTTAGCCTCATTAGACCTATAATGCACAAATAACATACATGTAGAGTTAGCCTCATTAGACCTATAATGCACAAATAACATACATGTAGAGTTAGCCTCATTAGACCTATAATGCACAAATAACATACATGTAGAGTTAGCCTCATTAGACCTATAATGCACAAATAACATACATGTAGAGTTAGCCTCATTAGGCCTATCTCCAGAGGGTTAGGTGCTATGAAACTCATATCATACTAATTGTGTGCTTCAGACCTAGAAAGAAAGGATGGTGAGATGAGGTAAGCTGCACTTGCAGATATGTTTTTATATGGGCCAATACTAGGGTAGTAAACCAGCTCTCTTTGTAAAGGTCAATTAGCGGAGCATGTCTGAATGATACTATAATTAGTACTGCAACTGCAAATCATAATGTGCCAGCATATCTAGGTCTATGTCGTTGGTTAAGACAGAACAGTCTGCCAGCCCATTATGTGACAGCAGATCAGGGTCAGTGTTGATTGAGCTAGACTTAACTCTTAAGCAAGAATATACTGTTGTAAATGTTCTGTAAATGCTGACGCAGTACAATACATTGCATGATTTGTGGAATTTATGTACAGCACTGTTCCAACACATAATCTGCCACAAAATTCATTTCATACACAAGATAAACTATTTGGTTACTGTATGGTTTGAAGTTTCACAGCACTGCTACATTTTAAAGTCATCCCATGGCAGACAAGTTAATTTTTCCTTGCCAAGGACAGATCCAAGCAGCTGAGTGTCAGAACCTACAAGAATTAAACCCGCATCTATTAGTCCATGAGCCAATGCTCTGAATACTGAAGCATGATATTACCAAAACAAGCTGCACTTTAGGATTTTCTTTTCCAGATTTCACTCCCATAAAATACTTGATTTTAACCCATTAACTATTATTGTTTTCTTTAATAATTGTTCTCTTCCTCAAATATTATTCCTTTACTTAATAATCTAATCAGTATTTTTTTTAAAAAATAAGTCGACAATTTATGTCAGTTAAATTCAGGTCTCAGAAATGCTAAATCACATGTATTTGGACAGAAATTTTTATCTGGGATGCAGAAAATCACTGAGGCGTGAGTCCTTATACATGTAAGAGGTGGCAGCAAGATTCAAAGTCCTGCATTAGCCACCTGCTGAGTTCGAAAATATGTTGTTCAATTAGCTGTGCTGATATTTACAATGACAAAATTTAGTGGCCAAAAGACCCCTGAGATTACAATTATAAGAGTACATCAACAGTGCTGGGCAGCAAGTTCAATTGATTTGGCTAGCTGCCAGTTGTAGGGGAATGTGCTGATATTTACGGTGATTGAATTTAGAGGCAGAAAGACCCAGAGATCTAGAAAAAGTTGTTTACAAAAGTTCATCAAAAGAACATGATGCAATATCTGGGTGGCAAGTTCAAAGACTTTGATTGGCTGCTGGGTGTGAAAGTGTGCTGATATTTACAGTGACTGAATTCAGGGGCAGAAAGACCAGGGATCTACATATGATTATTCATAAGAGTACATGAAAAAAATGAACAACTTTAGCTGTCTTTATTGTATTCATTTCCAAGTGTAGCTGAATAAGTAGTGCATGTGAACTCGAAATCAAGTCATGTTGAGACTTAGATGAATTTCGATTTGCAAATTTGTACAAGTATTTTGGGGTTAAACAGCAAACTGACAAAGGCTGAAATGAGATTCAGAAGAGTGCTAAGTTGCTAGAATTAATAGTTCAGATCGGACAGTAGCCAAGTGTAAGATAGCGTGTGATGCCTGGCTTAGTGTTTGGAACAAGACATTTCCTTGGATTGACAAAATTCACTCACACTCTGATAGATAAACAAGCTACATGTCAGTGTTACGGTATAAGGTATGTAGAAATTAAACTCAGTGGCACCCAATAGTTCTTCTAATCTGTGAAGATCACATTTTCTGGGAAAGGACTGCAGTGTTTGCTGGCAGAACTTCCATACTTACCAAAATGGAAGACCTGGACTCCTAGCTTTAAACCTTAGCAAAACCTCTGATTTATACAACCTTAAAAACACTATGTATCACTGGCAGTCTGCATAACTGTAAGAAAAAGATCAGTAAACAACATAGCAAGTCTAAAAATGTTCAACTGTCCATCTAAATGACTGTATTTACATGAATCATCATCTAACAATTTTGATCACCACTGGAAATTTTGATGACTCCTAGTTTCAACTGGGGAAAAGTTAAAAGTTGAAGAATAATGTTTCACACATCCATTCTCTTATACTCTGTAACCAAAGATTTTTTTCAATTATTAAAAAAATACATTATAACCCAATAATACACCTTTTGGGATGATGTAATTACCATGGACAACTCATCTTCCTTAGTAGGTCTCTAAGTTGTTGTGTGTGTAAGGTAAGAGTGACCTAGTTGTTTATGTTGGTATGTTGACAACACATCTTTAGCATATCCCTAAGTTGCTGTGTGTGTAAGGTATGAGAGTGACCCAGTTGTTTATGTTGATATGCAGACATGTGCCAGTTTTGACATCAAATGTAATTCTATTCATGAAATTTTGTGAATTGAGACACACTCAAACACAAAACAAGACTGATTATTTCTGCTTTATGCAACACCTAACTCACTGAAGTTAATGATGTTCTGAGACAAAGATGTCTTCCTCTACAGTGTCTTTTATGTTTTTTCCTATAAATTATTTTCAATAAAAAAATATCTTATAATTACAAAACAATGCCTAAACTGATCAGCTCTAACAAGTATATTAATACTCTTCTTTGCTATATTGTACACGAGATTTAGGTGCAGTACAAAAGGACTACTACAGTCCTACCTAATGTAATGTTCTGTAATTATAATGAACCCTAAAGGAACTGTAAAGAATGAATCACAGTTAATAAGGCTTTATCTCCACTCTACAACCAACATTAACTGAAACCATTGAAATTTTAATGCCATCATCAGTAAGTCTTTCTTATCTCAAACATGCAAAGTATTTACAAAATCTTGTCAACATATCTAGTACACAAGTCAACATGGAGAAACAGTTTTTATTCCTTTATTGCCTGAAATCTACTTTAAAAATTTGGAAATGAAAGATAGTGGAAAACAAGAGTTATTGTGCTGAAACAAAATATCAAACAGGCAAGATATTGTATGGAAACCATTTTTCTTTTTCACTTTGACCATTTGATCCCCTAAAGTCAGTCTGTCATTCTTACAAAGTTTAGTCAATGTATCTGGTATATATGATATGTTATGTGGAAATAGTTTTCCTCATTTCAGCCTTTGTGACTTTATGCCCAAAACTAACTGGTTTCTTCCTTACCTCCAATACAAGCTACATGTATTTACAAGTCTGGCTATGGCCAATGTGAAGAGCTTGTGTTATTGTGCATAAACAAAATAAGAAACATAATGATGAATGTACAGACATCACAAATTTGGATTTCCAGTTTAAGATGGCCATATAAGAGAAAGGGAGGAGGCCACTTTATCAGACCACTGTTTTAGGCAGCAAGAGAAACACTCTTAACCCAATCAACTAACCACTTTCAAGTGCTCTTTCAAGAGCCTGCTTTGTGTTAACTCCATGTGCCCATCTAATTTTTACGCCATCATTGTCTGCATGTGTGAAGTACTGCAGCACTCTAGTACCACTTCCACTTTCTTCAGGCAAGATGCTTCTCTTCAGAAAAAATGGCACCAAACCTTAAAGCAGAAAATTGCACAAATAAGCAGCACAAACATATCTATTTCCTAAACATCTTTTACTATTTTGGTGGGTGAAACAATTTAATTATCAAGAATTTTACATATATTTGATCTCTGGAAGATTTTAAATCTAGAGTCCCTTAAAGGGACTGACACTCAACTGTCCATACATGTGATTCTATTGGCAGTAGAACAAACATACCATTTTAAAGATCATCACATCATATACTATTTTATAGCTGAAATTAAAAAAAAGATTTTATAATATTTATTTTATAAAATGACATTTTTATGCAATCTATTCACCAATTACAGAACCGGTGGGAACCAGTCTGTTTGGGGACCAGAAATATTATACTGGTGCAATGATGTGTAATTGGTATTGCTTTTTTCAATATATTTTTAGAGGAAT
This sequence comes from Potamilus streckersoni, assembly GCA_016746295.1. Lineage (NCBI taxonomy): Eukaryota > Metazoa > Mollusca > Bivalvia > Unionida > Unionidae > Potamilus > Potamilus streckersoni. The sequence continues at coordinate 779,259 of JAEAOA010001671.1, read as the reverse complement.
ATTTGGACAATTCATACATTTTTTGTTCAATTCATGTCAAAATGGCAAAACATGTGCTTTCTCATAATGTTAAAAATCACCAGCTAATAAATATGAAGAAAAACAATCCATTTGTTATCAATAAAAATCTACTAGTTTAGAAACCAAATTTTAAAATCTACTGGTTTAATGTCCTGGTAGAACCTTTTTAAAATGTAAATGATTTATGTTTTCCATTAATTTTAAAGCAATTATTTTATTGCATGGACAACTCTGGTGGCCTAAGTGGTAAGAGCATACACTTGAGCTGTGGGAGGTCTTGAGTTAAAACCCCAGTCAAGTCATACCAAAGACTTATAAAAATAGTAATAGCAGCTGTCTTGATTGGCACTCAGCATTATAAGGTTAGAGTTAGGACTGGTTGCCTGTTGTCATGATAATCTGACTGGGTGGGACATCATGCTACATGTGAGCATCATAATACCCCAGTGCACTTCACTATAAACTGCCACACTGCAGACATCAAAATGATATGACTAAAAAATTTTAAAGCTACATTAAATATCAAAATCACACACACATACACACACTTTATTAAATAACTAAAAATCTATACTGCTTAATAATAGGCATTTAATTAAGTAGTTAAACAAGTTTTTAAAAATGGTATAATGCCACACAATCTCCCAGAAAAAAAGCTGTTATGGAAGAAAACATTGTAACTGATCCACTGATTAAATAAATTTTACCAGGTGCTTCCATTTCTGACCTTTCTATACAAGTTCTGATTAGGGGAACCTACTTTTTACATATTATACCCTTGGTTTTTAATAACCAAATTTGTTCAAGGATATTTATCTTTTTTATTATTAATGTGATGATGATTCTTGTGTAGTAATGGAATAAAACTTTTTAACTGAGCAGTTCTAGAAATTACTTTAACCTGGCAATGCTATTTCTGTGACTACACTTGTGAGATTCTGTAAGAGGAAACTACTCTTTACATATTACTCCCAAATTTTTAAACCCCACATTTAGTGATGAATACATTTATGTTTTAATTATTAATATCTCTGCAATTAAGAAGTAGTTCTAAACAATTACAAGGAGCCAATAAACTTGTTATATATGCTATATATTCATAAGTCAACATTTCCAAAAAACTGATTAAATTGTTTTTACCTTCAATTCAGTGTCAGGTTTTATGTAAGAAGCATAACATACAAATGCAGATTTCTCACACAAGCACATGCTTCTTTTCAGAACTCAATATATATACTTCTCCAAAAGATGTAACACAAGACCAACCATCCACAGATTAAACCTATGCATGGTGGAAACACGATTTGACTGCAATTTTGATGTACATACATTTCTTCTAGCATCACTACATTTATATAAAAACAATATTTGCACTTTTAAAAAATGATAATACCTGTAGCAGACTTTGCTAGTGCTACTGGATATTTTATGCGTTTAAAGTGATACTAAAACTTGTGGAACACTACCAAAAAACTATCTGTGCACCAGTACCCAAGGAATCACTGATAAATCAATCGTGCTTAAATCCACTATCATGACAGACTTCCTGAAGAAACACAGCACTTTTCCATACAACCCTGATACAGTTACATGTGATTTCTGACTTGGTATTGTTATCAAATATTCACTGATAGGCAGATGATTTGAAAGCCACCATGCAGTTTGAAGTTCATTTTTCCAGTGCATGGACAACATACCAAAATTTGTAAACAAAATGGCATAATCAAACTGAGAAAGTGGGTACAGGTGCATAGGATGTACTTTGAGGAGATGCATTGACTTACTCTTCATTAATAAAAAACTTTGTAAACACACCAATATTCAGAACTTTTAAATATCCCTTATAAAGTGTATGTAAACATGGTTGTATATGTGCATTTATTCATCTTAAATTAAACAATAACCGCTGATCAATATTGATTTTAACAACTGGGTTTAGGTCATAATAAGTGGTACTCAGTGTTTTAAGCTCAAACAGCTTAGTGTAAGTCATTTGACTCGTCACAGCAAAAAATTAGTCAAAATCCAAATACACGGGTCATTATCAAGCCGATGATCAGTCTTCAATAGTTTTTAAAAATTAATTCTGTTGTATAAATACACAACAAAAATATATTTATATGTGATTAAAGAGAATAAGGCAATTTCCTTGCCTAAAGCATCAGAAAATTCTATATTTGTTACAAATCTTCTTCATGGTTTCATGTCATCAGAAATAATCTGAGCATATATGCCAAGGCATTTATTGTTGGCTATGTCACTGCTGTCATCTGCGATTGCTGTAACAAATGACAAGTTTGTAGGTTATGTATAAGACTATCTTCAACTTTGTTTGATAGACATTCTTTGCTCCACTTTAACATCTTTATGTTTTTAACCACTGCTGCATAAAATTATGCTTTAACTTATGAGTAATGCATGGCACACAATTGAGTGAATGGAAATTGTTGCTTTGTTGCATGACAAGGGTGCTCATAAAATAATAGCTTGTCATGAGATTCACTATAAAATCACCTTTTTATTTTCCACTTCTTTCTTGGGTATGGTGATTATATGGTTCTAACATCCTGTTGCTACAAATGATGTGACAGTTACAGGTCACATAAGGTCAGCTCTAGGCTCTACAGTCTGTTGTAACCCTATGTATTATGATAACAGATTAAGAAACTGATGCACATGTGCCTTCCCTGTTTAGGAAAGTTGTAATCTAGCCATTAAGTAGCAAGACCAAACCTTTGTGTTAATCAGCAAAACATCATTGGGATGCATCAATTTACATGCCAGTGTCAATTTTAAGAACAAACCTTTGCTTTGTGTTAATCAGCAAAACATCATTAAAGTGTGTCAAATTATGCACTGACAAAAAAGTTTTGTGCATCAAATTAGAGAAGTCTGCATATTTGACACATGGCACATGGGTAAACAAAACACTGAGTACTAATATTTTCCCAGCTTAAGCAGCCTTTATTGTGACATCACTGTGCACAGCATTCAATCTGGTTAGTAATGGACCACACCGTTAGGTTGGACTGATCCAGTGTCCCACAGCATCTCAATATTATCTCTGGTTTTGCATACAATAACCTTCTAAAGAATATGGCTGTATATGACTGAAATAAGCGCTAATAATCATCATTTAAATGTGTGCGTGTGTGTGTGATCAAATTCTAAAACTGACATCCATTATGGAAATAGTCGGTACAGAACATCTACATCACCTGCTAGCTACGATGTCGTAGCCTCAACTTGTTTTGTTGTGGTTGAGGCTACGAACTGATCCCACATCATGTAATGGAGCAAAAATATTCTCACTAAAGTTAGAAACACAAACAGTTTAGAAATCAAGTAAATAAGTATAATCATTTTGTCAAAGAAGTTTAGCTTATTTTGAATTTATTAAGCCCATAAACAGTAAAATAAATTGGCAGAGTTATGCTAACCTCACCGTGTCCACCATGACAGATAACGTGAGACTCTCGCCATGACCCCTTTTCTACATAATGCTTACCAGACTAAACATGGATATTCTACGCTATGGTATTAGTTGTTGAATGTCATAACGTGAGAAGGTGGAGAATGGATACTTGCATAAATTGTAAAATACACTTTTTGTTGAGAAAATAATTGCTTCTTGGAGGAATTTCAAAGTCACTGGTAAACTGTATTTACTTTTAATACGCAGAATTTCCAACTCAAAACAGCGCCATAATATTTACTATGATGTTTACATTTCAAAAAAAGGCATTAATATCTTTATATGGCACACAAACAAATCAGGCTGAGAACAGAAGTTGGCATTATTTGAACTAATATGGCAGATGATCAAAACAAAAAATATCAGATAAGGTAAACAAGATTTTACCAATATTTCTATAATGATTTGCAATAATTCCAGTATTAAATAAGAGGACTACTCAATTTGTTTCATTATATATCAAAGAACATATTCAAAATTGTTTATATTAGGCTAAAGTAGAGCCGGGTGTGACTCCTGTTATAGTCTAATGCTACATCCACGTTGGTTTGTACCCTCTACCGATTTCAGTAACTAAAATGTTTAACGTGATAAAATGTGCACAGAACAAAGTCAACTGAATCATTGATTTATAATTTCTAACCTGACTGTGACCAGAATGACACTAATACTAGTATCTCCTTGCACCTTTCATGCTTAACAGACTTTCCATACTAACACGATGCCATATTCCGTACACTATGGGGTAGTTTATTTCCAACAACATAATGACGTAATTCATCCTATTCGGTAACTGCTGGGTAATTCCGTAAATTACCATAACATTGAGTTTGGAATTATATTAATTTGCACACATGAACATATTAATGAAACGACTTGTTAAATTCACGTAAAAGGCATTTTTTTTTTCATTCTTTTCCTTTGCTTGATTTTACACTGTAAATATCGAAGGCAGACAACATATGTATGTACATCTTTAGTCACGCATACACCCCATTGCTGAAAATGGACTTGTCCAGGAACTGGAAATGGGTTTTAGGCATGTCAGTGTATAATATTGAAACCTTCTGTTAAGCATGAAACGCGCAGATAATGACAGTGTTAAGGCCATTCTACTCACAGTCTGGTTAGAAAATATAAATCAATGAATGAATTGACTAAGTTCTTTGCACTTTTTATAAAATTAAAGGTTTCCGTTATTGAAATCGGCAGGGGTGTACAAACCAACGTGTTAGTAGGCTCAGACTATAGTACCCTGTCCAAAAGGTAGGACTAAGGGTACGAATATTAGTACTACATCACCTGCATGACTTGTCCGTTCATACTGGTTGCACAATTAAGCATTTTTTGCGATTTAATTTCAATTATGAATAGTTGTTTATAATACTACGTACACAAGTGCGTAATCACGAAATTTGGTTACGTGTCTCGAAAATAGGTTATTATAGACCTTACAATTACAAACCTCCGTTTATATATATCCATACTAAAACGAGAATGCTAAAACCTAAAAATCTCAATAATAGATGTTGTTTGAGTTTTCCTGGCATCATTATCATTTTTTTTAAAGTGTTCAACTCTTGATCAGCGGGACGCTGCATTTCGTCCCAGAACATCTTCATGTTTCTTCTCATGGTTGCCAAAACTCCGACTGGTTTTGGGCAGCCTTAAACAAACATAAACGGGAAGAACAGCACTTTAACGTTGCGGATATCACTACAACGCGCGGAAAAAGGCCAATGTGTAGGCCTAACCCATGTGTTCCAAGTAGGTTTTGCTTCTAACCCATGTGTTCCAAGTAGGTTTTGCTTTTGTCCTTCACGCAGATTTGTACTGTAAAAGATAATAGCACACATAACCTGGGAGTTATACATGCGCATGTGTAAGTCCCTCACCAAATAGCCCCGTAACTTTAATTGTCATATGGAGGTGAACAATGAGAAGTTGAGCGGGAGAGGAGGAAGTTAGTCCTGTACTTTTATATCGTCAGAGGCCATACTTTAAAATCAGATCTCCAGTATCCTACACGAAAATCTGCGACTTCGCTAATTTTATCAACAAATCATATGAAGTCTTATATCTTTTAGTTTGGAAGACCGAGCAGTATGGCAGAATAATGCCAAACGATTTGATTCACTTTCAGATTTGTGAAAGCTACGTTTTCGCTGGCTAATTATAAGGTCATATATATATATATATATATATATATATATATATATATATCTATATCTATATATATATATATATATATATATATATATATATATAGATGCAATAAACTGACGACGAACAGTACGAAACTAGTAACTAACTAGCCTAAGCGCTTTCGACTCCCAATGAGTCTTTTTCAAAGGCAAATACAAAACATAGTTACGACAAACAAATAAACACAAAAACGTTGCGTTTGTAAACCTCTACATTTCTATCTTCACATGTGCTAAAACTATAAATACAACCAGCTTGTATAGACTAGTTGCGGAAACTGAAAACGTTGTATAATTCCCTAAAAGTCTACAAGCCAAAGCGACATCTATTTTTACTTTGTGTACATATGTAACGCAGATTATATCCCGGATATTTGGTTCTATACCGGTTATTCTTATAGTAAAAATTGAAGGATAAGAAGATTTAGAAAATGTTAAATTCTACTAGTGCATAGTTTTCATTTTCTAGTCTTCTTGGTTTAGACCGCTTGGTTTCAATGTTCTAAGGCGGCGTATCCAGTATGATTCCTTTTCCTTCCTGGTTTCGGAACTCCAGCTGTGGTTGTTGGCAATAGCGATAAGTATTATATCACTGAAAGTGTGGCCAGGGGAGGAGAAGTGTTCTGCGACCGGGCTTCTGTACAGCTTTTTTGTCATCCAATCAGATCTATGAAGGTTTATCCTTATGTGTAGCTTTTCAGTTTCTCCCACGTACTGAAGGCCACAGATCTTACATGTGATGAGATAAATCACATTCTCTGTTTTGCACGTTTTGTGTGGACCATGTATGTTTAGTTTTTCTTTAGTCACTGTGCTAGTGAATGTCTTGGTCTCTATCATATGTTGACAGGTTTTGCATCTTTTATCGCCACAGGGTCCAGATTGACTAGGTTGGTTTTGACTAGCGATTGTTGTTAGCTTGGCCCTGACTAGGATGTCCTTTAGGTCACCCAGACAATCCCAAAGTAGGTAAAATCATCGCAAACCACTGGCCAACCTTGCAATCGTCAGACATACTAAACCTAATACTTCCGAACAAACCTGTAGTAGCTTACCGGAGACCAAAAAACCTAAAGGACATCCTAGTCAGGGCCAAGCTAACAACAATCGCTAGTCAAAACCAACCTAGTCAATCTGGACCCTGTGGCGATAAAAGATGCAAAACCTGTCAACATATGATAGAGACCAAGACATTCACTAGCACAGTGACTAAAGAAAAACTAAACATACATGGTCCACACAAAACGTGCAAAACAGAGAATGTGATTTATCTCATCACATGTAAGATCTGTGGCCTTCAGTACGTGGGAGAAACTGAAAAGCTACACATAAGGATAAACCTTCATAGATCTGATTGGATGACAAAAAAGCTGTACAGAAGCCCGGTCGCAGAACACTTCTCCTCCCCTGGCCACACTTTCAGTGATATAATACTTATCGCTATTGCCAACAACCACAGCTGGAGTTCCGAAACCAGGAAGGAAAAGGAATCATACTGGATACGCCGCCTTAGAACATTGAAACCAAGCGGTCTAAACCAAGAAGACTAGAAAATGAAAACTATGCACTAGTAGAATTTAACATTTTCTAAATCTTCTTATCCTTCAATTTTTACTATAAGAATAACCGGTATAGAACCAAATATCCGGGATATAATCTGCGTTACATATGTACACAAAGTAAAAATAGATGTCGCTTTGGCTTGTAGACTTTTAGGGAATTATACAACGTTTTCAGTTTCCGCAACTAGTCTATACAAGCTGGTTGTATTTATAGTTTTAGCACATGTGAAGATAGAAATGTAGAGGTTTACAAACGCAACGTTTTTGTGTTTATTTGTTTGTCGTAACTATGTTTTGTATTTGCTTTTGAAAAAGACTCATTGGGAGTCGAAAGCGCTTAGGCTAGTTAGTTACTAGTTTCGTACTGTTCGTCGTCAGTTTATTGCATCTATTTTAATTAATCCCTGACAGACGTGATCCCTTGGTGGATCCAGTACGCTTGAGAGGGTTGTTATTCGCCATATGATTTGTATTCTTTATATATATATATATATATATATATATATATATATATATATATATATATAGATATATATATATATATATATATATATATATATATATATATATATATATATATATATGATTCTATACCGGATATTTTATTCGTATAATAGTAATTACAGGATACTAAGAAGATTTTAAAAAGTTTGAAAAGAAACTGTGTCGGCTGCAAAGACTAATTGTCCTAAAATCTGCCTAACATAAATGTACACAAAGTAATATGTCTTTTTTGCTCATAGACCTTTAGGAAATTATAAACATTTTCCAGTATTTGCAACAAGTCTATACATGCTGGTTAAGGCAATGTATCTATAGGTTTAACTCATGTAGAGACAACAATGTAGAGTTTAACAAATACAACGTTTTTATATTTATTTGCTTGTTTTGTATATGTGTTGTATATGCCTTTGAAAAAGACTCATTAAGAGTCGAAAGCGCTCTACATAGTTACTAGTTTCGCACTGTTTGTCGTCAGTTTATTGCATCTTTATATATATATATATATATATATATATATATATATATATATATATATATATATATATATATATATATATATATATATATATATATATATATATATATATATATATAATACAATTCATACGGCGAATAACAGCCTTTCAAGCGTTGGATCACGTGTGTCAGGGATTGATTGAGTGCTAAACTGGTATCTAATTATCCTGAAGCATATACAAAACATAGACGAACAAATAAAACAGAAAAACCGTAGTGCTTGCAAAACTTTACATGGCTGTTTCTATATGATTTAAACCTTTAAATTTATTATGTTTTCAACTAGTTCATTTAAACTTATTTCAACTTACTGGAAAATACAAATATTTTAGCTCACCTTGGTTGACACGTTTCGTAGAAATGATTGCCTATTACCAAGGCCATGTTATGCCCACGTGTTAGTTAAGTTGTAAACAGCCATTCTTTTTTAATTTTTTAATTTATTTCCAATGTGGAAATCTGATACTTAAATAGGGCTATTCTAGCCTAAGTGTTAAATGGCATTTTTTTTTATTGTGCTGTTCAAATTAAAACAGCCATTTTCTTGTAGATTTTTCAGTCGTATTCCTACACCTTAGAGTTCAATATGTTTTAATTATTGATGCCAGGCTTGTTCTGAAGTTCATCTATGAGGGGGGTTAATAATTAATTTTCTGTGGAAAACAATATCAAGTGCTTTTCTTTATAAAAATTCTGTGAAAAAAAATATTCAGTGGAAATTTAGTCTGGAATTCTGAACAAAACATTATAAATTGTGATTCAACGTGGAACTGTTGTCATCAGTACAACGACTTCATCTGACGTCAGAGCCTTCCATATTGGAACTTCATCAAAATTCGAACCTGAATTCAAATTAGAACTTTTAGTGATAGAACTTAAATGTGTAGATTCTATGATTAATTTTTTGGATTATATTCACAAACCATAAGTCTTATTTCATATTTGCACATTGTTTTCTAGGGAAATAAATTATTTTCTTAAAAGTTGCAAAGCTTTTGCACGAGCTTACACGTAACAAATGACTTTGTATGATATTGTCGTAATCATATGAGGTCAAAAGAGGTGATAATAGGATCCTGTCCGTACAAAACGTTCAGCGTATTTGATGGAGTCCTCTCCTTAAATGCAAACTCAAAGAGCAAGTAATCAAAATAGTAAGTAATAGTTAAATAAAGCCTTTCAAACAAATAGCTAAGGAAGTGTAAACAATAATTTAAAGTCTTGAAGCCAAATATAGGCCCTCAACAAATGATAAGACACATGCACTGATGAAAATATGTATCGTTCTAACAAAATACATATTCCATGAGAAGTTAGACACAAAAACACATGATTTCCTACAGAAACATAAATGGGTCCAGACTGAATAAATCGCATATCCAACGAATATATGGCACAGGATAATAATGTGCGCTGGGGTACTTAGTACGAAAAATAATGAGAAAACACATTTTAAGCACCAGATTTTTTTTTCACAAATGAATGAATTGAATATTCCATAAAGTCCAGTAGTTCCACATATGCACACTATGTATTTTAACTATCACACAATAAATCAAATGGCTGTCTCTTCCACAATAGGAAATGATCCATCCAGAATCAACGTTCTGAATGGATAATTTCCAAGAATCCATATTTATCACATGAAGTGTTAAGTCTGTCTCTAGTAAAGAGACGGAGTGGACAATGTTTTTTTCTTCTTTCTTTCTTTCTGAGTCGCACAAACTGCCATCTGTGTTGTACGAATATGGCTGGTGTAACAGTGCCCTTCTGGCAAGAGTCTTTACTTTAAGGTCCTCCATATGCGTTGCTGATGATAAGATAGAAACACCGGTACGAAAGATGCACGATGAATCCAAACCAATCTTCGTTAGCCAGTGTTTCGATATGATAACCTATTTACACCTTGATTCTAGAGACATTAGATTTCACGAGTTGCCTCCCTTAGTATATAATGCCCTCTGACCAATAGCATATAACAGCAAGACGTTGTACACCGGGCGAAGATGGTGGAGGCAATTGACTTTAAAGGATATTATGTAAATTTAACATCGAGAGTCTGACTACATACCAGAAGGAAGGTATAACAGATGTATTTTAGGGAAATGAGATATTCGTGCAAACACGGAGAGGCAGAAGAAAGTCGCTTTTTTATGAGTCCATTCCAGTTGTGTGCTCACCTTTTTCGATCAAATTTGAATAACTTGATTTTGATTGAATGCGATCGCTTGCCGTCGCATCCAAGGAAGTTCACAGACCAGAAGCACTGAAATATCTGATCAACCCGCCAAGATGTAGATACGTTAATATATCGGACCCTTAGCTACCGAAGATGATCCAAACCTAGCCGCTGTCGAATCAACCTAACGTTGTAAATGAAGAAGTCTCTGTATAAGCCTGCCTGTTACGAAGACTGTTCCTGACGAATATGAATATATAGTTTAGTCGAGTATGGGCAGCCGTCACCGCCATAATTACATTAATCAAATGATATAGTGTGAAATCAAATGATTAAGCCCACGGCTGCGCATAGTTGAGTAAATGGGCAGACAGGTTTCGTTGTGCAGTATAGCTGGATAAAATACGTCTGCGAAAGGGATATGTTTTTGATGAGTACAGCTTTCAAGAAGCGAGTGTGTGTCGTAGAAGAACATGTCATCGATGCTTTCAAGATGTAAAATGTGTGTCGTAGAAGAATATGCCCTTAATGTGCAAATTTAATGAACGTTGATTTAATCACGCTGACCGAAGTCAATAAACGATAAATGACCTTACTTTGATGCCAGCATTTCTGTAAATGAAAACGGGATAAATCATTATCATGATAATTCTTAACACAAGACATGTGTTAAGCTGAAATATGAAGAACTGTGAACTGCAGCACATATGTCTGCTAATTAGCTTTATTACTTGTAGACCGTACGATCTGTCTGTTTGAATAATGCATAATAATGCCGAATTGTCACAAATAAATAACGAGACTTATTTTCCTTTTCCAATGAAGACCCCAAAATGATGGCAGCCGTCACTATAGGGTAGAAATTTTGAAGTGTGAACTTGCAAAATTGCTTGTTAAAATAGCCTGAATTCGGAATATTTTCCTGGACTCCTTGTCGATAAAAGGAAATATTCCACACTTACATTCTATGCAGATTGAAATATCTTACTGTGCCTTCCTCAAGATAAAATTTTTAGAAAATATGATCGACTAAACGATTTTGAATTAATTTCAAGCATTTGGTAGATATTTATATTTTTTAAACTAATCTTTAAATCTGAGCACATGTTTTTCCGTTTTAATGCTGTTGTAATCATGTTCGACTCGATACATGCAGTACACAAGAAATTCTTAAGTGAAGCAGATTTTCATTGATTCATCGCTATTGCGTTTCGGCGATGGAGCAATCGGCCTGAACAATATTATGTAAACAGAAGAGGTAACAATTAGAATACTAAGACTTATATAAATGGGTATACATTTGTATTTCGAATAGCTGACAGATTTAAGAGGTAACAATTAGAATACTAAGATTTATATAAATGGGTATAAATTTGTATTTCGAATAGCTGACAGATTTAAGAGCAGAAAAGAAGGTAAAATGAAAATCATATATAATGGTGTTGAGAATATGCGTAATGGAACAGCTCATCGGACGCTATATCACTGAAATGTATAAAAAGAATAAATAAAGACTGGGATTTACATGGATTATTAATTATTTCATTGCTTCATTAGAAATCTTGTTTTAACAATTCACAGAGGTTAGTTTTAGATTCTACCATGTATCCGAATAAAAAAAAAAGATTTTAAAATTAAACGTAAAATATTAGACGTCAATGTTTATTATAATGGGCATAGCAAAACAGAAGATACTTACAAAACTCACATGCAACCTTCCTAATTGTAACCTTTGTTGTACATTAAGAGATTACTTGGTATTCTCAAAATATATTAAGTTGTTGGTTTTTAGGGTTTTTTTTTTAAATCTCACACTAAATTGTTGATACTCGTGAAGAGTCCTCTCGAGTAGCAAAGATAGAACCTCTTAACATTTCGCCAACGGACTAGATTAAAGCTTGCGAAATTGTATTGGATCACATTGTAAGGAAAGAGACCTTCTAACTGATTCGAAATTGTATTGGATCACACTGCAAGAAGAGAGACCTTCTAAATGAAATCTAATACATGCAATTGATCTTGAACTTCAACTTTTTCAAGTTACTGAGTTAAAAAGCCCTTGTGTGATACCTAACGCCTCAATGACCGCTATAGTGAACCAGTCAGCCATTTCACTTACGAGAAATATGAAATGTTTCCTTTCAAAAAAATAAAGTTGTCAGCTATGACCATACCTGACAACTTAGTTTATTAAAACTAACTGCGTGAATTTGAGGGGAAAAAAAACAATAAAAACATGATTGAGCTGTGGTCAACTGGATATTAATATTTAAAGGGATTGTTTTGACTTACACCCGACATAGTAACAAAAGGATTTTCATCTGATCATGATTTTAAAACCGGTGAGTATAGAGTGTATATCAGGTACAATATCACGAATATATCAAACGATCGTATGGTTACAGTATAGTTGAGAATATATTAATACTTAAAAAGTTTTTTTATATTTTACGAAGCCACAGTGTCTCTCTCTCTCTCTCTCTCTCTCTCTCTCTCTCTCTCTCTCTCTCTCTCTCTCTCTCTCTCTCTCTCTCTCTCTCTCTCTCTCTCTCAATTCAGTCTCATTCATTGCGTCCAGTAAGATACAATATTCGGCTTTTGACACAAATGACCAAATATTGATTAGAAAAATCTAAAGTTTTAAAATATATTTTCCTTGATCTCTTGGACAAATGATATGATAAACTCAATTGCACAGCTAAAATCTGTCTTTCTGAGATTTTGTTTTCAGGTGAGAGAAACGGGCTGTTCCTTTGGTCTGGATTTGATATGCGCATAATTATCTAGGAATTTAGACATGCACTTTGTAATAATAATAATAATAATAATAATAATAATAATAATAATAATAATAATAATAATAATAATAATAATAATAATAATAATAATAATACAAACCAAAAATGTATGAATGATATACACTACGAGAAAATTATTTTTCTGACACTCCAAGATCTTCTTTGTCGGTTTTTAATTTATAAGATCATCCAGTAATAGTGTAGGTTTCCCTTTGAAGAGTATAGGGTAAAATAAAATAAAAGCTGTAGACTTTATCCGCTGACAATGTATTAACCATCAATATAATCACTTACTACAAAATACATGCGAGACACAAAATAATTATATCGCAATCCTGCATTCGTCTGAAAATAACACAACTTTTGTGAGTCAGATATCTGCAGTGTGGCAGTTAATAGTGATGTCTAGTATTGGGGCATCATGTCACAGACATATAGTATCATCTCCCACCCAGTCACATTATCCTGACACTAGGGTGACCAGTCCTAACACTAACCTCTAAATGCTGAGCGCCAAATGAGGCAGCTGCTAGTATCATTTTATAAGTCTTTGATATGACTAGGCAGGGGCTTGAACACGTTTCCAAAGCGGACGCTATTTTACCAGAAAAAAATGCCGTCTTTGTATTGTTCTGCTTGTTCCACAGTCTTTATTGTTGTTACATACTGTCAATCAAGTTCCATTCATTCAATTTACATTAAGTCTAACTATCGAATAGTTCCCCGTATTTAACACAGATAAAGTAATTTTGTAACTGAAATTTTACTTACCATTGTTAGCCATGTGACGTAGGACTACTTTTGTTTACAGAAAACGTGACGAATGGCGATGCCAATGATGCCATTGTTGGCGGTTGAGCTTTAAACATTATGTCACAGGTTTTTCTCAGTGCCCGAGTACAAACATTATTATTTATTTATTTATCTGGTCCTAACTATAAAGTTAACAAGTTATTGAATTTATACCGAAAGATATTCTTATGGTCTAAAGACTTTGTAGACCCGACTCAACGGCTCATCGACATTGGCAAACAAAATCGTCCACACAAATTTGTACTTTTCTGTAAATTCAATACCTTTGTTCACATCAGACACTAATATATATATATATATATATATATATATATATATATATATATATATATATATATATATATATATATATATATATATATATATATATATATCCCTTGTTCGTAGAGGGTGAACTATGTGTACTATCATGAGCCTATGTGTATCAAAGAGTAGCCGGGTGTGATTGACAACCGTTACTTTTTCCACTTTCTATAAAATATTTTTAACATTCTCCTAACATATAATGAAAGAAATTGTTAATATTTTCATTATCTAATACAAGATTTTATGGATATCATTGTAGTAATACACGTAAAATATCGTTTACTTTCTTTATCCTATAGTTTCATTTGGATCGTCTACCATAAATAGTTGGAAAACGAATTACCACGATAATCTCGTTTTATCTGTCATGGCTTGGGACAAGTTACGGTTAGAGTAAACGATATAATTTACCTGAGATAAGCTTAATGACGTTATAATTGCCATATTCCTGAAATATTTGATTCTACGTAGGTAGTAGATTTTAAACAAAGTTATCTTTTTGTCTTTGACAATAGTTTTATTGCTCCATTTTAAAATATAGTTGATACTTCAACTTCGTAGCTGTCAGACACAACTTTATCTCTTTATTTCCTTGCAATGTGAAGCGCCGTATATAAATATGAAAAATGACTGCAATTTTGTTCTACACCACGCAGCATTTGTATTGTGAACCGGGTGAATAATGACGAATAACCAGAGCAAGCTTGGAGACACTTACTGCCTCATTGCCTTTTTCTCGATTCCTCTCGTTTTGGAATCAGAATCTGTCCTAAAACCTATAAATCGTTTGGGCTTGAGTTTGATAATCAGTTAATAAAAAGTCAATTTACTTGGGATTGGTCGAACACAAATCTCCAGCTAATAAAAAGTCAATTTACTTGGGATTGGTCGAACACAAATCTCAAACTATCTCCAGCTAATAAAAAGTCATTTTACTTGGGATTGGTCGAACACAAATCTCAAACTAAACTATGATTTTAGTATTTTGGAGCATTGTATGAACAACTTTTAAAGCAGATATGATGCATCAGGTAAACATACAGTACGGACATTGGCAGCTTTATTACAGGGAGACAAATCTGAAAGTTCTGTCATTTAGTTTTATTCTAATTAAAGTTATGAAACTCAGAGCTTTGGACAATTTAAATTAAACTTGAAATCTTTGATCAAAATTGTTCGAGAGTATGGGGCCAGGCTTAATGTGAGAGGCCATTTGCAACGTGATTTGATCTAAATGGATGTTTGGGTTAAATGACAGCTCAACACACTGATAAAAGATGGAATTTTATGAAATGAATTAATAAACATAAGTTATATACTCTACAAGATAATGTGTGATTCTTTCACGCTCTAAACATACGACTCATTCAATTACTTTACACAAACATTCACAAATGGGAAAACAAGAATAGGATTCATATATTGAGAAATGAAGGTAAGATTCATAATCCAATGTAATGAAAGGAAGATTCAAATAATCTCATGTAATGAAAAAAGGCAATTGTACTCAGTTGAAACACACCATATGTTCGATGTACTCAACTGAAACAACATCATCAATTTAAACAAATATAATCAATTGAATCTACATAAAAACTGTACCAAACATATGACTAGTAACACAGTTATTTATACAGCTCGTATGATTCACAACCAGGTATAAATACTTGTAAAAACTTGCAAACGAAACATTTTGACCTGGTTTACGTGTCCACTGTCAATCATACATTTCTCCTGAATTCTTGGTTTGGCCAAAACTTGTATTGGACACACACACACACACACACACACACACACACACACACACACACACACACACACATTTCATAAATCCACTATAAGCACAAGTTTATAAATCTGCACTTCCGTCACACACGAACACACACACACACACACACACACACACACACACACACACACACACACAACTAAAATAATCCAAACTGGTCATAATACAGGTAGGGAATTTAAATCTATACACACATGCTACTTAATTAAACTTCTGCAACTTGTAACAATACAAAAGTTCACAACGTTTCAAATCCGCGTTGTGGTAAAGACAACATTTCACGCTACGACATTAAAACTGAATATGCTTCACATATCATATAAAATAAAAATGGAACACTTACAACCATGGCATTATGACTGTGTTTTTCAGTCTTGGATGATACAAAAATTAGTAGATATGACGTATACTATAATGACTCCAGTTGAGTCTGTAACTACAATGATGGTCCCAGTTGAGCCTGCTACTACAATGATGGCTCCAGTTGAGCCTGCTACTACAATGATGGCCCCAGTTGAGCCTGCTACTACAATGATGGCTCCAGTTGAGCCTGCTACTATAATGATGGCTCCAGATGAGCCTGCTACTACAATGATGGCTCCAGTTGAGCCTGCTACTACAATGATGGTCTCAGTTGAGCCAGCTACTACAATGATGGCTCCAGTTAAGCCTGCTACTACAATGATGAGCCTGCTACTACAATGATGGTCCCATGTGAGCCTGCTACTACAATGACGGTCCCAGTTGAGCCTGCTACTACAATGATGGCTCCAGTTGAGCCTGCTACTACAATGATGGTCCTAGTTGAGCCAGCTACTACAATGATGGCTCCAGTTGAGCCTGCTACTACAATGATGGCCCCAGTTGAGCCTGCTACTACAATGATGACTCCAGTTGAGCCTGCTAGTATAATGATGGCTCCAGTTGAGCCTGATACTACAATGATGGCTCCAGTTGAGCCTGCTACTACAATGATGGTCTCAGTTGAGCCAGCTACTACAATGATGGCTCCAGTTGAGCCTGCTACTACAATGATGGCTCCAGTTGAGCCTGCTACTACAATGATGGCTCCAGTTGAGACTGCTACTACAATGATGGTCCCAGTTGAGCCTGCTACTACAATGATGGCTCCAGTTGAGCCTACTATTACAATGATGGTTTCAATTGAGCCTGCTACTATAATGATGACTCCAGTTGAGCCTGCTACTACAATGATGGCTCCAGTTGAGCCTGCTACTACAATGATGGTTTCAGTTGAGCTTGCTACTACAATGATGGCGCCAGTTGAGCTTGCTACTACAATGATGGCGCCAGTTGAGCCTGCTACTACAATGATGGCTCCAGTTGAGCCTGCTACTATAATGATGGCTCCAGTTGAGCCTGCTACTACAATGATGGTCTCAGTTGAGCCTGCTACTACAATGATGGCTCCAGTTGAGCCTGCTACTACAATGATGGCTCCAGTTGAGCCTGCTACTACAATGATGGCTCCAGTTGAGCCTGCTACTACAATGATGGTCCCGGTTGAGCTTGCTACTACAATGATGGCTCCAGTTGAGCCTGCTTCTACAATGATGGTCTCAGTTGAGCCTGCTACTACAATGATGGCTCCAGTTGAGCCTGCTACTACAATGATGGCTCCAGTTGAGCCTGCTACTACAATGATTTCTCCAATTGAGCCTGCTACTACAATGATGGCTCCAGTTGAGCCTGCTACTACAATGATGGCTCCAGTTGAGCCTGCTACTACAATGATGGTCCCAGTTGAGCCTGCTACTACAATGATGGTCCCAGTTGAGCCTGCTACTACAATGATGGCTCCAGTTGAGCCTGCTACTACAATCATGGCTCCAGTTGAGCCTGCTACTACAATGATGGCTCCAATTGAGCCTGCTACTACAATGATGGCTCCAGTTGAGCCTGCTACTACAATGATGGCTCCAGTTGAGCCTGCTACTACAATGATGGCTCCAGTTGAGCCTGCTACTAAAATGATGGCGCCAGTTGAGCCTGCTACTACAATGATGGTCCCAGTTGAGCCTGCTACTACAATGATGGTCCCAGTTGAGCCTGCTACTACAATGATGGCTCCAGTTGAGTCTGCTACTACAATCATGGCTCCAGTTGAGCCTGCTACTACAATGATGGTCTCAGTTGAGCCTGCTACTACAATGATGGTCCCAGTTGAGCCTGCTACTACAATGATGGCTCCAGTTGAGCCTGCTACTACAATGATGGCTCCAGTTGACCCTGCTACTACAATGATGGTCTCAGTTGAGCCTGCTACTACAATGATGGCTCCAGTTGAGCATGCTACTACAATGATTTCTCCAATTGAGCCTGCTACTACAATGATGGCTCCAGTTGAGCCTGCTACTATAATGATGGCCCAAGTTGAGCCTGCTACTACAATGATGGCTCCAGTTAAGCCTGCTACTATAATAATGGTCTCAGTTGAGCCTGCTACTACAATGATGGCTCCAGTTGAGCCTGCTACTACAATGATGGCTCCAGTTGAGCCTGCTACTACAATGATGGCGCCAGTTGAGCCTGCTACTACAATGATTGCTCCAGTTGAGCCTGCTACTACAATGATGGTCCCAGTTGAGCCTGCTACTACATTGATGGCTCCAGTTGAGCCTGCCTCTACAATCATGGCTCCAGTTGAGCCTGCTACTACAATGATGGTCTCAGTTGAGCCTGCTACTACAATGATGGTCCCAGTTGAGCCTGCTACTACAATGATGGCTCCAGTTGAGCCTGCTACTACAATGATGGTCTCAGTTGAGCCTGCTACTACAATGATGGCTCCAGTTGACCCTGCTACTACAATGATGGTCTCAGTTGAGCCTGCTACTACAATGATGGCTCCAGTTGAGCCTGCTACTACAATGATTTCTCCAATTGAGCCTGCTACTACAATGATGGCTCCAGTTGAGCCTGCTACTATAATGATGGCCCAAGTTGAGCCTGCTACTACAATGATGGCTCCAGTTAAGCCTGCTACTACAATGATGGTCTCAGTTGAGCCTGCTACTACAATGATGGCTCCAGTTGAACCTGCTACTACAATGATAGCTCCAATTGAGCCTGCTACTACAATGATGGCTCCAGTTGAGCCTGCTACTACAATGATGGCTCCAGTTCAGCCTGCTACTACAGTGATGGTCCCAGTTGAGCCTGCTACTACAATGAAGGCTCCAGTTGAGCCAGCTACTACAATGATGGCTCCAGTTGAGCCTGCTACTACAATGATGGCCCCAGTTGAGCCTGCTACTGCAATGATGGCTCCAGTTGAGCCTGATACTACAATGATGGCTCCAGTTGAGCCTGCTACTACAATGATGGTCCCAGTTGAGCCTGCTACTACAATGATGGCTCCAGTTAAGCCTGCTACTACAATGATGGCTCCAGTTGAGCCTGCTACTACAATGATGGTCTCAGTTGAGCCTGCTACTACAATGATGGCTCCAGTTGAGCCTGCTACTACAATGATGGTCCCAGTAGAGCCTGCTACTACAATGATGGCCCAAGTTGAGCCTGCTACTACAATGATGGCCCCAGTTGAGCCTGCTACTACAATGATGGCTCCAGTTGAGCCTGCTACTACAATGATGGCTCCAGTTGAGCCTGCTACTACAATGATGGCCCAAGTTGAGCCTGCTACTACAATGATGGCTCCAGTTGAGCCTGCTACTACAATGATGGTCCCAGTTGAGCCTGCTACTACAATGATGGCTCCAGTTGAGCCTGCTACTACAATGATGGCCCCAGTTGAGCCTGATACTACAATGATGGCCCAAGTTGAGCCTGATACTACAATGATGGCCCAAGTTGAGCCTGCTACTACAATGATGGTCACATTTGAGCCTGCTACTACAATGATGGCCCAAGTTGAGTCTGCTACTACAATGATGGCCCCAGTTGAGCCTGATACTACAATGATGGCCCAAGTTGAGCCTGCTACTACAATGATGGCCCCAGTTGAGCCTGCTGCTACTACAATGATGGTCACATTTGAGCCTGCTACTACAATGATGGCCCAAGTTGAGCCTGCTACTACAATGATGGCCCCAGTTGAGCCTGATACTACAATGATGGCCCAAGTTGAGCCTGCTACTACAATGATGGTCACATTTGAGCCTGCTACTACAATGATGGCCCAAGTTGAGCCTGCTACTACAATGATGGCCCCAGTTGAGCCTGATACTACAATGATGGCCCAAGTTGACCCTGCTAGTACAATGATGGCCCCAGTTGAGCCTGCTACTACAATGATGGCCCCAGTTGAGCCTGATACTACAATGATGGCCCAAGTTGAGCCTGCTATAATTAAGGGTCTGGGTATTATATTCGCTATTTAAAATGCCATTAATCTAGTTGAGGCCCATATCAAAATATCATGGCCTACTTACCAAAGCAGGCTTTATGGACAGCGTTTTACTACCAGCAGGGAATTTATTTAATGTTGATGTTTTAAATATTGCCTAATCTGAGATATGTCATATCACATCATATCACATTGTTTCTATTATAGATATAACACGAATACCGGAAACAGCACAAAGTGCGTCCGTCTTTTTACTTTTCCATGTTGATACAGGCTATGATATTTGTCACATCATATAAAGCCATAATGTATCCTAGGGCTTTGTTTAAAACACCAGAACAAGTTACAGATTGGGCATGGAAGCCTACGACTTTGACCTTTACACAGGGAGCAAATTTAATCTGTTGACCGTTGTCTAATCACGATTTATTCGCAATATATTACGGCTTTTTTTCTAAAACTTTGAAATTTAAGCCAGGGACAGAAATATATAAATTACACACAGTCTTGAAAGAGACCATGATGATGATAATGATGACGCTGTTAAAAACACGAGGTGAATATTGAATTGCCCGAACGTAGTCTGTTTCTATTTATGTTTGCCAATAGTTGATATCTTCCTCCGTTTGGATCTAAGTTAGGGAATTGAAATGCAAAAAATTTTAATTAAAAAATAAATTAATAATAATAATAATAATAATAATAATAATAATAATAATAATAATAATAATAATAATAATAATAATAATAATAATAATAATATTATTATTATTTTATTATTATTATTATTATTATTATTATTATTATTATTATTACATACATACATACATACATACATACATACATACATACATACATACATACATACATACATACATACATACATACATACATACATACATACATACATACATATAAGTAACGGTAAAAAAAAGTTAGGTGATGCCTGTCATAAATGTCAATAAGTGTTTTGAAAACAAGGTTCACAAATATTATTTTCAAAAAAAATTGAATAGTTGACATTTGGAAAACTAGCAACATATAAACTTTACACAATTTTTGATCTTAAGATGTTGCCTATTTTATCCTTATTTATATTGTTTAGAATGTCAAGTAGTAGACTTTCCAAACTCTGTTACAAAATGCAACGTGCGTGGTCTGACACAAACAGTTGTAAGATTTAGGTTAATACAATTACAATGTACTTCATACCTCTGGTTTTGGTGGAGCTTGGCCTAATCATGGTGTAGGATATGAAAACGTTGTCTCTGACTTGGTTTAAAAAAAAACTATGTTGACAATGATATACAAACATGCAGTAAGGAAAATGAGTTGGATAGTTGGAAAGTTTACACATTTTTTTCTATTATTTTTGAAACAGTAATTAATGATATATAGATAATATTAAAAGAAAACATTATCACAAAATTCGTAAATTAAGAGGAAGGGCCATATGATTTTATTTCTTGCTATGAAAGAAAATGTTAAATTTGTGACGGCAATATCAAGACTGTATATCATTTTCTTTCTGTCGGTGAAGCACTCTAACTTCAGCGTCGGGTGTATTTCCCTGCTGTTTTTTTTTAAGTATGTTGACAATGATATACAAACATACATACAAGTATCCAGCTAAAGAAACATTTATATATTGTCCGTGAACAAAAAAATTTGTATTAAATTCCATTTGAACATTTATTTTGTAAGTAATGTGATCGGCAACAGCAGTACGACGGCTGGTTTAATTATTTTATCGTTTACAGAGCCGTCCCAGTAAAACGAACACACCTTTGCTGCCCAACAGCCATACTCCTAGTCAATGTAAATCCCAGCAAGGAACAAATAGCTTGCCCGCCCCGTCACGTGCGCGGTACACCGCCTCCCGATCTAGTTCTATCCACAAGGGTGGCTCGACATCGACTGACAATGCCTACCGTAACCACACCCACAACTATAAGGAGGAAGATCTCGAAACAGTACTTGATATGACACGTACGTAATTAAACTTTATGCAGGGATCTTTTTTAAGAGAGGGATTTGTTCAAATGGCAAGACTGTAGAAGATCATGGAAATTAACACTAATATATGGTAATATGACACCTTATATTATTATGCGCGCGCGCGCGCGCGTGTGTGTGTGTGTGTGTGTGTGTGTGTGTGTGTGTGTGTGTGTGTGTGTGATGGGACGATCATAGATAGATTAGACGGATTTGACCCAATTTGTGCCCCAGTTTCAAAAGGCCTCCGCGCGTTAGTAATTTTTAAAAATATATTGAGAAAAAGTAATTTTAGATCGATCGAAGAAACTTGTAAGTTCAGTATCATATAAAACTTGTTTAAAAGTTTATTTCGAAATGCCGTCATCATAGGGGACCCACACGTAAATCCAAGTGGCTCCGCAAAAATTGTCCAAATCTGGTCCCACGTTTGCTAAGGTCGTTTCTGTGTGTGTATATGTGTGTGTGTGTGTGTGTGTGTGTGTGTGTGAGTGTGTGAGAGAGAGAGAGAGAGAGAGAGAGAGAGAGAGAGAGAGAGAGAGAGAGAGAGAGATGACATGTGACACTCACGCGTATTAAAAGGTAGGCAGGGACTCGACTAAAGTGCGGAGAGTTGTGGCGTGGAGGATTGGGCTGGCGATTTGCTTAATATTTTGTTTGAACTGGCAAGGCATCAAAGCATTAGAGAAATCCACACTTATATATGAAACTATACTTGTGTGTGTGTGTGTGTGTGTGTGTGTGTGTGTGTGTGTGTGTGTGTGCGCGCGAGATAGTAAAATAAGTGAAGTAAGAATGTTTGCGTTTTGTTTTTCAGCTGGAGAAATAGAATATGACGGGACGGGAAGGAGAACATATGAAAGAGCGTGCAAGAAGTTTGGCGTCGTTCCGTCCTCACATTGTCTGCACAAGCTGGGCAACTCCAAGTCCATCGACATGAAACACTACGGCCTCGGAGACAAGGGGACAATGGCAGTTGCTATGGCACTAATGGTGAATATATTTTGAGGATTATACACAACTGTTCGTTTACAACGGAAACTAACGAACGCCTTTAACCAAAATTTGCATTTTCAAAATCTTAAGGACAGTATACATCGCTACTGATAGATATTACCTGCGTAGAAATTAGAAATGAACAACTTTAATATTTGTTGATGATTTTTTAAAATAAAATTTAGGTTTTCCGCGAAGCTTAAGCGGTCGGTTCTTATACTTTGTATAATTTAGTCTTCAAAGGTTTAACTCGAGTTTATCTAAAGGTGATATGTTGTAAATAACGACTAGAGTGTTACGAAATGACTGTAGTAAATGGGATTCAGATTAAACATAAAATGCTTTGTAATTTGTTAGGCGACGTTGCTGGGTATTATTTAGCAGTGTGGTGTAGCATATTTTATTACATCAGTAATTTGCTAGGCGATGTTCCTGTGTGTTATTTAGCAATGTAATGTAGCATATTTTATTTTTTACATCAGTAATTTGTCACGCGACTTTACTAAGCATTATTTGGTAGTGTGGTGTAGCATGTCTTCTTACATCAGTAATTTTTTAGGCGACGTTACTCTGTGTTTTTTAGCAGTGCGGTATTGCATATTTTATTATCAGTAACTTGATAGGTGATGTTGCTATGTGTTATTTAGCAGTGTTATGTAGCATATTTTATTACATCAGCAATTTGTTAGTCGACATTGCTGGCAGTTTGGTGTAGCATATTTTATTACATCATCCATTTCTTAGGCGATGTTTCTGGGCGTATTTGGAAAGTTTGGTGTAGTATATTTTATTACATCAATACAGTTCAATTTCAATTATATATGCAAGCGCCATCTTAAACATGAAATATAAAGTACCGTATCTTTTCAAGTTCTGCAGATTTATTGGAGGCCAGTTACACGAGTCCAGTATCTTCACGCTTCACGGAAACTTGTCTAAATTACATAATTTAATTTTATTACATGTTTTGTTGTGAATATTTAATTTGTATTTGTTATTTTTTCTATATGATTATGTATTATGTATAATTGTATTTTGGACTTCACCTTGGTCATGGTGTACCTGACCAGTAACTTTTACTTTGTAAACAAAATGGAGATAAATATATTTATTGGGTCTGGATTTTGGGCATTGGAATTCCCAAAGTTGAATAAGTATTATTGTTCTGTTCAGTATTTTTGTTTGCGTTAAATTATGTATTCAGATTATTATTAACTGGAAACACAAAGAACTCATCATATTCTTGGACTGGAACATTAATTTGGAATTATAGTGAGTTAAGACAAGACTATTTTTGGATTATATTATTATGATACATCTAAAGACTGCTAGCACATCATCACAATTTTAGCCATTGGTACATTACCACGTTCGAGACTACATGCACATCAACACGTTCAATATTTGAACTTACTTGAATACCACTATAATTCAGTGGGATCTTTATACGTCTGGACTTGTGATATATCTTTTAGAAATATTTGTGACTTAATTCGCATTACTGTAAGTTCTTTTTAAATTTTCACTATTTAATATAGGGAAATAATTATATTTGTTGAATTTGACAAAACTTGACAGTTTTCGCTCTTTTTTAATACTTAGTTTAAGACCAAAATAATCGTAATTGTTTAAAGTTTTTCGCTGAGTTTCCCCAAACATGATTTTTGATAAAATGTCCGATACTAAGGTCCCTCACAAAATCAACATCAGTTTGATTATTTCTGAGCACATTCAAAGGATGCAAGGAGAAAATATATGATCTAGGTTAACGTCGAATTTCCTTAGTATCCCTCACCTCTTTCCCTGAATGGAACGAAAAAATTGCTCCATCAGATGGCGTATGTGTAGTATCGACTTTTGCTTCATTATTTCAGAAAGTTTGCTAATGAGTAAAGCTTTGAGAAAAAGAAAACCATTCCATAAATTGTATGATACTCTCACACTATCTACTGACATACGAGAGTAATGGTTTTGAGTTCCATTATGTACTGCTATCCATTTGAAGCATCTGTCTTCTACTATCAGGTGAATCGCAAGATCAATACGGTGAATATGCAAGGTAACAACATCGGTCCAGGAGGGATGCTATACCTCGAAAAGATGATGTGTTCCAATTCTAACATCACAGAACTGGTACTTATATATATATATATATATATATATATATATATATATATATATATATATATATATATATATATATATATATATATATATATATAATTTAAAAATAATTGTTATAAAATGAAGTTTGGCCTTCTTATCACGTTCAACAAGCATTAAGCGTTTTATATTTCGTATTGTAATAAGAATTCTTGAGACAGGTTTCACTTTAGGAAAGAAAAAGAAATACTAATATAAGGCCAAAACACAGCCATTTCATATCACTCGAAATAACTGCTTGTGGAATATTTAGAAACGATATTCTCTCCCAACGTGGTGGGTATAGAATGATGTAAGAGCAGCCACCGGTACTACACGGTTAATTCAGGTAGCTGTATAAAATTTAACACAAGTTTCAGCGTTAACGAGAAATATGACTTTTTATGACGTCTTATTTATGCATATAATTTCATATTTCTTAATTTTATGTGTGTTTATACATGTTGCTTAGAGTCTCTCAGACAACAATCTTGGAAATTTTGGTGCTACGGCTATACAGTCCATCTTGACGGATAACAGAACTCTGAGTAGACTTGAGTTAGCAGGTAAGGCACATGTCCCTGTAAAATGCTTTTAGTATTTAGGTATTTTGAGGCAATGCGAAACTAGGCCTCTTCATTTATGATTGAAAATTAAGAATATCGAGCGCTTCATTTGCTAAAATACAAGTTATTTACCCAAGCATGCACAATTTTTTCTTCCCAGATTTTATAGCTCTAAAGTGGAAGTTTATAACTAAAATGTTTTATTTAGCTGGTTCAAATTTTCTGATGCTAAAATGAAAAGTTGTTTCTAACCGTCTCCAATTAAGCGATTTTTCATAGGAAAACGATTGTACAAGATTCATGAAGACGCGGTACAGTGTGTTATTCTCCAGTCAGAAATGGCAAAGTAGTTTCTAGCAGTCTCCAATTAAGCGATCTTTCATAGGAAAACGATTGTACAAGATTCATGAAGACGCGGTACAGTGTGTTATTATCCAGTCAGAAATGGCAATACTGCTTACGCATTGTGGAATATGAGAGAAACTAAAATTGTCTGAATCGTTTCTACGCTTTTAGCATATTCCACGCTGATTCTTCAATCGTATGGTCAATGACAAGCTGCCAAAGAATCGATTGACCTAGATCTGTCCTTGCTTGGTCATAAAGTACCATGTTCTTATCATCTGGGCTTGTTAATTTATGTCAATTGTAAAATATAAAAAATAAATTGAACCAACTAATCTGCAATTCTGTAGTGATAAACAAGGTTCTTGGGATTTTAAAAAAATATGCTTTAGGAACAAAGGAACTCTTTTTAATCTGTTAAAGCTTATGCTTTTCGACCAATCCGATCTTATATAGACAGTGTTGTTGTTGTAGGGTATAACGTCATTTTTCTGAACAAGATAGGCTATGTATGACTGCCAGTATTAATGATGCAGGATGAACCTGGAAAATCCCAGAAAGAATCACCGAACCACGAGAAGCTACTGGCAAGCTTTCTCACGGTACATTGGACGAGCCTGAGAATCGAACTCACGTAGACAGAAGAGAGATGGCAGTGATCAGTAACGGTGAACGCTTTAAACTATTCGGCCACTCGAGGCCCCTTATCGGTAATTGTACTTGACCTTGTCCAAAATCAAGTTCACTGTGTTCCTGGCCAAAGAAACTGATCTTATATTAATTTCCTCTACGAGTGTGGTTAAATAATATGATCCTTATGAATAGAAGCAAACATTTATTTGGGTCTGGATCATGATATTTGAAATACCCAACATAAAAACACGTAGTCTGTATGATATTTACCACATTCTGTAATATAATTTCAGTAACAGAATCATATAAAATTTTCGGATTTTATTTAAGTATGTTTTTTTTTTTTAAAATCAGAAAATGCTAATTATGATCAATGTTAAGTAGAGGGCTTGTAATCTTGCTTATCTAGAAATTACTCATTTGTGCTGTAAGATCACGAAGCAGAATCAGTCTTATTGTTGTATTCGGTATTTCGTTTGGGCTGGAATTATTATTATACTTTGCCTTTTGTTTTAGAAGACTTCTTTGAATAAAAGTGTTCCCATTCAGGGAGTAGAGTGAGGAGTTATTATTGTTTCTCTCCTTTGTGTAAATTTGTCATCAGGCTGAGTTCAGGACTTGTGGCAGTCAGAATATTGACGTCTTTGCCCTTTGGTGATATAAATGTATTACTAAACAATGACCTAGCTGGCTGTGGCAAATCCACTTGCAACTAACAAGCCTTGTTTGGATCAGAAAGTCGATTTTATGAAAGTGAAATCCCTGATTTATACCCAGCTCGTGCAATTATTGGAGGTATGGAAAGGGGAGCTTTTAAAAATTTATGGATCAGGCTTTTGATGAGGTCACGTTTGCTCTTGGTATGAATCAATCAAAAGTTGTTGAGCCAGCGATCATCCTTTTACTACTCATTCTCTTTATTCTAATCAGGGTGACAAATAGCAATCTCTTGTCTTCTCTTGAGATATCCGATTGGTTTCAAAGAGTTATTAGCGAAACTAAGGCAACAAAGTACCTGTGTGCTCTTTTGTTAAAAATGTGGTTCTTATGAGGAAATGGAGACAAATGAAGACAACCTGGAGACTATCAGATTTATCACAATATATTATATCTATAATAACATTTATTATTTTGTATTATCCAAAACCCCAAAGTAATGTTTGTAAATACCTCAGATCTTGTAACATGGTATGAAATTCCAATCATAATTGCAGCATATCACAGAATTACATGGCAAATTTTATCCACGTTAATCTTGGTATCAGTCGGAAAGTACCCTAAAAAAGCACAATTTACACTGTCTATTTTTTGCTTAGTAAGTGAACTGTTCTAATTCTCTGGCAGTTTTACGTCACTCTCATTCGACTATTTTATTTATGCGCATATATTTGCAGGTGTCCCGCGTGCAGCAGGTGCAGCTGGAGATCATTTATAGCAAACGTTATTTTGTACATCGATCGGAGTTGCATTTATTGACAAGATCAGAGAAACATCAAAAGTGATAACAAAATATTCAGAATTTTAATATATATATATATATATATATATATATATATATATATATATATATATATATATATATATATATATATATATATATACATACATACATACATACATACATACATACATACATACATACATACACGTGTGTCTGTGTTTTAAGAGTGTGCCTACGCATATGTGTATATATGTAACCCATTATGAAATCCTGAGAAGTGTGCGTGTAATAAGTCCTTCAGATATTTTAAGTACAGTAATATTGAATACACGGATTGTTTGGTGTTTTCTCAAATAGAAAATCACTGACTTAAAATATGTGCACCCGTGCAATTGATGATGGCACTTCTTATGTTTATTTTTATACTTTCGTTTGAAGTTTGACCAAATTCTAAAAAGTGATGCAACATTTTTTGTATATACTTATAATTTTATTGTTTAATGCTTTCAGGAGTTAACTTCACTGATGCCGATGCTGCGTACATAGCAAAAGTGGTGCAGGTAAATATCCAGCGCACTAGTTTTAGCTATCACTCTAAATAAGATCAACCCTTCCCATCATGCAATGTTGAGAAGATGGAAATTGAGGCCATATCAAAGATGCTAACTTTGCAGTGATTCGTTTATCATCGTATTTTCATGGAAATGAAACAGAAATATTTGTGAAGATTTTATACTTGTCACATGAGAAAATAGTCCCATCAGTGGATAACTTTTTCCAGTTTGGACACATTTCCATCTCTGTTATCCTTTTTAATGTAGAATCTGTCTCGAATGTATGGGAAGTATTGATCAGCAAACAATAAGAGATTTACTTGATCATAAGGGTAGCACATGGCTTGAAAAGAATCAAGCATTTGCTGGAATGAAAGCAAGAGTTGAAACCCATAGTTTAAATTATTTTCATAGTGCCTTGGAAAATGTCGGCAATTTTTAAATCGTGTATACAATTTCTTTTTTTTGTTAAGTCAATCACTTTCTCAACTATCTTTAAAACAAAATCCTCTCACATCGTAGGTTTGTCTCTGAGGTTTGATGCCTGGACTAAATGTAGTTTTAGGAATACACACGCCAGCGCTATTCTCAGTGAGCACATGCGATTTCAACTGTCTCATCCATCTTGCGTGCAGCACAAGTGACTCAGACCACTACGGAACAAAATGCAATAAATTGCTGTCATTTAAGTGGCACCAACAATTGAAATATTGGAATAAGAAACAGAGATAAAACAAACTTCATGACACAAAATTGCGTGCTTAAAAAAATTAAATCTGCCGAAAAACGTACTATAATGGGTTTGCTAAATTACAATATAATGTCATTAGGAGGTTCCTTCACATTCTGCCTGTAGTACAAGTTTCACTAGCGATTACAAAATTATAAAAAGGAGCAATGTATAATTAATATAAATATCATTTTTAATATAAAAAAATCACCCCAAACAATTGCTAGTTACTAAAATGACGTGAACATTGATTTTGACAATAGAGTTTTAAAATGTTGGGTCAGAATTTGCATTCAGCTTTTTATTTGTACAAACTGTAGTTGAGTCATACTCTTCCCAAGTGTCTCATCTTTTGTCTTGAATTTCTCAATACTTCTTAAAATTATTTTATAAAATAACATCTCTGCCCGATATTAACTTAGTTAAACACGCGAACTAAAGAAATGTGTTTTATTCAATGCATTTATCATCATAATTTGTCTCATGTCACTAGCTATGGTGAAAATTGTCATGTGAAAAAAAAATTGAAAAATATTATGGTCTTAATAAATGAGGCGATTACAAGTAATTTAGCTGACTTACTGATCTTTTTCATTGCAGGAGAGTCCGAACCTATTGTACCTTGATCTCAGTCACAATGATTTCGGAGATTTGTCAGGAGATCTATTCACCGAAATGATAGGTAGGTGGATTATTCATAAACTAATATATTTCCAATCCTTAATTCTCCAATCTACCTTCCTTCATTATTGTCTTCTCTTGATACTTCATCGTCAACAACAACTTCTTGCTTGGTACCCTTTTCCATTTAAGTCGAGCCAAGGATGTAGATATAGACCTGTATGTAGATTGCCTCTGTATATCAACTGCAACGAATGCTACCTGAAAGGGTACTAGTAGCTGCCTCACTAAGCACTTAGCATCAAGAGGTTAGTGGTAGGACTGGTCGGCCTGGTAATAGTGTAACTGGGTGGGATATGAGGTTACGTGTCTGCGGCATAATGCCCCAGTGCTAGACATCACAATAAACTGTCACACTCACAATCCTAGAGGAATTATCAGACTATAAGTATGTACATAGGTATTGCTTGTTTAGAAGGCATCGGTAGGGTCAGCATCCAGCAAGCCAGCAGGCTTATGTAGAATTTGTGCGATGTGAAATCCTTTATCTCAGAAGTGTCGATAAATAACCACAACATTTGTATGTGTACGGTCGCGCTTTTAACGCCTTTGACTTTTTAAAAGGTAATATAAAAAATGTGACTTTTTTTGAAAACATACATACATATATATATATATATATATATATATATATATATATATATATATATATATATATATATATATATATATATATACACACACACACACACGGAACTGTATAATAATGATTGTGTCAATGTGCCTTGAATCGTATAGATATATTTATATAGAGAGACAGACAGTGCAAACATAAGTTACTTCAGTTAACTTGACTCTAATCCCTTCTGAAAAGTCAAATTGATAGATCATTATTGATGAGCTTTAAATTTCATCGTCAACTAAATCATGGTTATAACTGTCATCGGGAATTTGTAATTATACTTTGAAGAGTTATTTAGAAGAAGAAGAAGAAGAAGAAGAAGAAGAAGAAGAAGAAGAAGAAGAAGAAGAAGAAGAAGATGATGATGATGATGATGATGATGATGATGAAGAAGAAGAAGAAGAAGAAGAAGAAGAAGAAGAAGAATGACCTTTTCTCCAAAATATTCAACACAAAACAGGTTTACATATTTAGAAAAATGTTCCTTTTTGGATAATTATTTTTGCTACTTTTGAGAGTGCATACTTTAAACATCGTTAACTATCTCATCAATTTTATTTACTTAGCGGAAAATGGAGCCTTACAAGAGTTGAATTTAAGCTGGAACAAATTCAGGAAAACAGGAGCTAAAAAGGTGGCAAGGGGGCTCAAGGTAGGTAAGATGAATTGCGACAATTGTGGTATTGATAATAAGAGCAAATTATAATAATTATTTTTCTGACTTTGGTAATTGATAAAAAAAACATAAATTATTGCAAGTGGAATGAGTCTTTAAAGCCACTAGAATGCTGTTTTCTGACAACACTTCATTCCAAAATCAACACATTAATTTTGGAATGGTAGGAGGAATTCAAAGATTTGAAGAGCCTATAAAAAAAATCAAAGTTTGTATATTTGCAGTATCGACATTTTCATATGTTTGCTGAACCTTATCATGCTAAAATAGTAACATATAAAAATGTAAATACAGATTTTGTATATTTTATTCAGGACAATGCATATTTAAAGGTGTTAAATTTTGCCTGGAATGGGATAGACGATGATGGAGGCATAGCGTTCGGCAAAGCGTTAAAGGCCAACGAAGTTTTGAACACCTTAGACCTGACATGTACACGAATTGGTCCCGCTGGGTTCATGGCTATTATAGAGTCCATAGGGCTAAACGAGAGTCTTACAACGCTAAAAGTGAGTTATATTTGTTGAAATTATATGCACACGAGAGAGAGAGAGAGAGAGAGAGAGAGAGAGAGAGAGAGAGAGAGAGAGAGAGAGAGAGAGAGAGAGAGAGGCAATATAAATACCAGAAAGATATTGGCTGGTTATATTTTTTCATATGTTGAAACTATGCCTTAAATCGAAATGTTAGATGACCATGACTACGAAGTAGCATGATAAGCTACTTCTTATGTCTGGCATATATAATTATTTATAACCGTTATTGAATCAGAACCCTTGGTATTTTTGTTTTGTAATCTAGAGAAAGTCATGATATTAAGGAAATAATAAGTCTTACTTGTTTATAGTTCGGAATGATAATAATAACGATGATAATTTTAGTAATACATTTGGAATCTGAACATGTAATTATGTGCATTCAGAGGATGTGTAATAAGCTGGATGATGATACAATTTAAATCTCTCTCTCTCTCTCTCTCTCTCTCTCTCTCTCTCTCTCTCTCTCTCTCTCTCTCTCTCTCTCTCTCAGATTATGTTTTCATGTTTATTTTAATTAGATTGGCAAGAACAGCATTCCTGAAGATGCTGCGACGGCTGCTTTACAGATTCTGCGGTCTTATGGCACCTTGAGGTTGGAAACGCTGGACATGACGGTGAGAAATAGTTTCTCATTTCCAAATTCATGTATGACGTATTTTTCCAAGACAAGAAGGACAATAACGAGTAAAACTAAAGGATAGCGGGTGGCGGGGTGGGGTGCGCATATTAATAACATAGATATTGAATCCAAGATAACACAAGGTAACACTCATGTCTGTATGTATAAATGCTCATATCAATATTTATCCCATAGTAGGTTTGGTTTTCCTATAGTATGTGCAGTTTCATATTTTTGTTATTATAACATATTAAATTATCACTTTATTTGATTCTGATTGGTCCAAAAAAGCCCATACAATTATTGTGCGGTATTTTCTTTACTGATTAGCTGGGATCGTGAGAAAACGTTTTTAAACCTGCCTTCTGGAATATTTAGATTTTAATGAACATTTTTTGGCGGCCATTTTTTTAAATTCCACTCGCAAATAGAAATATATTGGCTGTCTCAATATGGATTTGTTAATCCCACAGGGATTTATTATGTTATGTTTAACAATATCATCATAAGAAAAATGGCATAAAACTACAAGACAAGAACGACAATAAGGCGTAAAACTACAGGAGAGCGGGCGGCAGGGGTGGGGTGGAGTGCGTATATTAGTAACATAGATATAGAATCCACCGTATATACAAACGTGGTTTTAATGTTATCTTAAAGAGGTAAACAAACTGACCTCTGTTCGCAGAATAATCTGGACATGAATGGGTCTCCTAACTGACAGATCTTTATCCAACCACAGCATCTTTACGTAGCATATATGGGATGTAAATCCGACATGAAAATAAATTTGTCCACGTCTTCTGTATAGTCTATTTTTCAATTCAAACACTATAAATATTAGGTCACAAATGCATTGTATAAATTTGTGGGACTTTTTTGCATCCGGTAATCCTATTTCACATGAAAATCGCAACAATGTAACGTTTACCGGTAGTTCTTAAACACACATTTTAGGGTACACGTATATTCTACTGTCGGCCTGCTGTACTGTGAACCGTACCAAACAATGTGGCAGCATCACATCTCATTGATCATTCTGTTTCGAAAAATGATTTTGTGGATATAAAATGTTCTGTTTATTCGGATGGAAGCTTTTTCTTTGATTTATAGGTTGTAAAGCAGTACAATTTCCTTTTACCAATTCAGCTTTGTTTGGGACTATATTTTATGCACAGCAAATGAAAGGTACACCGTCTGTCAGAATGAATGAAATTATTCGTTCTTCTATCTATCTAAATAATTTCTACTGAAATAAAAACTATGTGATGAAAAGAATATCAAATGGGCAACGATTTAATATTAAATTTATGAAACTCGTTGAATAATGTCCAGCTTTTGCGAGCCTTGGCGATTCAATATTAAATCGTTCCCCATTTGAGATCCTCTATTCACAAACTAACTCTCATATCAATGTCTACAAACTAACACTCATATCAATGCATACAAACCATTACTCATATTAATGTATACAAACTAACTTATATCAATATGCACAATGTAACAATCGTATCACAAAGTAATACCCATGCTAATATGTACAAACTAACACTCATATAATATATACAATCTAATTCTCATGTTATCAGTGAGTACAATTTAATACATACATATCAATATGTACAAACTAACACATATATAAATATGTACAAACACTCATATCAATACGTACAAACTAACGCTCATATCAATGTGTACAAACTAACACTCATAGCAGTTTGTACAAACTAACTCATATCAATGTGTACAAACTAACACTCATATCAATTTGTACAAGCTAACACTCATATCAATGTGTACAACCTAACGCTCAAAGATACAATATGAACCAGATTAATTAAATAAAACAAGTCAAAAATGTTTCGTAGACTTCTAAGTCCTCAAAGTTGGCGATATTAGTGTTTTCGGCGGTGAAAAAATTATTTTATTGTTCATTCAGTAAAATTGTATTTGTCAGTTTTGCGAAATGTTAGTGTCCTTTATTATCCTGTTGTTTATTCTGATTCATGTATAAATTTATTATAATTTGCAGAGCAGACGATTTTAACAATTTATTCAGTTGTGTAAACTTTGAAGCATTTCTTTTATCATTAATGCAGTATCTATTATTTCAAAATAAACTGACTGTGACATCAAAGTTGCTATTTTTCAGAGTATCTTCCTGATTTTGATAAACTTCGAGTAAATTGTGTTCTGACATCAAACAGGCACAAAGTTCCTGAGCAAAAATGTAACACTTTACATTCAAGTTCAAATGGACACACAAGCACCAAGTTCTACAATTTTATGTAAAACTAAATCTACAAAATCAAATCCAGTATTGCTTACAGTATTAAGTCGAACCACATAACTCCTGCTCTCTGATTAATCATTGTTTTAAAACGGTGAGGGATAAGGAATTTAATTACTGTAACATTAGAATCTTATTCAAGATCGTTGAACTGGATCATGCTCAGTTAGCCACGGAAAGATAAACACCGTGCATATTGACAGTCTCTGGTATGCTGGGATTAATATTTTGGATAACATTCATTACTAAAGGATAGGACTTATCCTGCCCTGAAAGTGAAACTGATGACGATAGCAAGCATTCGATCATTTGGTTATCATAAACACAATGAGGCAGTATCATGTCACGTGATATGATCGGTTCCATGCGACTCAATCATGGTTCATTGTACGGTAAAAGTAGAAGATGCTCCGGTTAGATATTTTACTGTGCAAAATTGTTAGGTATATGTTTCAAGAAGCCATTATTAGTTAATCTGAATTAAAACTCTGAA
Source organism: Potamilus streckersoni (assembly GCA_016746295.1). NCBI lineage: Eukaryota > Metazoa > Mollusca > Bivalvia > Unionida > Unionidae > Potamilus > Potamilus streckersoni. The sequence continues at coordinate 743,440 of JAEAOA010001671.1, read as the reverse complement.
ATTGCTAAAGATAGCTTGGATTGTTTAAGGAATTTGTGGGACATAATACTTGGTACTGAAAAAAAAAATTCTTTCGTTTAGGGCACGACAAAGTCTAAAAGTGGATGGTTATTGGAATTTGTGACCAATTAAAATCGACTGTCTCAAAACAAATATAAACCGAAGGAAATTAAAGGTAAACCTGATTTTGTGTCTGTAAGAAAAAAAGGCAAATCATGTGAACCTTAATAAATCAAGAGACTACCAGACGTACATAAAAAAATCTGTTTCTGAAATATAATAGAGGATACGGATCATTTAAATGGGATTTTTCTCTTTGCTTGTCCTAAATTACCGGGGCTTATTAAATGGTCTTTGTGTTCTGTTGTACCCATTCTTTTGGGAAAAAAAATACAGAAGCTTGATGTTATATGTTACAGACTTCTGTCTGCGTGGGTTCGAGTCTATGATTCGGCGAATGTGGATATGTCAGAAAGCTTGCTAGTAGCTTCTCGTGGGTCGGTGGTTCTTTCCGCGGATTTCCCGGTTTTTTCCTCCACTATTAATACTGGCCGCCACACATAGCCTAACGTGTGCTGAAAAATGGCGTTAAGCTCCAGAATAACAAAAACAACATTCTTTTGCAAAATCTTTTTTTACGAAGCGATTGGCATCCAGTAATACTTTCTGCAAGGTCATATCTTACATGGATAACACATCAAAAAAACAAAAATGTTCCGTTTTTCATATGCAGGACGTGACATTCAGCAGCAAATTCGCCTCTGACTTAGAGTCTTTACGTGAGATGCATCATAACGTTAACGTGATGTATGGATATTCGGAGAACTATGGTAAGAATAAAATGAACACGCAAGACATCCTGGAAGAAGGCATGGCGGCGTTGCGCGAATACTGTACGGAAAACGGAGTGAGCTTGGTGGACCTCTTCAGCCGTTTCGATACGGACAATTCAATGACCATCACACTGGAGGAATTTCAAGAAGGGCTGAAGGTTAGTCTTATAAAATATACTTTTCTTCTTTTTCATATAAAATTTCGGGCTCATAAAATTGAGGGTCAGTTTCATATTGTTACAAACCCGCGGCTTTTGCTATTTGCATTGGCATTTCCATTTATCACTTTTTAGACTATAGTGACCATTTGTTTTATTATGATATTATATTAAAGGTATTCTCAAACCGAGCAAATAGCCAATGCTAGGAGCAGACGTTATAATGCACATTATTTACGAGACTTTATAAAAACACGTATTCGTTTCTTAAAATGGACCATCCCAATTTCTTAATATAAAGAATTCTCAGGATATTCTGTAAAACAAGTGTTTCGCCATTTTAGATAGGAATACATGTATTTTGATGCATCTGGCGTTTGGATCGTGCTTGTAGTACGTGGCATGAAAAACTGTTCTGCGGATTAGATAAGAGTACTGATATACAAACACGAATCAAGTGCAAGTGTGACTATAGTCTTCTGAATGTGTGGTCATTAGTTGACCTAAAGAAAATTATGTGTGGTAGACGCGCGTTTAAGAACACATCAGTCTACAAAGACTGTTCCCTTGAGGTCATTGGAAATAGGGGAAATATCGACCTCGGCCCAGCCCTGTCCCCATGTAAATCTTGTTTGATTTTCTCATAGGTGAGGTTCTCTTCGACCCCTTGCATGTTACAACAAAACAAAATATATGGAACTAAATGGAGAAGAACAAATAATAGTCCAATAGTCCAAAGATTGAGGTCGGGCATATAGATCATAATTATATATATATATATATATATATATATATATATATATATATATATATATATATATATATATATATATATATATCAATTCAAAGAGTAGACACGACAAGAAGAAAAATAAATATATTGAATTATAACGAAAAGAAACTTTGTCCAATTCTTTCTTTTTATTTATCTTTGTTGTATATCACCGTTTTGAAGTAACAACTATTTACTGAGGCAAAATTGGCTCACATTATACACATGCCCTGCATATGTCAAACATGTGATCAAAGAAAATGTACACGTACAGTACCAGATTACCAAATAGGCAGAATAGGCACCGGCCAATGGGCTCCACACCTTGTAGGGGTTTCTCGACAACGGATCAAAAAATATTGAATTGATTTTATCTTGACGTAGTAGGAGATAATTGGGGGGGGGCGAGATTTCGATTGCCTAGGGTCTCCACAAGGTTTAATCCTGCATTGCGCACATACACTTTTAACATATGTTCATCATATATGTATAAATATGTGAAAGATGCGATTCATTTATATGCTACTGTGTAATTCATGTATTAGATCTCACATAGGCAAAATTTACTTTTATAATTTTATTCCAGCTGTGTGCAGAAAACATTTTACAAACACACACACGCGCGTGATAACTTATACAATGTTAATATCTATAAGAGCAAGTCATTTTAGTTTATGGTATTTCACCTCTCTCCTTTCCATTACGTAAATGAACAAATACTTAGCAAGAAATAAGGTCGGGTGGGCCCGGGTGAGCGGTCAATCCTATCTAACCTCATTCCGCGTGGGCTCAAATCTCGGGTTCGGCCAGTGAGGGTGTGTGAGAAAGCTTGCCAATAGCTTCCCGTGGGCCAGTCGTTCTTATCGGAGTTTTCCCGGGTTCTTCTCCACTGGCCGCCTAACTTGCGCTGAGAAATTCGTTAAAGGCCAGAGCAACAAAAACTTCAAATTCTTCATCAGGATGATACTAAGTACGTCACACTGAGGGCACAATCCCCATTCAAATTCTTCATCAGGATGATACTAAGTACGTCACACTGAGGGCACAATCCCCATTCAAATTCTTCATCAGGATGATACTAATTAAGTCACACTGAGGGCACAATCCCCATTCAAATTCTTCATCAGGATGATACTAAGTACGTCACACTGAGGGCACAATCCCCATTCAGATTATTCATCAGGATGATACTAAGTACGTCACACTGAGGGCACAATCCCCATTCAGATTCTTCATCAGGATGATGCTAAGTACGTCACACTGAGGGCACAATCCCCATTCAAATTCTTCATCAGGATGATACTAAGTACGTCACACTGAGGGCACAATCCACATTCAGATTCTTCATCAGGATGATACTAAATTCGTCACACTGAGGGCACAATCCCCATTCAAATTCTTCATCAGGATGATGCTAATTACGTCACACTGAAGGCACAATCCCCATTCAAATTCTTCATAAAGATGATACTAAGTACGTCACACTGAGGGCACAATCCCCATTCAAATTCTTCATCAAGATGATACTAAGTACGTCACACTGAGGGCACAATCCCCATTCAGATTCTTCATCAAGATGATACTAAATTCGTCACACTGAGGGCACAATCCCCATTCAAATTCTTCATCAGGATGATACTAAGTACGTCACACTGAGGGCACAATCCCCATTCAAATTCTTCATCAGGATGATACTAAGTACCTCACACTGAGGGCACAATCCTCATTCAGATTCTTCATCAGGATGATACTAAGTACGTCACACTGAGGGCACAATCCCCATTCAGATTCTTCATCAGGATAATACTAAGTACGTGGCACTGAGGGCACAATCTCCATTCAGATTCTTCATCAGGATGATACTAAGTACTTCACACTGAGGGCACAATCCCCATTCAGATTCTTCATCAGGATGATACTAAGTACGTCACACTGAGGGCACAATCCCCATTCAAATTCTTCATCAGGATGATGCTAATTACGTCACACTGAGGGCACAATCCCCATTCAGATTCTTCATCAGGATGATACTAAGTACGTCACACTGAGGGCACAATCCCCATTCAAATTCTTCATCAAGATGATACTAAGTACGTGGCACTGAGGGCACAATCCCCATTCAAATTCTTCATCAAGATGATACTAAGTACGTGGCACTGAGGGCACAATCCCCATTCAAATTCTTCATCAGGATGATACTAAGTACGTCAAACTGAGGGCACAATCCCCATTCAAATTCTTCATCAAGATGATACTAAGTACGTGGCACTGAGGGCACAATCCCCATTCAAATTCTTCATCAGGATGATACTAAGTACGTCACACTGAGGGCACAATCCCCATTCAGATTCTTCATCAGGATGATACTAAGTACTTCACACTGAGGGCACAATCCCCATTCAAATTCTTCATCAGGATAATGCCAAGTACGTCACACTGAGGGCACAATCCCCATTCAAATTCTTCATCAGGATGATACTAAGTAAATCACACTGAGGGCACAATCCCCATTCAAATTCTTCATCAGGATGATACTAAGTACGTCACACTGAGGGCACAATCCCCATTCAGATTCTTCATCAGGATGATACTAAGTACTTCACACTGAGGGCACAATCCCCATTCAAATTCTTCATCAGGATGATGCCAAGTACGTCACACTGAGGGCACAATCCCCATTCAAATTCTTCATCAGGATGATACTAAGTAAATCACACTGAGGGCACAATCCCCATTCAAATTCTTCATCAGGATGATGCCAAGTACGTCACACTGAGGGCACAATCCCCATTCAGATTCTTCATCAGGATGATACTAAGTACTTCACACTGAGGGCACAATCCCCATTCAAATTCTTCATCAAGATGATACTAAGTGCGTCACACTGAGGGCACAATCCCCATTCAAATTCTTCATCAGGATGATACTAAGTACGTCACACTGAGGGCACAATCCCCATTTAAATTCTTCATCAGGATGATACTAAGTACGTCACACTGAGAGCACAATCCCCATTCAGATTCTCCATCAGGATGATACTAAGTAGGTCACACTGAGGGCACAATCCCCATTCAAATTCTTCATCAGGATGATACTAAGTACGTCACACTGAGGGCACAATCCCCATTCAAATTCTTCATCAGGATGATACTAAGTACGTCACACTGAGGGCACAATCCCCATTCAAATTCTTTATCAAGATGATACTAAATACGTCACACTGAGGGCACAATCCCCATTCAAATTCTTCATCAGGATGATACTAAGTACGTCACACTGAGGGCACATTCCCCATTCAAATACTTCATCAGGATGATACTAAGTACGTTACACTGAGGGAACAATCCCCATTCAAATTCTTCATCAGGATGATACTAAGTACGTCACACTGAGGGCACAATCCCTATTCAAATTCTTCATCAGGATGATACTAAGTACGTCACACTGAGGGCACAATCCCCATTCAAATTCTTCATCAGAATGATACTAAGTACGTCACACTGAGGGCACAATCCCCATTCAAATTCTTCATCAGGATGATACTAAGTACGTCACACTAAGAGCACATTCCCCAACGACTAATGTTGTTATTGTGCAAAGGCTTAGGCTGCAGTGGACTAATAATACAGTTTATTGATTTGTTTACTTGAAAATATCACAGGTGCACATTGAAATTGTTTATAATTTTCTCCAGGTTTTCCAGCGTACCCAGCCACCTGATAGTCTTCTTCACGCCATCAGCTAAATTGTCTTGGGCATGATAAAAAGTATAGTCAAAATGAAGTATACAAAATTTGAATTTAACAACATTATTCCATGAGTTATTCACCGTTTCTTTACAGGACACAGATTTGCCGTTGTCCCTTTACAAGATGGAACTTTTTGCTCAGGCACTGGACAAAGATGGGGACGGAGAAATTGATTATAGGTAACACATAGATCACTATATGTAATGTATATCCAATGGCGTAGCAACCACCCAAGCAACCCCCGTAAGGGATATGGGCCCAGGTCCACTGGAGACCCCAGAACAACGTTATTTGTTGGGATGTGGCCTAATAATTGCGATTTGACGGGGCATGAGGTACATATTTTTTTCATGCTGTGTGCGATTTGCCGGGGCATGAGGTACATAATTTCATGCTGTGTGCGATTTGCCGGGGCATGATGTAGATAATTTCATGATGTGTGCGATTTGCCGGGGCATGAGGTACATAATTTCATGCTGTGTGCGATTTGCCGGGGCATGAGGTACATAATTTCATGCTGTGTGCGATTTGCCGGGGCATGAGGTACATAATTTCATGCTGTGTGCGATTTGCCGGGGCATGAGGTACATAATTTCATGCTGTGTGCGATTTGCCCGGGCATGAGGTACATAATTTCATGCTGTGTGCGATTTGCCCGGGCATGAGGTACATAATTTCATGCTGTGTGCGATTTGCCGGGGCATGAGGTACATAATTTCATGCTGTGTGCGATTTGCCCGGGCATGAGGTACATAATTTCATGCTGTGTGCGATTTGTTGGGGCATGAGGTACATAATTTCATGATGTGCTGCTGATTACATAGCTATTGATACATTTCTTCACGACTGAAATAAAATATTGTTGTTCCTGAAAAATGTGACAGACTTTTCAAACTCAAATACGATATCTTTTGACATATTTCTATTCTAACATGGTAGGCAAAATATGATGATGTCGTTTTGCATACTAGCGTTAATTTGACCTGTGTTCGTCCCCATTTTCGACAAGCGCTAAAGTAAGCGATTCCCCATGCAAGTTCATTTTTAAATTATTATTTTGGTTACTCTTTTGTCCTCAAACACAAGAACTTCTTACACTTAGATATGAGCCGTCACAGCTAAATCGCTAGAATTCGGACAATCAGCATTAAATAAATAAAATAAGTAACAAGCCGTTGTAACATCAGCATTTAGATTGGTTAAAATTGCAACATGTCACACACACACACACACACACACACACACACACACACACACACACACAGACAGTTGTAAGTTCCTAACACCAGAAACGAATTTCGTATGTATTCATTCGCCCTTGTTATGTGATACGCCAGTATTTGTACACAATGGTCAAAATGTGGTGGCTAAAATATGGGTCTGTTATTTATTTATTCTGAATCATTGTTACTTGTATAACTCTATATAATTATAAGAATTTAATGATTGTAACAAATATGACAGGATTCATGAACTTACAATGCTTGAAAATCGATGATGAGCCATAGTAAATCAAATGGGGTAATCGAGTTCCAAGCTCCATAGTATCATAAATCCTATAAAATACGAAGTGAAAGTTGATTCCCAAATGGAATTAGAGTGTAGTATTTTAAACAGCCTTGCTGTTCAGATATGCCTAATCGTTGAGTCAAGTCGAATATTCGACTTGGAACGACATGTTGTTTCATTACGCATGCTAAATTTCGCATATTTTGTTGCCCTCCAAGGTTAAATCGCACAGCTGATATGAAAGACATGTTCTTTTCCTCTTAAAGGGAACTTATAACTGCTGTAAAGAATTTGAACAAGGTAAAGATACAAAGTTCTTATTTTTGTTATGGGCAGGGAAGCACGAGTGTCAGCGCAAATGTGTGTAACTTGCTATGGAAAAAAGCTTTACGTAATTGGTAATGGTTTGCTTGAACTAAGTCATGGAAATGCAATTGCGCTAAGTGTTTGAGGTTTGATTTTATTCATCACTTAGCGTTGGAAATTATCGTTTTATTTCACTGCAATAACAATATTATAAACAGATAAGGGATTCCTTCACACCTAGTGAGGAGACTCAAAAACGTTTTTTTTTTTTCCAAAACAGGAAGAGATCCTGTAGTTTCCCTTCGTGGATCAAACATTGTATTTTTGCTAATGCATGCATAGTATTTAGGGGTAAGTTACTGCGCAGATGACATAGACGCACATTTAGGCCAATATTAGCTTCCTGATTTGGTTCTAGTTGAATTAATTAAGTGTTGGGAAAGAGTGATTAATAAATAAGGACACAGTTAAATAAATTTATGTAGGACTTCTATATCGTTCTAATTGATTCAGTATTCAAAGAGACAGAAAAACATTTGAATCTTAAAACCCGATAAAAGTTTGTTTTATAACAATAAGACAGACTTATGTCTGTGTTTTTTGAGAACCCTACATCCAAACTTTAGTAGTGACAATCGGCAACAGTATTCTAATTGAATACCGCATAAGGGTTATAGTGTTTGAATACTATCTTCAAGGACTCAATGATCATTTACCAACTCCAGGTAAGCATGGACTCTTTTAAATGGCAGGATGCATCACATGCAAATGTGACATGCGCAGTTAGCACGGAAAGAGTTTGCTCAACTCATATTTTAAGCAGTAATTTACGTTCTTGCCCAAGAGTTCAACAACATGGTCTACATGCGTTGCATTGATTAAACACAGAATGATAGAACGACAATCGGAATAGAATCTACCATTTAGATATTTTAGGCAATATTAATGTTCTGAGACCCTTTGCTTCTATTTCTTTGTGATAACTTCCATATCCATCCATATACAAATAAATAACTTGATTAGTTAAAATACCTATACTCTGTACAATCCACTACAATCCAATACGAACTCTAGCTGACGCAATAACAAGGACAATAACAAATTCTAATTTGCACTCAGGTTCCATTACTCAACATATGAATACAAAATTAGTATCTCATTTTGCATGTGTGTACATCGCCCATGGGTGATATCATTTTTCCTCACGTAATTGCAATATAACTTAAACCGATTACATAGTTACAGTTATTGCTTCAATGGAATAAGGACGTGTTTAAACGTAATACATAAATATTGATAAATTTGGAAGACGGAATATAAATTACTTCTTGTGGAACACAATGAATCTCTAACAAACTTTTCTCTTTCTTAAAAACTATAAGAACAATAAACACATCGAGTAAAGATGATTTAAAATTAATGAAATTTTGATAAAATAATGTCAATAATATCAGATGGATTTCTTTTAACATTGGCTTTCTCAATACTTCTTTAAACTTTGATACATTTGGTCTCGTGTTTTGTTAGCAGCTGTTCCTTTGTTCTCTGAAATAGCTACATTCAAGGAGATAATGAAATTCGTCACCCACAGCTTTGCATGCGAAGCGTACACAATTTGTTATAACTTGGCAATTTTTCCATTTTTATAAGTAAATTGTGATTACAGTTTCGAAAGTTTATTATAGTTGCCTTATATTTTGTATAAGTATTGTGACAAAAAATGTTCTAAGTTTAATTCAGTTTTAAAAATTCTATATGTATGAGCTTTTGTAGAGATAGTAACAGACGATTACCATGTCTATATAAACTGATCATGAAACCTTCTTTAAAATTGTATCTAGCCAGCATTTATTTGGAATGTTTTGATTAACCTCAAGAACTTGAAACACAGTTTTTGATTGGATGTTTTGAATGTTCTGCTTCTGTCTAGACCATTATTATGACACTACATATAGCCTCAAATACATAAGATGGTTTCATTTGTTTGCCGTTAATAAGATTTACCCAATAGCCCACCATTCTTCTTTTTATTTGCAAGTGTAGCGGGATTCTACCAAGCACATTATTAAGCATATACGTGGAGTGAATCTGTTTAAAATAACTTTTAGCGCATATTTTAGAAAATCTAAATGAACCCGTTCCATCATATCTCGTCTTTCAAAACCCCAAATCTCAGCCGCATATGTAAGAATTGGGTCTATTGTCATATAACAAGTTTAGGCTGACTGTCAACAGGCAAGTTCAGATTTAAATATTCCTTTCTTTAAAAAGTACCTAGCTTTCCTGGCTTTACTAATAAGCTTCTTAATTCACAACAATTGTCTATTATTTTTAGTTAGAGTTAGCCCTAAATATTTATAATTTCTGACATTTTCAAATTCAGAATCACCTAATTTGAACTTCACATTTTTCTGTTTCTATAGTCTCCAAAAATCATATTTTTGTTTCTTTTGTGTTAATAATATCATTTTGGCAGAAATTAAAGAAAATACGTCAAGGTTATTTTGCGAATCTCTTGGATTGTCTGAAAATACAACGGTATCGTCTGAATAGAGTGAAACAGACAGTTCTAAATATCTTAGCACATCTTCGTCCAAGAAATCCACCATGATGCCATTACAATTCGAGCTCGAAAAGTGATTATCAATATCATTTAGATAAAGGGCAAATAATACAGTGAAAGGTTCTCGCCGTGTCTTACTCTTGACTGTAAGTAAATAAAAGCGAGTTATTTTCATTGTGGAATATATATGACTTTACATCCAAATATATATATATATATATATATATATATATATATATATATATATATATATATATATATATATATATATATATATATATATATATATATATTCATTGCCAACTAGAGTATTCTACAATTTATACCAGTTTTGATCAGTTTTCTCTATAACCCAACTGTCCATACCCTGTCGAAAGCATGAAAAAAATCCACAAAAATACACAACCGTAGTTTACGTCTTCTGCTTACAAGATCTATTATAGATTACATGACAGTTGTGGAGTGTCATTTTCGATAAACCTGTCTGGGTCTCAGTAAATTGTTTTCTTCTAGAAAAAGCGAAACTCCGTTAAGAAAAGCGGCAAATACCTTACCTAGACAACTCAGTAGAGTAATTGGCTTATACTTGATAGTATCTGATTTTATCTCCTTTATTTGTATAAATCGGTTTAATCAACTCTGTAGTTCAAGTAGCTTTTAAAACAACACTCGTATTAAAATGAGGTTGAAAAACATAAAATCTGGAAGAAAACTCCTCATGTACATTTTAATTATTCGTTCAAGATGGCATCTTCACCAGGCGAATTTTTATTTTTTATAATTTCATAGTACTCTGGAGTATTTCCTCTGAAGAGACTGGTTAATTTAGTACCATGAGTATTATCCTCTGAAGAGACTGGTTCATTAAGTACCATGAGTATTTCCTCTGAAGAGACTGGTTCATTTAGTACCATGAGTATTTCCTCTGAAGAGACTGGTTCATTTAGTACCATGAGTATTTCCTCTGAAGAGACTGGTTCATTTAGTACCATGAGTATTTCCTCTGAAGAGACTGGTTCATTTAGTACCATGAGTATTTCCTCTGAAGATACTGGTTCATTTAGGACCATGAGTATTTCCTCTGAAGAGACTGGTTCATTTAGTACCATGAGTATTTCCTCTGAAGAGACTGGTTCATTTAGTACCATGAGTATTTCCTCTGAAGAGACTGGTTCATTTAGTACCATGAGTATTTCCTCTGAAGAGACTGGTTCATTTAGTACCATGAGTATTTCCTCTGAAGAGACTGGTTCATTTAGTACCATGAGTATTTCCTCTGAAGAGACTGGTTCATTTAGTACCATGAGTATTTCCTCTGAAGAGACTGGTTCATTTAGTACCATGAGTATTTCCTCTGAAGAGACTGGTTCATTTAGTACTGTGTAGTGTTTCCTCTGAAGAGACTGGTTCATTTAGTACCATGAGTGTTTCCTCTGAAGAGACTGGTTCATTTAGTACCATGAGTATTTCCTCTGAAGAGACTGGTTCATTTAGTACCATGAGTATTTCCTCTGAAGAGACTGGTTCATTTAGTACCATGAGTATTTCCTCTGAAGAGACTGGTTCATTTAGTACCATGAGTATTTCCTCTGAAGAGACTGGTTCATTTAGTACCATGAGTATTTCCTCTGAAGAGACTGGTTCATTTAGTACCATGAGTATTTCCTCTGAAGAGACTGGTTCATTTAGTACCATGAGTGTTTCCTCTGAAGAGACTGGTTCATTTAGTACCATGAGTATTTCCTCTGAAGAGACTGGTTCATTTAGTACCATGAGTATTTCCTCTGAAGAGACTGGTTCATTTAGTACCATGAGTATTTCCTCTGAAGAGACTGGTTCATTTAGTACTGTATAGTGTTTCCTCTGAAGAGACTGGTTCATTTAGTACCATGAGTATTTCCTCTGAAGAGACTGGTTCATTTAGTACCATGAGTATTTCCTCTGAAGAGACTGGTTCATTTAGTACCATGAGTATTTCCTCTGAAGAGACTGGTTCATTTAGTACCATGAGTATTTCCTCTGAAGAGACTGGTTCATTTAGTACCATGAGTATTTCCTCTGAAGAGACTGGTTCATTTAGTACCATGAGTATTTCCTCTGAAGAGACTGGTTCATTTAGTACCATGAGTATTTCCTCTGAAGAGACTGGTTCATTTAGTACCATGAGTATTTCCTCTGAAGAGACTGGTTCATTTAGTACCATGAGTATTTCCTCTGAAGAGACTGGTTCATTTAGTACCATGAGTATTTCCTCTGAAGAGACTGGTTCATTTAGTACCATGAGTATTTCCTCTGAAGAGACTGGTTCATTTAGTACCATGAGTATTTCCTCTGAAGAGACTGGTTCATTTAGTACCATGAGTATTTCCTCTGAAGAGACTGGTTCATTTAGTACCATGAGTATTTCCTCTGAAGAGACTGGTTCATTTAGTACCATGAGTATTTCCTCTGAAGAGACTGGTTCATTTAGTACCATGAGTATTTCCTCTGAAGAGACTGGTTCATTTAGTACCATGAGTATTTCCTCTGAAGAGACTGGTTCATTTAGTACCATGAGTATTTCCTCTGAAGAGACTGGTTCATTTAGTACCATGAGTATTTCCTCTGAAGAGACTGGTTCATTTAGTACCATGAGTATTTCCTCTGAAGAGACTGGTTCATTTAGTACCATGAGTATTTCCTCTGAAGAGACTGGTTCATTTAGTACCATGAGTATTTCCTCTGAAGAGACTGGTTCATTTAGTACCATGAGTATTTCCTCTGAAGAGACTGGTTCATTTAGTACCATGAGTATTTCCTCTGAAGAGACTGGTTCATTTAGTACCATGAGTATTTCCTCTGAAGAGACTGGTTCATTTAGTACCATGAGTATTTCCTCTGAAGAGACTGGTTCATTTAGTACCATGAGTATTTCCTCTGAAGAGACTGGTTCATTTAGTACCATGAGTATTTCCTCTGAAGAGACTGGTTCATTTAGTACCATGAGTATTTCCTCTGAAGAGACTGGTTCATTTAGTACCATGAGTATTTCCTCTGAAGAGACTGGTTCATTTAGTACCATGAGTATTTCCTCTGAAGAGACTGGTTCATTTAGTACCATGAGTATTTCCTCTGAAGAGACTGGTTCATTTAGTACCATGAGTATTTCCTCTGAAGAGACTGGTTCATTTAGTACCATGAGTATTTCCTCTGAAGAGACTGGTTCATTTAGTACCATGAGTATTTCCTCTGAAGAGACTGGTTCATTTAGTACCATGAGTAGTTTCCTCTGAAGAGACTGGTTCATTTAGTACCATGAGTATTTCCTCTGAAGAGACTGGTTCATTTAGTACCATGAGTATTTCCTCTGAAGAGACTGGTTCATTTAGTACCATGAGTATTTCCTCTGAAGAGACTGGTTCATTTAGTACCATGAGTATTTCCTCTGAAGAGACTGGTTCATTTAGTACCATGAGTATTTCCTCTGAAGAGACTGGTTCATTTAGTACCATGAGTATTTCCTCTGAAGAGACTGGTTCATTTAGTACCATGAGTATTTCCTCTGAAGAGACTGGTTCATTTAGTACCATGAGTATTTCCTCTGAAGAGACTGGTTCATTTAGTACCATGAGTATTTCCTCTGAAGAGACTGGTTCATTTAGTACCATGAGTATTTCCTCTGAAGAGACTGGTTCATTTAGTACCATGAGTATTTCCTCTGAAGAGACTGGTTCATTTAGTACCATGAGTATTTCCTCTGAAGAGACTGGTTCATTTAGTACCATGAGTATTTCCTCTGAAGAGACTGGTTCATTTAGTACCATGAGTATTTCCTCTGAAGAGACTGGTTCATTTAGTACCATGAGTATTTCCTCTGAAGAGACTGGTTCATTTAGTACCATGAGTATTTCCTCTGAAGAGACTGGTTCATTTAGTACCATGAGTATTTCCTCTGAAGAGACTGGTTCATTTAGTACCATGAGTGTTTCCTCTGAAGAGACTGGTTCATTTAGTACCATGAGTATTTCCTCTGAAGAGACTGGTTCATTTAGTACCATGAGTATTTCCTCTGAAGAGACTGGTTCATTTAGTACCATGAGTATTTCCTCTGAAGAGACTGGTTCATTTAGTACCATGAGTATTTCCTCTGAAGAGACTGGTTCATTTAGTACCATGAGTATTTCCTCTGAAGAGACTGGTTCATTTAGTACCATGAGTATTTCCTCTGAAGAGACTGGTTCATTTAGTACCATGAGTGTTTCCTCTGAAGAGACTGGTTCATTTAGTACCATGAGTATTTCCTCTGAAGAGACTGGTTCATTTAGTACCATGAGTATTTCCTCTGAAGAGACTGGTTCATTTAGTACCATGAGTATTTCCTCTGAAGAGACTGGTTCATTTAGTACTGTGTAGTGTTTCCTCTGAAGAGACTGGTTCATTTAGTACAATGAGTATTTCCTCTGAAGAGACTGGTTCATTTAGTACCATGAGTATTTCCTCTGAAGAGACTGGTTCATTTAGTACCATGAGTATTTCCTCTGAAGAGACTGGTTCATTTAGTACCATGAGTATTTCCTCTGAAGAGACTGGTTCATTTAGTACCATGAGTATTTCCTCTGAAGAGACTGGTTCATTTAGTACCATGAGTATTTCCTCTGAAGAGACTGGTTCATTTAGTACCATGAGTATTTCCTCTGAAGAGACTGGTTCATTTAGTATCATGAGTATTTCCTCTGAAGAGACTGGTTCATTTAGCACTGTGTAGTGTTTCATATTTTAATCGATCATCATCTGTATCCGTTTTGTCATTATTCTCATAGGATGAGTTTATGTTTCTAAACTAACAATAAAAGGTTGTTTATTTCGATAGAGATATTATCATTTGCTGGGTCAAATTGCTTATTATTGACCAGTATTGTCTGGGATTAGTTTTTTGCGTGTTTCTTAATATATATTAAGTTTTCTTCCTTTGGAGTTCTGAGAATTGTCTTATTGTTTTCTTGTGAGTTCTACTGGTAGATGCCTATCATTCTTACATTTTGGTGTGCTTCATAGTGAGTGAATATTTTTAGCAGTATTATATTAGTTTTTAGCTAGCTTATATTCTTTCTCCAAAATAGATTGCTATGTATATAATTATGTTATTTATTGTTCCTAAAAGGAAATTTTTGCTTGCTCTATTTAATAGAATTATTGCATTTTCGTCAGAAGTCTCATTTATCTTTCCTTTATCGATATTTATAGTTTCTTTCAAGTCATATTGTTTGTTTATTAAAGCTTCCACACGAGAATAAGTTTGCAACATACGAAGTGCATATCACACAGCTCCATAAATTAGCAAGAATGCATTGCATTGGAGTCGTAGTAAATACATACATGCAAGAAGATCATCTACAGTTTTAAGTTTTTTGCATATAGTTATCTCTAGCTGTTTTAAACTTTAAGTCGATAGTGTTGTGCGTTTATCCTTTATAAAATTAATTGAGACGATTGTTTGAAATCAGTTGTGAACTTTGTCTTATATTGTTATTTATTAGTAATAAAAATGAATATATAACGAGAATAATACATTGAACAATCGCAAACACAAATACCTAAGGAGAATGACACAAAAAACGATTACAAACACAATTACACATGATAAATTTATATGGATGGAAGGGTTTATTAATTTTCTTTGAAAATTTCTGGGATTCGACTTTAGAAGTGTTCATGGATACATGCTAATTATTTGCCCAATGAGAATTCTTCTCAGTTGAAGTTATGAGCGGTTAGGACGAGATTATTCACAGTTAGAAAGAGACTTATTTCATCTGTAAATAAATTTATGTTGGAGTGTATATCTTATACAATATCATTTATAGATCCACAAAATTAGGGGACCTAAAACGGATGCTGGGGCACAAGAATTCCCTTACACATCCACTCTGAAAACACACCCGAAAATATCACTTGGAAGTACTTGTTTACACTACCCATAAATGATATTTCTGTATTTGTTAGGTACACTCGTTCACGAGATGTAATTAAAAAAACCCCACACTAATTACTTATTTGCTTATGAAGAGAAGCTCACCTAAATGCAGACAGTGTTGATCTCCATCAGCTTGATCCGGCACATCAGGACCATGGATATTTATTATTATTATGACCTCAGGCGAGCAGCATAGAGCCAGAAGATTTAGTTCTTCTTTGTGAGCCTTATGCACAGATAAATGCAACAAAGGTTCTATGGTCCCATAAAATTATTTCTTCCTTGCTATTCGCAATTTAAGCAGGGTCATAAATTTTGTTATAAGGTATTTAGAGTATATTCGTTTCTATATATATATAGATAGATAGATAGATAGATAGATAGATAGATAGATAGATAGATAGATAGATAGATAGATAGATAGATAGATAGATAGATAGATGCAATAAACTGACGACGAACAGTACGAAACTAGTAACTAACTAGCCTAAGCGCTTTCGACTCTTAACGATTCTTTTTCAAAGGCAAATACAAAACATATATACGACAAACAAATAAAAACAACAAAAACGTTGTGTTTGTAAACCTCTACATGGCTGTCTTCACATGTGCTAAAACTATAAATACAACAAGGTTGTATAGACTAGTTGCGGTAACTGAAAACGTTGTATATCTCCCTAAAAGTCTACAAGCCAAAGCGACATCTATTTTTACTTTTTGTACATATGTAACGCAGATTATATCCCGGATATTTGATTCTATACCGGTTATTCTTATAGTAAAAATTGAAGGATAATAAGAAGATTTAGAAAATGTTAAATTCTACTAGTGCATAGTTTTCATTTTCTAGTCTGCTTGGTTTAGACCGCTTGGTTTCAATGTTCTAAGGCGGCGTATCCAGTATGATTCCTTTTCCTTCCTGGTTTCGGAACTCCAGCTGTGGTTGTTAGCAATAGCGATAAACATTATATCACTGAAAGTGTGGCCAGGAGAGGAGAAGTGTTCTGCGACTGGGCTTCTGTATATGGGGTGTGTGTGCGCGCTTACTCAAATTTACATAAAATAGCATATGGCGTTATAGCTTATCGATTTCTAGGTCAATACGAATATTTTCCAGCATCGGCACAAGTTGAAATAAACTAGTTCATACATAATAAATTTGAAGGTGTAATTCCTGTAAAAAAAAAAAAAAAACAAACAAACAAAAAAAACAGCCATATAATGTTTTGCAAATACAGCAGTTTATTTTTTTGTCTTGTTTGTATTTGCCTTTGAAAAAGACTCATTAAGAATCGAAGGCGCTCATGCTATTTCGATTCTAGTTTTACACTGCTGTTCGTTGTCAGTTTATTACTTAGGGATTCACTTAAACAGATAGACTTTGAGATAGATATCAAACTCTGATGACTAATTTGATCCTTGTTGCCGAACTTTGTAAGGAATATTTGCAGATTACAGTTAAATAAATTGCTTTTACTGTCGTGAATCTTGCATACATGATAATTTTTTCTTGACAATGTATGTATGATACAATCAAAGAAAACAAAATGTGCTAAATGATTTTGCAAGAGTTTATAATTTTTCTTTAATTTCAAGGAGTTTGAGATCAAATTATGTGATAATAAATGTTTTATAATAAAGATGCATACAGTTTTACTGGCAAATAATTTTCTTTGATAAACTAAAATAACTTATTTTAAATACGTATCATATCCTTTATTTTCAGTGAACTGGTGCTTTATTCCAAGAAATGGCCATGGCATACCAACGGCAATAGTGGAGTATTTAAGTCGTCAGATTTATAAACCACTATAGGAACTAAAGGAAAAATTTGGATAAACCAGCATTAACTAAACTTGCAATTGTCTCAGTCAAGATTAAACATGTTGCTTGTTTTTTGATGACCACCGTTCGTCATAAAACAGGGTGGTCAATATTTGAGAATCATGTTTAGCATGACATGTACCCTTCCAGATTTCAATGTCTCAACGTTTCTCTGCAAATCGATCATGACTTTAAATTATGCATATTAAATTCTTCAAAATGTTTTTAATGTAGACGTTGGTGAAAATTACAAAATGTACCTAAGAGAATATTTTTGTGTCCCCGGAAAGTAGCGAGATTTTTGAAAAAAAAATTTATCAAAGTATTACACAACGTATCCATTTAAAAATGGTCCTGGAATAGAAATTGTGTTCTAAAGAATTATTTTTATTCTTTGATGTTTGATGAATTCCATACTTTTAACGTATTCAGTACTAATATGACACTTTAAGGAACAGAGTTTCATGTGGGTAAGGTAACCAAAATGGGGCTGCCAGATAAAATAACAAAACCCGTTTATAAATTTCGCACTCAAATTATCTTGTGTGTGTATGTGTGTGTGTATTTTCTTTGAAACCCATGCCAAAATTATGTCTTTGAAACATTTAATGTTACGCTGATTGCTTTGAAAAGTTTGCTTTTGAATAAAGTTATAAATTGTTTTTTTCTGCCATCTACAATCATTGTATAATCAAAGCGTTTCTTCTTTCGAACACATTTTTTTTTTCTCTGAGGAGTGAAGTAGAACAATTTTAACATTCCTTAAGACCACTGTACAATAAAAAAAAAACGTACTTCTTAAAAAGAAGACAAAAACGTTATAAAACTTATCAATTGAAAATGCATAAAACAGGCTTTCGGTAAATTTTAGTCTCTGTACTAGTAACTTTTTGCTCATTGTGACTTGTTGAAATAGGACCAGCTGCTAGGCTGGCTTAATCACAGGTGAAATGTATGACTCTTACAACCGTAGAGTTAGCGATCATAAAGTCCCACTGGACAGTTTCATGATTTGCACAGGGTTAGATTCTAAACGAGAAAGAATTATCATGATTTTACACACTAATAGTTCTGGCTAGATTAAGAAAAAATACATTGTATACCTTAGGAACTGTTAGCAGAGCGTTTAGTTAGTTTAAGTAGGTGTGTGATTGATTGGTGTGATTTGAGTTGTAGAGCATATAATTTGGCTTTACTTCAGATGTGCACCTCTCACTGATTGCCAACTTCTGATGTAAATTACAAAAAGCGTGTATATATATATATATATATATATATATATATATATATATATATATATATATATATATATATATATATATATATATATATATATATATATATGCATTATTTATATTTTATAATTCATAAAAGCTGGTATTTCCTACTCTGACAAATTAAATTTTCTCGTTTTAAAAACTGCTAAAGTTAGTGTACTTTGGATTATTTCAAGCTCATTTTATCGAGAACGTAAGAGCAGTCATGTTTTATGAGTTCTCTGCTTTAGATAGTGAGTGATGTTCATAATTACCACGCGATAAGAAATTTCAGTCACATTACATGAAAGTAGCACAGAGGTTTCCCAACATTCACTGGATTGTTAGATGTTGCAAATTTCAAACAATTTCACATTATACATGTCCATCATAATTACTGAAGGGCAGAACCATGAAATAGGGAACAGGTGGTATTTTTGTGCGATTTGATTTTGATTGTGTAGCTAAAGCATTTAATTCACAAAAATCTAAAAAGTAAATCTGAATTATTATGATGCATTTCCTTCGCAGAACATTATTAATAAATACTAATATCTCACACAAGCCCACTTAACATACAACCCGACACGCAGTAGTGAAAAGCACCTTAAGACCTTCCGACCTTCTCAACCTTGTCTTATATAATAAGCAAAGGGGTCATTTTACTGAGCGAATCAAACACTCGCGTGATCTCTGTTCCAAGTCCCTTATTTTCAAGAGATTCTCGACAACAATCGTTGGTAACTGGAAGTTATAATAACGCCCCAAGACTATAAATAATTTTCTTCCAATCAATTAATGACCACAATATATTTCAACTTTACAATGGCATATCAACCCTACAACTGCGCGGCTTTTCCTTGTTAGGATTCCGTAACGTAACGTCAGTACTTAAATACCATACAAATACAAATCACAACTCGAATACCAAATATAGGGTTCGATCCTCGGTTGAGTCATACCAACGACTTACAAAAATGGTACTAACAGCTGCCTCGTTTGACGCTCAGCATTAAGAGGTTAGTGTTAGGACTGGTCGGCCTGGTGTCAGGATAAGGTGACTGGGTGGGACATCATGCTACATGTCTGCGGCATGATGCCCCAGTGCTAGACATGACTATAAACTGCCACACTGCAGACGTCGTAGCGATATGACTGAAAAATTGTTAAAGCTACGTTAAAAATCATAATCACATCAACACCCAATATAGGGAACTATTTCCTTCCCTATCCGCGGGTCAGCCTAACCTCGATTTTGAGCCTCATTTCACATGTTCTTTACACACTATTTACAATCATGCCAACAATCATAGGCGTCTCTTTTCTTAATTATTCCATTGTACAAAATATAGATCCCTATTACAAATATTTCATATGAAGATACACAACCAATCACCAACTTTTCATTTAAAAAAAATAGGAACTACATGACCATGCCCACATCCGGCTCTTTCCTGAACTCAGCTACGAAAACTCATCTGTACTGTGCTCTGTAATGTTTTTCCCTATACATTGGGTAATTACTCTGTTCTGTGCTCTGTGACATTTGCCCCTATACATTGGGTAATTACTCTGGCTGAGGAACATTTCACCAACACCCACTTCCCATAATCAAATAATTAATAACTAAAATCTAAATCAATTCAAAATGGAGACATAAATATAAACGGCGCCTACCCGAGATTTATATCATTAGAAACCAATGTTTTGCGAAAAGTCAAGACTACAAAACTTGTCAAAATTATATAGATGTCACTCATAAATTTTACAGGATGGAACAGATCAAATTCAGAGGTCAAGATCAAAGTGTAAATATCTGCCACTTCTTCTAACACATACGAATTAGATTTATCATCATTTGGTCTTTGAATTTTATTAAAAATGAATGAAAAAAGTAGTATTGTTGTGTCATTAATTTAATCCCCCAGCGTAAACCTATATTAATGTTAATTCTTTGTTTAAAGAGTTTTAATTCCAAATAATTATGGACATTGCATGTATAATACTGACTCAAAGAATATTCTATGTAAGAGCAAAATAGACATATTTAATTAAGATATGCATCTATTAAATGACTCCTAACTCCGCTTGGTCACGTAACTTTCGTTTTACTTCTAATATATATTTCACCTATTAAATGACTCCTAACTCCGCTTGGTCACGTAACTTTCGTTTTACTTCTAATATATATTTCACCTATTAAATGACTCCTAACTCCGCTTGGTCACGTAACTTTCGTTTTACTTCTAATATATATTTCACCTATTAAATGACTCCTAACTCCGCTTGGTCACGTAACTTTCGTTTTACTTCTAATATATATTTCACCTATTAAATGACTCCTAACTCCGCTTGGTCACGTAACTTTCGTTTTACTTCTAATATATATTTCACCTATTAAATGACTCCTAACTCCGCTTGGTCACGTAACTTTCGTTTTACTTCTAATATATATTTCACAAAGAGGCTGGCACTTACTATTCTGAAAAATTTCATTTTCCACAGCTAAAGTTAATGTGGTTTGGACAAGTTCAGGTTCATTTTTCGAGCTTATATGAGTAGCCATTTTGATCAGCTATCTGCTATAAACAGTGAATTATTTTCATAGTTAGCACATGTCAGAGAAATTTCAGTCACAGTACATAAAGGTAGCACAGAGATAAGCCAACATTTTCTGGATTGTACATGATGCAAATGCAAACAATTTCATCATCCATAAGCATGTAAAAACTGCTATACGGAACCAAGTGTGTGTGTGTGTGTGTGTGTGTGTGTGTGTGTGTGTGTGTGTGTGTGTGTGTGTGTGTTTAGATTTTTACCGTAGATTTAACAATGTCCCAGTCACATTATCCTGACACCAGGCCGAACAGTCATAAAACTAAACGTTTAATGCTGAGAAACAAGCGAGACAGTTGTTAGTATAACTATTATAAGTCTTTCATATGACTCGACCGGCGTTCGAACCAGCGACCTCCGGAATCTGAAGCAGACGCTCTATTAGAGCGAAGTGGTCAGAGCGGACCCCCCCCAACCTACTGGAATATTTTTAGGATAGAATCGTACTCATTTATCCTAACCTTGATTTATCCCACGTTGAAACCTAATAATGGTCTGGGCCTCAGACGAGAGCATATCCAGCCTTTGCATTTTGATGGTTTTATGTAGTTTTTATATAATTATATTATAATTACATGGCAAACATGTTCCAGACATGCGCCCTGGACTTATGTTTGAATACGCACTGAATAACACCATCACTAACAAATCTATATTAGTAAATTGAAGGTCTATTCCTTTGCATTCAGCTGTTGCATGTATTTCTTCGATAGTTTTTTTTTCATCACTTATCATGCAGATTATGTCCAATATAAAACTTCTCTAGCATCGTCTGGAAATTTGTTTAATGCACCAAATAAACATCTGACTCGCAAAAATTAACCAAGTCAATGAAATATGAAATATAGTTCAGAACAACCAACTTAAAAATATTGCACCCAAGAAGACTCACCTAAAACAAAGTTGAATGACCTTGTAGTCAACAAACTAAAACGAAACACTACATAGGACTCACAGAAGCGTGAAACGTAGTCCGAATGACCTATTTTGGCGCGAGGGTATAGCACTCGCCAAGAAGCATCCAAACACAATGTTGTATGACCCTTTCGCCAAAAGTGCCCAAGACTGACCTAGGCCCAAAACTGAATCCATGCGTTATGAACAAAGGTAAAACTCCATCTCCATTCCATATATGCAGCAGAGGATAAAATATACGATACTGTCTATAATCGCTTATAAATCGACTCTAAAAACAACACAGACCCTGATCTGCAGTTGCATAATAGGTCCGCAGATCTGGGTCTGTGTTGTTTATTCTACTAACTAGTGACAAACTGCTCTGCTGGCCTATGATGTGACGACAGATCTGGGTCTGTGTTGTTTATTCTACTAACTAGTGACAAACTGCTCTGCTGGCCTAGGATGTGACGACAGATCTGGGTCTGTGTTTATTCTACTAACTAGTGACAAACTGCTCTGCTGGCCTATGATTTGACGACAGATCTAGGTCTGTGTTGTTTATTCTACTAACTAGTGACAAACTGCTCTGCTGGCCTAAGATGTGACGACAGATCTGGGTCTGTGTTGTTTATTCTACTAACTAGTGACAAACTGCTCTGCTGGCCTATGATGTGACGACAGATCTAAGTCTGTGTTGTTTATTCTACTAACTAGTGACAAACTGCTCTGCTGGCCTATGATGTGACGACAGATCTGGGTCTGTGTTTATTCTACTAACTAGTGACAAACTGCTCTGCTGGCCTATGATGCGACAACAGATCTGGGTCTGTGTTGTTTATTCTACTAACTAGTGACAAACTGCTCTGCTGGCCTATGATGTGACGACAGATCTGGGTCTGTGTTGTTTATTCTACTAACTAGTGACAAACTGCTCTGCTGGCCTATGATGTGACGACAGATCTGGGTCTGTGTTGTTTATTCTACTAACTAGTGACAAACTGCTCTGCTGGCCTATGATGTGACGACAGATCTAGGTCTGTGTTGTTTATTCTACTAACTAGTGACAAACTGCTCTGCTGGCCTATGATGTGACGACAGATCTGGGTCTGTGTTGTTTATCCTACAAATTAGTGACAAACTGCTCTGCTGGCCTATGATGTGACGACAGATCTGGGTCTGTGTTGTTTATTCTACTAACTAGTGACAAACTGCTCTGCTGGCCTATGATATGACGACAGATCTGGGTCTGTGTTTATTCTACTAACTAGTGACAAACTGCTCTGCTGGCCTATGATGCGACGACAGATCTGGGTCTGTGTTGTTTATTCTACTAACTAGTGACAAACTGCTCTGCTGGCCTATGATGTGACGACAGATCTGGGTCTGTGTTGTTTATTCTACTAACTAGTGACAAACTGCTCTGCTGGCCTATGATGTGACGACAGATCTGGGTCTGTGTTGTTTATTCTACTAACTAGTGACAAACTGCTCTGCTGGCCTATGATGCGACGACAGATCTGGGTCTGTGTTGTTTATTCTACTAACTAGTGACAAACTGCTCTGCTGGCCTATGATGTGTCGACAGATCTGTGTCTGTCCAGTTTGCAGTTGGATCCGATTTATAAGCGAGTACTTACGATCTTTCAATGCTTCATTTTCATGGCCAAACTTAATTGGATCATATAATAGAGCACTCTTGCAGGTTTAAATCTGCATTGAGACTGGCTTGTTATCGAATATTACTACATATTTATAGTTTGAACATCTATTCTTAAAAAGATTACCTTGGAGGAAATAATACTCTACCGTTTAACAGTAGCATGATGGAATTCATGAGAAGTCCATTTGTTCCCTTTTCTTGTTACTCTTTTTTAATTGATACATTAAAACCATCTGAAAGACTCTTAAGAACCCCAACACACACTTAAAAATATGGAAATGTTTTAATAAAATCAATCATGCTGAAACTACATAACTAATGTTTATCTGAATTGTTATATTCACAATCATTATTGTTCAAAACCCATATTATGACTACGGAGGTTATTCAATGTATTCTTCTGAACAAACTAGTCTTGATAATAAATTTTGTTTTAAAATATTTTTAACAGTTGCATAGAAACTTTAAAAACAACAAAGGTGACAGTTAATGTAAGAAAAAAGTGCAACAACTTTAGAGAAAAAGTCAAAATGACAATATGCCAAAAGTCACTAGAAATAGTTAAACTCTATAGCGTCAATAGACACGTGTCAACCACAAGGAGTGAAAATAAAAGCATGAGATTTCAAACGACGGAAGTGATTAGCTCTTCAGACTGGGGTTCACTCTGTTCACTGTCTTAGAATTTTATATAAGGTTCTGATAACGCGAATTATTCCTTACTATATTTTAATATCATTCTGTTGAATAAATTTCAGTTCTCCTATATGAGAGGAATCATTTATTGAAATTAATGCTGGAATCACAAAGTGCTCATTGACTGTTTGAACTAAAACACTATTTTGGGATTATTGTGAATTCATTCAAAGACATTATGGATTATATTGTGAGATATCAAGAATGTTGGCACATCATCCCATTCAAGACTACTGGTACATCACCATATTCAAGTCTTGGAATTAATTCAGAACACCATACTTTCGAACTTGTGATAAAACAACTAGGATTATTTAGGATTAAATTAAATGTTTACCTTGTAACTTAAATAATTTAATTATTTTGTTTAATGTTTACAAAACTTGTTGGTTAAGACGATAGAGACGTGACATTTGGGCTGGAGGCTAGCGCCAAGGAAAGTGAAAGCAATGTAATATTAGCTGTAAATGCATTACTTATTAATATTCAAGTTAAGGTAACAGATTAAGCTTTAATTTATGGTCTGCAGAGTAAAACCTGAAATGTGATTGTTTGGAAGGCTACGAATTTCCTTACCCTTGGTAATTAATTCTGGAAATATCTCAGAAAAAAAACCCAGCAACATATTGCGTTATTTATATATTAATAGCTAAATATTCAAATCATAAAATGTCAATTTGTTTTGAGCAATTACATTGAATATATTAAATATAATAACATAAGGCATCTGATAACATATTATAAATAAGATGTTTTGGGACGTTAACATTGTAATACCAAACTGTTAAACTCTTGCACCAAAACATATCAAACCCGATTCCAGATATTTACAAATTGTAAATCTTGCAAAGGTATGAGTGATAAAAACTATAAACCAGGCAGTGAATCCTTTTGTCTTTCTGCAACAAGCTATTTTCAAAATGAGGGCAAGGTCAATATTCCCCCCACCCCAATCCCAATACTTGCAAACGTATATATAAGTAAATCTGATTATTAATTTTAACCTTGCATTCTATGCCATCCGGCAATTATACATTTTCTCTAACATTTCATTTACAGTTTTTCTTCTGTTATAGATATGAGTTGCATCATTTTGCAAGGAAAATTCTTATTAGGTTTGATTAAATTCATATTAGAAATAGAAAGGAGTTAATAAGTTCACGATGCCTTGATCTTTCTGATTAATATATACATGTAAGATCTGGTTGATTTGTGTCTGCAAGTTTAAGTTACATAACTTGATCAGAAATAGTCTCAAAATTGAAAGTTAAAAAAAAAATTGAAAAATCTGATGCCAAATAACCTCATTGCTCAGTAATATGCATGGGTTTCGCTCACTGCCAAACTCGTGTGAGACCTCCATCACATTAACCTATATTTCAAATCATATAAAAAATGTTTTCAAAGAATGCTAAGAAGCTCAACAAATCAGGTGCAAAATACTCCATTAATACACGTGGATCTCGCTCACTGCTTAACTCGTGCAACACTAAGCTTATATTCCAATTTGATGAGATGCACATCTAGAATGTAATGTGTTCTGCCAGTCAGATTTAAAATAACTTCATTAATACGTGCCTATTTTGCCCATTATCAGACTTATCCAAGATCTTGAGAATATATGCATATATTCCAAGTTTGACTGACATAAAATTAGACTGTCCACAAGTTTTGTCCGATGCAAGATCATATCATTAATATACAAATACCTCACTCATATTCAAAACTCATCCAGCATATTAATAATATAAACATATATGCCAAGTTTGATCAAAATCGCTTTAAAAACATGTCCTCCAAAGTGGTCACAAACAAATGTTGATGGAAAATGACCGTAAGTTTAGACCGCTTCGGTGACCTAGTAGTAGAGCGTCTGCCTCGGATGCGGTCGGTCGCGGGTTCTAACTCCGGCCCAGTCATACCAAATACTGTAAAATGATACTAACAGCTGCCTCGCTTGGCGCTCAGCATTAAGAGGTTAGTGTTAGGACTGGTCAGACTGGTGTCAGGATAATGCAACTGGGTGGGACTTCGTGCTACATGCCTGCGGCATGATATCCCAGTGCTAAACATTACTATAAACTGTCACACTGCAGACCTCGTTGTTGTTGTTTTGGGGCTTAACGCCATTTTTCAGCACACGATAGGCTATACATGGTGGCCTCCAGTATTAATGGTGGAGGAAGAAACCGGGAAATCCGCGGAAAGAACCACCGACCCACGAGAAGCTACTTGCAAACTTTCTCACATATCCACATTCGCTGAATCTTAGACTCGAACCCACGCAGAGGTGAGATGGCAGTGATCTGTAACGGAGAGCGCTTTAGATCATCGTAGTGATATGACTGAAAAATTATTCAAGCTATGTTACAAATCTAAATCGCACACACACGCATAAGTTAACTACATAATGAAATCAAGAATTTTTTAGAAGAAAAATAATTGTGGAATGACCATTCAGAAGATTAACTGTTATAAGATTTTTCAAATTCTGGCAGGTTAAAGGTCCTGGGGAGAACACTGCATATTGTAGGTCTTAACAGTGCCATTTACATTTAGGGCTAAATATATGTCCCAAGACTTTTACTGAAAACCCATTTACTATAACTACAAATTTTGGTGAAGTACTGGCAAGATTTTGATGATGGCAAAGATGGCTATAAAATTAGAGATTAGATCTGTACATTTAAGACCAAAAGGACATTATAAGATGTTTATTACTAAAAATCTCATGTCAATCTCCATTCAGAATGTGCCACATTTGGATGTAGGACTAACGAGACATCACAAGATCTCTCTTAGTCCGACACCAATGAGCAGAAGAGTATCAATGTTAAGATTTCCAAGATGGTCACCATTGTGGCCATAGTTGAGTTCACTTTTATCAAAGAACATAATTCATATCCTAAGCCTTTTGGTGAAAACCCCCACATCAACATCTTCATCCATTTAGGGTAGTGATAAGATGGTCATCAGAGTATCCATATTTATGTCAGATTGACAGTATTTTAATTTATGAACAAATATCATATTAAGTTTATCTGTAAATACCATAATTACTATGACATTCATTTGGGATGGCTAGTGATAAGATCTGAAGATGGCAACAGTGGTGGTCACATTGGATTGTCCAAGCAAAACCATTGTAATTTAGGACTAAGTACTTTGTGTAATGTTCCTGAAGAGTCCTTCAAGTTTAGGAGAAATAACAACCTCGCTAATGAATGGATTATAAACATGACTTCATATATTAAATGTTTCTGGTCAAGGACAAACAGAGCATGTGCCTAGAGTACAATACAAAAGCAAAGAAAACAATGAACTTTGAAACAAGTTTTAATAATTTTTTCATGATGATAAATGTACTCTATATGATGAATTGACACAAACGTATTGAAAAAACCAAGATCCAAGTGCATTCTTCATACTGAAGCAATAAGCAATTACTAATTTATGAAAACAAATGTATCCATAAGAACAATGCATTTAATGATAATTCTGCACTGTCAAAAGGAAAAGAGAATAACATGCATTTTGTGACTTAACTTCCACCTTGCTCTGGCTAAAAAAAAAAGGATATGTCATAGAGCTATTATAAAGACCCTTCCAGCCAGAAGGCCTTTCCAATACATATGAGATTTTACATAATATATTAAACTGGCTTGTGAAAAACTGAAAAACTTCAAACAGAATTGGCTTTGATTTAAGGTCAGATCAGTCTTGAATACTTAAATGTAACCTACATTTTGGTCAAGAAATTTCTTTCTACAGAATGAAGTGGAAATCTTAACAACTGCAGATTTTAGACTACTACCAGAGAACATGAATATAGATAACACCAGGGTAAAGATTTGTTGACAAGGATGAAATTAAGTCACATCTGGGAAACAGTTTATTGGAAAGGATGAATGGGAATAAATAAAAATAAGAGAATTTATTACTATACAGTGATACGAAAAGAATAAAAACAAAAGTCATGATAGCTATATTCTGCATTGTACAATTTTGTAATTTTAATTTCGTGATGAAAAAAAAAAACTAAAGATTTTTTGATAAAAGTGAATGGGTTCTTCTACGTTTCTGACAGCTTTTAATATCTAGTTTACACACAACTGAAAAAGATCTTTTAGCAGCTGCTGTCAATTGGAAAAATCCAGGACTGAAAAGACCAAATTGTTTGAGTTCCATTACTGTTCAAGTTATGAAGAAAAAATGAAAATTAAGGTAAGATATAGATTGGATGACTTTGGACATGGCTTGATATGGAAGGGAAGAAAGGATGTCAAACAAACTGAATCATGATTCGTATGTACATATTAATGCATTTATCTATCGCCTTTTTTATGTACATTTCTTAAAGAAAAAAAATACTACTTAGTGAAGAAGGCTCTTTATAATTAAAACTGAGTTAAGTAAATCACATTAATACACCAGTGTTCACTTTATAATACATATATCAATATTTTAGGTTTTAAACCAACTCTAGGGCACCGCAGCACGAGACATATTTAAGCATTTTTTAAAATAGATTGGTGGTCATACAGAAACTGGACTTGGACAACCTTGCGTTGAGACCAAGTACTTACAACCCTTCAGTGACAGATCTACTTTAACTAGGTTAATATGTGTTCAGTAGAGCAATTAGAATATCTGGATCTTTTATGAATGTATCCAAGTGAGAAGCATTAATTGCAGGTCATTTAAATGGCCAAAAGTGTTTTTTATTGACTAACCAGGATTTGGTAACTCATCACAGTGCTGCTTTTTGTTGTAATGAAACAATATTTTAGAAGGGATATAATTAATAATGGTGAGCTTGAATAAAGTGGTGAAAAGCTGTGCTGGTGTAATAAAAATATCAAAGATGTACAAAAAGAACTATGTAATCATTCATTTCTGCATGTCAACAAAAGCCATAAAAAACAGGGCTCACAATCTCAGAATGCATGTGACATGCTGTTATTTCAATAAAGTGGCAAGCAAATTGATGTCTTTGTGCAAACCAAGTATAAAATAAAGTGCAACCATAGTTTGTCATTTCCCATACTGCTTGCCATCTGTAAATGAACCTTTCCTTTGAATTTTTATTATATAAATTATCACACTGGAATAATCATGATGGTTGTAAATATTTTCCCACAAGATATGTTTTAAATTGTGGTAATATTAAATATATTCTGGCTGCATCCCTTTATCACTAGAAAAAAAGATGGGCTTATATGTACCCTCCCAACCCCAACATGCAGTATTCATTAATCAAATATCAATACAGTTTGGAGAATACTTTCACCAACACGTAGGTAAAGTGAACCTATTTTGTCTAAGCATCATGCATTTTCTTCCTCAACTGTAGATTTTTCAACTCTTTTTATATTCCTATAAAGTCTGGAACTGCAGACTTGAAGATAAACTGGAAACAAAGAAACTTCCTGTATCTGGATTTCCTCCACAACTCTACTGTTCAGTTTCTGAATTAGGAAAATGTCAAGATATTCTGAACTAACAAACAATTACTGCAATAAAAACTGGGCCTGGATCTCTATATAACATCAATATGAAAAAAGGAAACAATGTAATCAAGCCGGTTCCTTTAATGTTTCTTTCATGACTTGTGTCTACGAGAAAATCCAATGCTGAACACCATAAATGTTCTGTATAGTTTATAAACCACAGATAAAGTATCCATGAATATGAAGTTAAAAAAAAACTAGACACTTCACTTTTCTCCTTTCCTCTTCTCTCCTACAAATCTGTCAGCAGAACTGGAAAAAAAGAACAACACCATTATGTTTACAAACTATACAACAAACAACATCAAGGTCATTCAGTGGCTGTTCAGAGAATTTGGCTGAATTCCTCCTTCATCTACTAATAAGGGTACACGTTTCAGTGAAAAACAAAGTTTGCCATTTTCTTCAAAACATTTATCTCCAGAGACAAAATTCTGAGATTACTCCTGGACATTGATTTTGTGAATCAAATTAAGATTTTAATTTGAAGCATGGGGCAAAAATCAACCACCAATATAATCTAACTACTAATTTACTGCAACTTATTACACAATCCATCATCCTGAAGAGTGTAGCTGTATCTGTACTGTGATACACAAAGCTAATACATCCAATCAGCAATAAGTGGAAATGAAATGCAGTAGTACATCATATTTTGGCACATCATATAACCATTTATATATACTCAACACAGATACCTTAGGCCATGCATCTTCTTTAGGATATGGGCAGATAAGCAATTATTAAAGCCACACCCTGTGATTTAAATAAGCAAATAAATCTAGGCCACAGGCTGGATCCAGACAAGGATGTTGGGTTGCACATGGCTGCTTTTGGTTCACTTTAGCAATCATCAATTATTGGAATTTCTGTTATGTGCTAGCTAACTGACAGAAACTGGGCAAGGGTGAAAGGTCAAGTTACCTTTCATGTTTGATTCTTAATGCCAATGAGCAGAAAGGACAGTGATAAATAACAGTTATAAGTTTTGAATTATCAACAGTTATGGATTAAGTAAAAGAAGTACATAGTTAACAGTTATTTCACTAAACATAAACAGGATCTAAAAAGACACACATGCAACAAAATTCATAAAGACAAGAAGTTTCAGATTTGTTTTTTCTTCTTAATCTACTTAAAAGTGATGATTTTTTTTCTGCTGAAATAATTGAAAATGATCATTTAGGCAATGGTAAACAATGACAATGATGCCAATGGAATTTCTTTAAATACTCACTTTCAAAGAAATATCTATTGTCATACATGCTATTTACATGTTATTTATTTATTTATGCCGACAGTTAAATCTCTCGAGGAAATATTTCTTGATGAGATAATGATTATGAATCAGGCTACAGGATTATAACAAGTCAAACCACAAGCTACTGTCAGGTCATTTATTCTTATGTGTAGAAGTTTTCTTGTGTTTGAAAACATCGTATCATTGGGTCTTAAATTTGTGCTTTGAAGCAGTTATGAAATCCAAACAAAGAGACACGCAATTAAAATAAGGAGTTCAGTTGTCATCAAACTCACTGTCTTGCAGTTCAAGCAAAATGTTTTATTTTCCTTTCTTGCAGCTGTATGTTCTAATCACACTATTGCATGGTCTAATCACACTATTGCATAGTCTAATCACACTATTGCATGGTCTAATCACACTATTTCATGGTCTAATCACACTACTGTGGGTTGAATAAGAATCTGATGAAGATTTCCCTCCAATATTATGTTCTTTAATTTACGAAGAATAAAAGTGCAGCAGTATATTTTAAGGCAAAAGTAAATAGTATATTTTAAACACAGCTTCCTTTACATAAATATTTAAACTGTAGTGTGAATATGCTTCTAAATGCTGTGGCAACAATTTGGAGATTTTCTAAAAAGATGTGCTATTATTTGGTTGTGTATTAGATTTAAAATATAAATTACCTTTAGATACTTTAAAATAATAAAATAAAATAGAGACACAAAGTCATACATATAACTATTATTATAAAGAATGTACAATTTATCAATTGAAAAAATAAATTTATACAATTTTATATAGTGTACTGGTTTTAAGGCCATTAGGATACAAAGTACCTAATTTATGAATCCAATAAGTTTTTTTTATAAGTCTATTCATGTCTCCATGCACAGTATATATTGGCATGAAAGAAAAATGGATTAGAGAGTGATTACTGGTACTGAAATGTGTTGAAATTTTAGAGAAAAACTGAGGATATCTAACTCGTTGAAGAGTTTGTCCAACATATTGCATATTAAATTTCTTATAGGTTATCAAATAAATCACATCAGTTGATAGCAGTTAGTGCTATAACATAGATAACATACCTCTTTTGTATTAGCACTCCTGAAAGTACTTTCTCTTATGTTCGCAGATTGACAGCACCAGTGTCTATTACATTTAGAAAAAGAGATGTGTCTCTTTTTATTTTCGGTCTGGTTAGTTCTAATTAGAAAATCTTACAAATTCTTGGGTCTTCTATAAGCAAGAATTGGTTTATTGTTGTAAAGTGATTTTACACTTTTTTTGTAATAAATTTAGGAGACTCCAATATTTATTAATTATAAGGCCTATATTAGGTAATGAAGAATTATATTGTATTGCAAAAGTAATTATATTTTTCTCCAATGTACAATTTGCTGTGTTTAAAGCTTCATGTTGAGCAAGATATGGGCTTTATTCAGTGCAGAATCGATTATATGTTTAGGATAATTTCTGCTTTGGAAATAATGTGTCTGTATCTTTTGGCCTGGCTATATGGTATCCTGTTTTTACTATTTATAGCCTAGCTATATGGTATACTGTTTTTACTATTTATAGCCTTGCTTTATGGTATACTGTTTTTACTATTTAGATCCACTGAGATACCTAATTTTAGTGCTGAGTGATGTAGACACCATAAAGTCAAAATTAAACCTTTCCCCCAAAAAATTCCATGAAATAATATAGTTTTTGGTCACTATATGCATACTTAGTATAAACACACACACACACACACACACACACACACACACGAACACACACACACACACACACACAAACAATGAGTAGAACTAAAAAATTCCAAGGGCCATGGGGCAAACAAGTTTGGTTATAGACTTTGGTTATTTATTCCAAAGTCTCAGACAAGAAAATACTTTATTAGTGAGCCATAGGAGTGATGCCTTGCTTTCAAGTTATCAACACTGGAGTTATTGAAGTTACAAAATATTTTAAAAATCTTACCTTCCACCTGTTTCCACACTCATTACAAAGCACAAATGTCGTCATAGGTTCATCTGCACTTCTGGTCTGGACCTGCAGTGATAAGAAACTACTGTAAAACATAACAGACAAAAGTTGTACATTCATCATCCTAGGCTGCCAAAAACAGGAAAAATCCTGGCAGAACATGGAGATGTCAGCAACCATCAGAAAAACCAGATAATTAACATGATACCAGAGTGACATTCTGTAGCATAATAATAATAATAATAATAATAATAATAATAATAATAATAATAATAATAATAATAATAATAATAATAATAATAATATTTTACAAGTTGTGGTTAAACATGCTACCCTACTTACTATCTGTAACAGTTTAAGACCAAAGCAGTAGCACTGCAGCTGTCAAAACTGCTATGGTGTAAACTAAATATTGTTTGTTCATTATACTAAGGAATATTTTTTTTGGTAAAATTTGTGACTAAGAGTGTGTGCATGTGTGTGTGTGTGAATGTGATTTGAAGTTTTAATGTAGCAATTTTTCAGTCATATCATTATGATATCTGCAGTGTGGCAGTTTATAGTGAAGTCTATCACTGAGATATCGTGTCGCAGTCACAGAGCAAGATGTCCCACCCAGTCACATCATCCTGACACCAGGCCGACCATTCCTAACACTAATGTCTTAATGCTGAGTGCCTAACAAGGTATTATTTAGTACCATTTTTAAAGTTTTTGGTATGACTTGCCTTTCACATTGGAGGTGGATGCTCTATTCATAGCAATCTGATTAAAAGTGCAAAGTACTATATGTTACTATTAATTTATATTATGCTTCTCTTTGATAGGCAAACTGATATATAATCTGAAATAAATTTTTAGTATAAATGGAAGTGATGTTTGCTTTAACTTTTTCAATTTGACCTCTTTGTATACATATTTTACTGCAACATTAATTACTCCACTTAAAACAGCCATTGGGAATTTGAATGTCTGAAAGTTATTTTATTGTGCGCACATACCCTACATAACATCAATGTGTCAATAAATCTTGCATATCAATACATTACTCTTGTCTAGTACAAGCAATCTGGCCAAATGGCTATGATGGTGTGTGTGTGTGGAACGTTTCAGTCATTGATTAGGAGAAACACACTGCATGCAGTGATGTCTATCATTCAGTAATTTCTGACTGTTTCTAATTAAAATCGACTCTTACTAATACATGAAGCTGAAATTTTAAGTCTTTTGTTTGCGACATTTTGAGAAAAAAAAAGGCCTATTAGTGTACATGTTATGGTAGCCTCTGTAACAGGCTAGGATTACTGACGTAAAAGTATTCTTTGCAAGATTACACTGAGGGTCAGGTGTAATAAAAGCTCTGCCTGATAGGATCAAAATACCAGCATATTTGAACTTCATAATCAACACTGTGGCTTCCTCAACATGACAATGGAAGGCATTCTGACCCAGTACCTAACAATACTGGGGAAAAGGAATACTGTTTTCCTGTTAATTCAGAGCAAAGTTTTACACCACAAATATCCTAGTGACTCCCAAGGGTAGTCCATGGCTGTTAGAAAGCATGTATTCACAAGATACACAACATCCGTGACATGTCTTTTTAAGAGTTGGTAAGTAAAAGCCTGGAAGGTATGTCACAGTATTTCAGTTATAACCCAGAGCATTAAGTTCATTCTTGGATTTACACTTGCTGCAAGTCTCATGGCAACTGGTAGAATGTTATTGGAAATCTGAGAGTTCAATTTTAGGCATAGTTTGATAAATGTATATGGAGTAAAACTCATGTTTTGTACAAAAACAAATTTGCTTTGGTCTGTCATGATGACCTTAACTTTGACCTTGTATGATGAAAATCAGTGCTGTCAACTTTGTTCATTAATAAAATCAGGACTTAAGTCACTGCGCAGAAACCAAACTGTTAAGAGATGGATATTAATATAATATTAAATGATCGGCCTCCCATGGATGCATACGACAAAAGCTGCAAATACAGACAAATGTCTCCAACTCGTTTTCAGTACATTTATCCTAAAATGCACCCATGGTGCAACTCAAGAGGTATTAGGTTAAACAAAATAGTAGAATGCGAGCATAGAAACAATTTTTCATCAACAATGTTGGAAGTAGGTCACAGCAATTTGGCTCTTCTTCATTCCAAGATTCATATATATTGCCTGCCATCTGCACATATATGCTCTATAATATGCTCATTAGGTTTACATTAACATTTTTCCATGATAATTGCAATATTAGAATAATACAAAAGACAAAGACATAAAGCTTTCAAATAAATTACCATTTACTATTTGTGAAGTTAATGTATAGATACTAAGTTAGTTCTATTAATATGGTGTTCAAAGTCTCTACAAAGTTTTATAATGGCAATCAGCCACTATTTTGCAGTATCATTATTCTCAGACTGTATCTACACATATTGTTGGGCTCAAAGTGAATTGTGAATCCTATTATGAAGTGAATAAGAATCAATGAACCAATCTGTGACATAGCATGTAAGGTGGGTTTTTTTTTAAAGCAACATGAGTACTTTAAGCAGCAAGCCCACCGAAGAGGATGTGATGATCTCCTCTTGGACAGATGGACTGGTATCAAATAAGGTCCTGATATCAGTTACAACTGGAGTGAAAACATATGCTCTATCCAGTCTTAATGTAACTGCTGGAATCATGTACCTGTAAATATTGATACAGTAAATATTTTCAAAGAAATATATTTTAACTTGTTATTTATTAATCCTGAGGATGCAGCTTGATATTGTTACTGGAAATCAGCTGAATAACTCCAAAATGCAGCCTATCCCACCAGGTCAAAATGAGTTATTTGGTAAAAAGCTGAGAATGTTGTCTCTGCCTTTCAACCTACAGCTTGAAGAACGCCTATTTAGCAGATTCTTATTCATAAATATGATGCTAGTGTCTCTTTCCTAGCCTCATAAGCCGATGTGCACAAAAGTGAATTGGTCCTGTTATTTCTTCACTGAGGCTTTTGAAAGAATTTTTTCACTTGCACTATTTTAAAAAATGGTGGGTATTCTAACCAGATCAATATTGTCCACCACTTTTCTGAGAACAACTATCTTCTGACAGCTTGCTTTAAATGAACCAAGCAAGCAAGATGAGTATCTCTTGGTTTGGAAGAAAGGTCTGCATTCATATTTGAGCAGGCAATGAGACAGTAGTCAAGATTCCCAATGATCCATTTATTTCCCACCTAAGTCAGTTTAATCAGGATTATATAACTAACACTCTAGTTTCCTTGCTTTTTGCAATATTTGGGCAACAGAGGAGACAGGTACAGCATATACTGTAAGCTCATTCTGGATCAAGGAAAAAGTGTGAACTGACCAGGCTTTCTGATTTGGGTCCAAAAAAACACCTGGAGCTTGCTTTCACCTTGTTGCAAAAGGCTTAATAGAGGGCAATAGGTGCATATTGGACTCAAGAGAGTTCAGAATTACTTGATCTAAATCTGCTGAATCTGACAGGACAATGCTAGGACTGTGATGGACTTATTTGTGGATTTGTCAGCCATGACACCATCCGAGAAAATCCTAGGAGTCAGAGGTCAGGGACTTATTTTACTCTTGCCTTCTAATCCAATTGAAGTCAGATGTTATTTCAGACAGAACGAAAATGAGAATACCATTCCCAGATTGCATCACCTGCCATGATTGAAAGGTATACACTATAGCCTTCCAGATCTAATTTCTAGATACTGTAAAGCAAAGCAGTGGATCATGGTCAATGAAAAATTCTAATAGTTAAACATTGAGTGTATTTAAACTGATAATGACAGAATCCTTGAAGTCTTCTCAGTAAAATATCTGATTTCTGAATGTGACTATACTAACATAGTAATGACAATATGAAGGTACAGAACCAGAAACAACAGCATGTTTAACAAAGCATTCTTTGGAAAGATGTGAAACATTAAAGTGACAAGTACTGTCAAACATCAATCAACTCACCTGATTATATGTACAATTCATTTTGTGGCATTTGCCACACTTGAAAAGATCGGTGACTGTGCCTCCTGACTTAGCCATCTGGTGATCATCAATGGCTTCTTTTGTGTACTTGGCACGCAGGTGCTTCATCTCATCACTGGCCATTTCCTGGCAATTTAACAAAAGGTAACATGTAACACGCAACAAGGACAATTTAAATATATGCTGAGCAATGGGAAAGGCATTGAAACAAAAGAAATACTGCACAAGAGTTTCATCTCATTTTCAAGTGCTTCTGCAAATGACTTTGAGCCTGTGAGTAATGTTCAAGGGTTCAAGGTTTTCCCAAGTGATCCAGCAAAGCATATGCACCAAACAAAACCATTTACAATCATTGCTGAGGTGAAAAGGTCCACTGCTTATCAGGCCATGAAAAGTTTAAAAATTTAAATCGGCAATTATAATAACATTTTATCACTTACCAGGATCTTATGCAAAATATGTATGAATAAATTAGACTTTTGTGCAATTTCATGAAAATCTCAATTCTGGGCACAAAGATCATTCTGAAATTTTTTCCTTCCTGCTTACATGACCAGAGCTAATCATTATAGGTTATTTTCAACCACAAATGAACATTCCAAAAATGGTCATCCACATGCAAAGTTGAATTATTTAAGGGAAACATATTCTACATCATTGTTGAATTATAATGTATGAATTTTATAAATTCTTTCAAGTTCTTGCCATTTACATCTTTATTTAAAATAAACACCACAAATATATAAATACTGTAAGACATATCTAAAATTTCTGATTCCAAGCTCAAAATTAAATACTCTGAACTCCCCCATAAATTTCAACAATTTACTGAAAATAATAAAAACGTCTTAGCTACAGTTTGTTAATAAAATTTTACGGTGCCAGTATAACAGAAAAGTTATTTAAAACTTGACAAAAGCGGTCCAAAATTTTGAAGAGAACTAAAACATGAACTGACATTTGGTAAATAATCTTTACTTACCTCTGCAGTCATCTTGGCAAGTTTCTGTGGTGAAATTAGCCCAAGCAAAACATTCTCCCTCAGTCTGGGATTTTTGGAATCCTTCAAGTTGGCAATTCGACTTCGAATTCTGTTTTTGTATTTCATGTCTGTGTTTTTAAATTCTTGATATATGGGTAACAATGGTTAAGGTTTAATTTGACTGTAAAGCATTTAATTTGCATGTCTGTTGATTAATATATATATATATATATATATATATATATATATATATATATATATATATGTTGCATTTTCTGAAAATTTGTATTTTTTTCCTTCCTCATTACAAAAAAATTTATGAAAAAAACTGATCATCTCTCCTGATTCATTTTGAATAGACTAATGTGCTTCTATCACCCTGAACAATTAGTGGATGTCACGTCATTTGAGACACTGTACACATCGGCACTGTTGATAATACAATCAACTGTTCTATGAGTTGGCTGTACTTGAATATTTAAGTTATGTCGACTGTCAGTGATTACAGTGATGTGGATGACAATCGAGAAGTAGAATATTTCATTAATATCCAACCTTATATGTATGAACTGGAAATAAATTCTTGTGACAAAGATGTACAGGAATCATCAGATTCTGCCAATGACGATGATTTGAAGTATCATCGGCCTGGTGTAGAAGAAGCACAGTTGCTCTCAAATGCAAATAGTAATCTTAGTCTGAACAAATCTGCAAATCTTATTTATAAACAACAGTAAAAAATCTAAGTGAATAAACCGGGTAGGGAGAGGTTTAGAATTTTGTACCAATCATGATATTTTTTCTTCAAAATTTATTTTTTGTTCCATTTATTCTTCTTCTTTCTTTTCATTTTCTGTTAAGACAATTTAATATTACAGATCAGAGTTTTTCTTGACAGATTTTTTTTTGTTGGGGTGGGTGGGCTGGAAATTGCTTTTCACTTTCTATAGCCTGGATTAATCCAACAGTTATTGATATGGACTTGTACATGTCATAATTGGATGAATGCTCTTTAAAGAAATGGACATTTAAATATCAAACAGGCAACAGTTTTTCAAATAATTTTAGCCTTTTTTCAACACAGGTGCTTGTGTAGTAAATTTGTTCCAATGTCCATCCAAGAAGGGAATATTGCCAATCTCTGTAGCTCTTGGAAGAGAAATGTGTGTGTGTGGGGGGGAGAGAGATAGAGAGAGAGCACATGTTACACCCCCACCTCTTCCAAGGCACCATAAACCAATCTGTTAAAAAATAAATAACATGTATCCATGTATACAATGATTGGATTGGTGTGAAATTATGTGTAATAACTATACTATTCAGTAAATTATTTTGTCCTTTCAGAGTCTACTGACACATAGCAAATAGGCATTTTGTCCGCTGGATGTGGAAGATACTTGGTAAAAGAAATATAAAAATATTATTATTACGTGTAGTGAGCATGATTCGCAAGACCTTCCCATCCGAAACCTACACAGGATTCATGTATTCTCGCTTCTGACTGACGAATCTAAAAATTTATGACAGTTCTAGAAATGTGTGTGAATGTATTATGTGTATAATGGCAAAATAAAAAATCAGAAGCTACTGAGGTTTTAAACTTTATTGGCTGAAATTACATGTTCAGGTATTGAAAAGTTGATGGTGCTCCTGAATTATTGAGTCCTTGTCATGAAAACCAAATTCTTTCTGTACAAAGAGGCTACAGCTGATGGTGGATGGCTTATTTCATGGGCCCTAGCTTCATGTGCTGTATAATTCTTGCTGCATTCTTGCGGGATTCTATTTTTAGTAGTGAGATATATTTTTATCACAAAGTTTGTTTATTCAAGACAAAGAAGTATTACGTGAAAATTATCATTGGGTCCGTATTACCCTGGTAATGTCAGCAGGAAGTTAAAATGATTGGTCAGTATCTTTGCAGATCACTGTTTGTAAACAACTTTTTTATGATTGGTTTTAAAGTGGGTTCATATTGGTGGACATGACCAATATAGTGTAGTAAGAGACCACATGACCAATCTCACAAGACTTCAAATAATGCATTGGGGTTCTAAATATGCAATCCTAATATTTGTTTTCAGACCGAGTCATTAAAAGCCTTAAAGGAACAAGGTGTAATTTTTAATTTGTTGCCAGACTGTTTGTTCTTTGTCTGATTTTTGGATTTAATAATTTATTCCCCTGAAAACTCACACAAGTTGACTTTCTATAAAAAAAATTCTGAAAGATATTGATGGAAGTTTATTCTGAAATTGTTTGGAAACAAAGACTGTGACTCAAATGAGGAATTATTATTATTCATACATTGGACTACATCTGACATCATTGTCTTCCATATTTATATGTCGTTGGGACTTGAACCTGGATTCTTCAAGGACTTTTTAGTGATAGGACTTGACTTGTGTTTTCATTCTTAGGATCACATTTTGGAGTATATTCACAAACTGTAAGTCCTATTTGCAAATTTTTACATTGTTGTCTAGGGAAATAAATTGTTTTGTAAAAATATACAAAGCATGTTGGCTTTCACTCTTTTCTTTGTTACTGAGTATGAGCCCTTGTCACATAAAAGGACATAATCTGAAAATATGAGCTTTATTAATATCAGGTGACAGCTTTTGTATGTCTTTGAGCAGTAGTCTTCTGCTGACAATTTTTCTACCTCCTCATGTGCCTTGTTGCCTATAAACAAATGGAAATTGCACTGTCAGTAATTTATTGCCTACTGTATGCTGAAAATAAATCATGATGAATAGAGAGAACGTTAAAGTATTGTATATTCTGTGTGTGATCTATGTTGCAGAACAAAATGTATTTCAATATCTTTAAAAGTTTGGTTTATTACATCAAAGTGAAAGTTATAAAACCGTTGTCAATTTTAATAAATAATGGTTCAATATGATTTAATAAATAGCATTTATTAATAACATACTGACACAATAAATAAAAAATTACATCAGTTTATGAGTTATCAAATACCCACTAAATCAAGGAGAATAGGGTAGGCTAATCATATACTCTAAACTATAATATGTTTGCATCATTTAATATTTAACATTATCAAGACATTGTACAACAAATTAGCTAGTTTGAATGGATCCAGTTTCTTGTCAGTTTCTTGTCACATCGTCATGTAAACACTTGGGAATCAAGTCTCCATAAAAAAAATGCTTATTACCTAAAGCTTTCTCTTCTTCTGTATAGTTCTGCTCCCTGGCCTATGTCGACTACGACTCGCCAGCATGCTTCCTGTCTTCTGTCTTGTAGTCAGAGTAGGAAAAAAAAAAAAAAGAGCTGACACTGCATCAGGCTTCAAAAGCTAACATTTTGGCTCAAACCCAATGTTTGCACGAGTCTTGGGGTCTTTTGAAAAACTCATACTCGGAATGTCTCGGTCATAAATCCCTTCTCTCTTTAATTTGATCGCCCATACAAATCACCTTTTTGGGGTCCTTTGAAAATGTGACAAAAACTAATATTTGTTCGGATTTGCTATTATTCACACAATTTAGAGCTGTACATTGAACCATCTTGTTTCTATTTGACACTGAATATGAATATGCCTGTTGTACGGGAATCATCTCAAATGACATCACATCCTGCTTATTTGAAAGGGAGATAACAACTTGAAGGTATGTTCTTTCCATTTGATCTTGG
Source organism: Potamilus streckersoni (assembly GCA_016746295.1). Classification (NCBI taxonomy): domain Eukaryota; kingdom Metazoa; phylum Mollusca; class Bivalvia; order Unionida; family Unionidae; genus Potamilus; species Potamilus streckersoni. The sequence goes on along the minus strand of JAEAOA010001671.1, from coordinate 701,243 downwards.
AATTCAGCACCATATTTTTTATTAAATGTTTGTGCAAATACAATAAATGCGAAGAAAAAAAATAGTCGGGATAGATTATATACACCAACTACTACTTATCCTTCTATTTGTCCCCTTTAAATGGAACAGCCTTTAGCAATTTGGTTTGAAAGTGACTGTATTCAGCCAGCCATAGGCCAGTAAAGATTTTTTTTTTTTGGACTAGAGCTTTCATAACTTCAATAGTCTGATGTCTAGTTCATCTTAACATGTCTGAAACTGTTTAAAAACTAGTGAAGATTCAGCTGGACAAATAAATTACTCAATCTGTTAGTACCTCTGGCAACAAACCCCAAATTTATGGTAAATTCTAAGCCTGAACTGGTAATATATTAATGAAAGAAAATGTAATTTCATAGAGACTTCACTTATCTTTAAATACACTATAATATGCTTATTTTTGCACAAAAAATATGCTTATTTTCACATACCTTGCATATGTTTATCATCTATGAGCTACATAACCTATGTTGCTATTATTATTATTATTATTATTATTATTATTATTATTATTATTATTATAAATTTATTATTATTATTATCTGGGTCTCTCCAGTTTGTTAAGTATAATCAGTAGAACAAAACATAGACCTCAATCTGATGTCTCATTATATAATGGCAGATCACGGTCTATGATATCTGCTTTTAGACTCAACTTGCAAGCAATTATATACAGAAAATATCTCTTTTTTTTATAAAGCTGACTTAGGATATATTCCTCAATTAGTGGACCAACTTCTTCAGGTGTATACTTTGTTTCGAAGTCACCTGAAAAACCAGAGTACAGATTTATTAGGCCATATGCATTTCATTACAAGCTCTAAATGAAAAAGCTAGGCAAAATTGTCAGAAAATTAATCATTCTACATATCCAGTGTCCAATTATTTAACTATAAAGCAGTGAGTTTTTCACTTTTACAACAACACTACCACTGAGAAAAAAGAAATCTGCCAGGAATATCTATTAAATAAAGGGAGAGAACTCTAGACTTGAAAAGATTCAAACAATTCTTAAGTTTTGAGGAAATTATGCTTTTGCAATTACATTAATTAACTTTCATTGATTGCAACATTTTTTTTTTCATATGGAGAATACTTTTAAATTCATAATACACTCCACTACATATTCCTCAGTAACAGTCATGTGGTCATTGTCCTTACAACTTGAATATATAATATCTGAACAAATTGGCTAATGAAAATAGCCTACTAATAGTTTTTACTATTACGACAAATGCAGACATACTGCACACATAGACACCTTAATTAAGATAATCCACTACAATTATAAAAACAGTTAAAAAATATGAAAAGTGCTATAAGATTTTACAAGTGCTGCACCATAGCTAAACTGTCACATGGATATTGTATGTGCCTATGTCCCCCTATAATGATCAAAATCTGAAAATTTGTTAAAATTTGGGAGACACTGCCAATATTGAATGTCATCTGGACTCACGGTGTAAGAATGTGCTAAACATTTTCACATTCACTTTTGCTTTCTAAAAGCATAACTAAAATTAATGAATTCGACCCAAATATGTTTTTGAATGTACTTTTTCAATATAATTTATGTCCAATAATTCTGTAGAATAATGAAAGAGAAAACTTTATGTACTCAAACAGACAGTATAACTCTTGATCTGCTGGCATATTATGTGACTGGAAAGCAGGATCTACATTATGCAGCTATACACAAAAATATATTCTAACATGAACCCATTTGACCTGTTTTATAGAATATGGGGAGAAATATTTGGCTGTCTATACAATACATGAAGAAATAGAGATATTTATCTTATATATACCTTGTTTTGGAGGCTTGGACATGTTGCAAACAGCAATACTTTGTATGATATAACTTCCAACATCATCACTGCTTGTGCAGTCATTGGTTGAGCCTGCATGCTGTAGTTTGGGTTTGTGGGTTTAATGCCATTTTTCAGGACATGATAGGCAGTAAATGGTTGCCAGGTAACTCCATCAACCCACAGAAAGCTACTGGCAAGCTTTCTTACATACCCACATTGGCTGAGTCAAGACTCAAACCTATGCAGTTTTGGGTGAGATGTCATTGAATCTGCAATGTTGAGCAACTTAGACCACTTGGCCATCATACTGTAGTACTATAGACAGTGGGAAATCAGCATAATGAAGCAATATTTTTATTTTCTGTCATGTTATAATTAAAATAATGACTTGAAAACAGGTATCTAGTTTAAAAGATAAATACTTATTTTTAATGCTGCAATTTGTTTTTAATCCCCTTATGCTATGCACTTGGAGATTATTTTAAATTGCCCAATAAAAGACAGGCAAAAAAATAGGTTTAAAATAGATGCGTCTTGTAATTCATTATTTCTTAATTACCTCCATTTGGTTTGAGAGCATTAATAATAAGCTCTCTGCACTTCATTCTCACAGGATCACCAACATCAGAGACAGAATTGGTGGCAGCTGCAGGTTTTTCTGGCTGGGAATTTGAATTTGAATTCTCTCCTTCCGATGTGTCCACATCCCTTCCATTCTTTTCTGAATTTTTAGATTCCTTCTTTGAGCCTCCTTTGCTGCTGGAGTTGGATGTTGGGCCATCTGAAACCAGAGGATAACCATGGATTACATAGCTCACCTCTACTTTTACTAGTCTCCAGTAGCCACTGTAAATACTATGTGATTTTATTTTTTAACCAAAGTTTGTTTTCAATATTTTATATTTACATTTTCACGTGGAATCTTTTTAAAATGTAAAATTATAACATTTAACTGGAGCTATATAGCTAATAGTGTTCTGACAAAGAGTGAACTCATTTGCTAAGCCATCCCCCAAGCCAGTTACCTGTCAAGGCATAAAAGATAAAAACAATAAAAAAGAACATTTTCTTCAATGATATTAGAGTAGAGATAATATATGAAGTTGGTAAAACCAGATAATAATTTTGTTTTTTTTATACATATTTATAAAATCATTTTTTTTAAAGCCCCAATGTTGCTGTATATCATAAATTTCAATGGTCATCCAATCTAACAAAAGTTTGGAAGGCTGGAAATGATTTGTTAAAAAAGCTGTTTGACATAAACTGTTCATTGAAAAAATCAAGTTAATTTTAAATGATGTTCAACTATTCAGTTTAGAATTAAGAGGTGCCACTCCTTAATTCAGTCAATGAAGTCACTTTTAATTCCATTCTTTTTTGGGAGTGCTACACAATAGTAATGTGATACAGTCGACAAATTCTGTTAGTGTGTAAATCTAAAAACAACAACATTTGCACATTGTGTACAAACTGATTCTACAGGGAATGAAGAGAGGCAAGCCCACTCTTTTAATGGATCGGACAAGAAAAAACATACATAGGACTCGGATGAATATTGTTGATCAGCAGGGGCACTAGAATACCTTGAAGTGTGAACATGGGCTGAAGATAATCCAACACTGCATGGTGTTTGCTTTGTAAATTTACAACTGTGACATCATCAAATCTGACCTCCAGGATGTCACTGATTAACATCAGATTATTTCATACACATGTGAAAAATGGTAGGGTTTCCTAGCTGGAGGGAGAAGGCTCATAATGTGATGAAATGTCAATGTTATCGGTTTACAATGTAACCCAATGATGTTTAAGACAAATATCTTTCAAGATTCAGTATTATTGCAAAGATTTGGTATATACAACTTTTTGCATATAATGGCAGCACTGGGGCTTTAAAATCCGATGAACTTTGAAAAGATATCATCACTGTCTACCCTACTTTACTCGGTGAAAGTCACAGGCTTTGAATAGCTTTGGAGTGACAGCCAGCAGTATATACAGTAGTCCCCCTTATAAACAGCCTCCAAGATCAGTGGCCACCTGCTCCTTACATCCAGAAACCCCTGGCACCAATGAGTTTGTGTTCAAAAGTATCCCCCCAAGAAAGGCGACCTCTCTAATGTGACTCAGTGGCCAGCATACTAGTGCAAAAATGTAAATTTACCACTCACAAGTGGCCACATTTTATTTTAATATGTGTCCAGAACCAATATTTAATTTATACAGCGTGTTAAGTAATCTAATGTCTGTTTCCTGATGTCAGGTTTTCGTAACTTAAAGAAGTGTTAGCTAAAGTACATGTACCACTAAGGTTAATATTATATCATTTACCCCTCATGAGAGCTACACTTCTTCTACAAAGCCAAGAAAGACTCAAATTTTAATCCATACAAAAAGGTAGGTATATGTAATACAAATAGTCTTACTACTGTGTGATCATGAGATGTCCAGTTTAGTCACTCTAATAATTGCTGGCAATAATTAAGATTACAATTATTGTGACAACAACAACAGCTAAGAAAAGTAGTATTGATGTGTAAAAGTCAGTGGGAAAATGGTATTGAGCTAGATCATTTTGATAATTGGTGGCTATTATCATTGACAATAACAGTCAAGATTACAAAACCTAAAGGACACGAGATACTATTGTTCAGATCAAATCTCCATGATGTTAATATGGTATCTCTTACATAATATAAAGAAACTGAAACACAGTAGGATACTGGACAGCAACCAATGAATCATGTGACAAGATCAATTCCTTTGAAAACACTGCATTTTGTTTAAATGCAAAAAAAATGTTTTATCAGTCTTGTAGTTGGCAACATAGGAACAAATTATTGCAAAAGGATCAATATGTCATCAAGCAAAAGAAAAGAAAAAAATTAGTTCAGAAGATAAAGCGAAAGTAATTTGAATGACAATGGAGGTAGAGTTTGAGGATCCTTGCGGAAAAATTTAATATTGGAAAGATTCAAATAAACAATATTGTGAAAGATAAGGAAACAATTCTGCAGAAATGGGAAGATGAAATGAATGGGGAAAGGAGGATTGTTAGAGCCAGGAGGTGTTTGTACCCTGATTTGAATGACAAGGTTTCTGAATGGTTTTTCACTACACATGCTAAGAACATTCCACTCAATGGTTTAATGATCCAAGAAAAGGCAACAATTTCATCAGTTTAAATTGGACATGATAACTTACTGCAAGTGTTAATGATTGTACAGATTTCAAGTCCAGCACAATATTAAGTGGTCTGTCTTTAGTGGTGAATCAGGTTAAGTCGGTAATGAAGTTATCAAGGATTGGAGCAAAAGACATATATGCAAGGATATCACAGCAAGGGTATTTTGAATTGTGATGAGACTGGTTTGTTTTTTTTAATATGTTGCCAATAAAGTCGCTGGTGCAAAAAGCGGACAATTGTAAAGGTGGGAAAAAAGCAAAGGAGAGATTTACAGTTTTGCTCTGTACAAGTTATTATGGTGAAAAACTGAGGCCACTGTTGATTGGAAAATCACAAAATCCAAGGTGCTTTAAGGGATATAGTTGGACAAATTTGAGTCACATATGAAGCAAACAGAAAAGCATGATTGACAGGACAGGCACTTGAGTCCTAAAATTTAAAAAAAAATCATAATCAGCAGAATAAAGTACAGAAGAGAAAGATCCTGCTTTTCCTTGATAACAGTGCTGCACACCAAAAACTGGAATTGTCAAATGTCAAGGTTTCATACAACTTCAAAACTTCAGGCCCTGGATGCTAGGATAATTGACACAGTCAAAGTGAACTGCATGATAAAGCTGCTGAGACATATTTTGTTCCTAATGGATAATACATCAGCTGCATCAAAGAAAACATAAAACATTGACTCTGCTGGGTGCAATCCAATGTCTGACATCAGCATGGGATGTTGTGACAAATAAAAGGTGCTTTGGAAATGGAATTTTCCAAGAGGTTTCAGGTGTACCAGAGGCAGAGGAGGAAAACTGGGATGATGAGGACTCTCTTTCCCTTATACCACCTGGAACAACCCATAACCCTTCAGTGTGATGATGCATTAGATACAGAGAACACAATTTGTGATGACTGGGAGTCATTAATGTTACACAGTGCTGGAAATTCCAGTGAAACATATCAGGATGAGAAAAATGACTGTGTTTTGTCACAACATGTGACAATCAAGAACCAACCAAACAGTGCATTACACTGCAGACTGCATGGTTACATTCCACAGAATTGATGGATTACGGCCTTGCTACAAACAATGTTGAACTTGTGGACAAACTTGTAAATACACAGGACATTCTCAAAAAAGACAAGAAAGCATGAGACAAATGACACTGGATAAATTTTTCAAGCCTAAGAATTCTTAGGAACATCTGTATTGTGTAGAAGTCTCTACTGGTGACAGATGATGCTGTCTATAATATTATTATAAAGACAGTTTTAAAACTATTAATGTTTATTCATTCTTTTGAAAAGGAATTAAGAGTTTGTTTCACACTGATTTAACAACATGCATGTGATTTTTAAATGAAAATATTAAATGTTTCAAAATTAAATGTAGTTGTGACTTTGTATGTATTTACTATTCAGTTTTGGCATCCCCCTCTAGAAAGGACACTGTCCTTATAAGGCCACTTCCATAGTTTATACAACAACAATTACCTAGGTAGCCATATAGGTGAGGCTTCACTTGAAAAGCATGCATCCTGCAGTCCACTTAAATTCTTATACTCACTGACATTTCCAATACATTAGCATATCACAATATACAATGTATAAACAGCAATATTTAAAGTTCATTTTTAAAGTAAAAATCATCTGTCACTATTGCATTGTTTTCCTTTCTGGAACAGAAATTACCCTTGTTCAAATACAAAAATTGTATCCTCTCCTTAGATGAAAATTTTTAGAAAGTTCAACATAAGAATTAAGATAGACAGTCTGGTTCCCATGTCACAGGCCTATGTGTAGTAGTAATCCTCCATTTTAAGGTCATTAACTACCCATGGAATAGAAGGAAAAATGGCAAAAGTGACAGGTAAGTATTATATTGTCAAAATTAGTTTTTCCCCCCTCCCTCCATTTTAATATTGTTAAGGCATAATGGTCATTATTACATTGCAGAATTTGCCAGTGTGGAGAAAAGCTGATGGCCTACAAACATAGGTATAAAATGGATACAATGACCCTTATGATACAAACATCCACTATTGTTAAGTTGGTTAAAAAAATACCATTGTTTCCAAATTGTTTTTGTAGAGGATAGATTCTTCCTGGAAGACTGGTCATTTAACACTCTCTACTGTGCCCTTATGCCTTATGCAAAAGGAGAGCACCTCTTACCTTAGCCATACCAGATTTGAATAGAGGACAAACATGGGGATACCTTGCCTTGAGGAAGTTTACTGCAGAAGAAGAGAAGCTCACCTGACAGCATCATAGACAAAGACAAGGCATATATTTTGAGTAAATGCAATCTGCTTAAAATCAGATCCCACAGTCTACATGGAGATTAGATGGACACCATAAGAGGTATTGTTCACCAATCAAATCACAACTTTCAAATTTGTGAAAGTGATGCAAGTAATTCAGAACATAATTACTAAATCTCCCTAACACAAATTTGCAATGCTTAGTCGGAAATGGATACTGGAAATTTAAAAGGTCACCAAAACATGAACTTTCAACAGTGTCTATCAGATCTAAGTGTAGGACTGTGGAGATCTGATTTTAATCGGGATTGGGTGGGGTGGTGTTTAAATGTATCATGCAAGCACTGAAGCATGGCAAAAGGCAACTAAAGCCTGTAAAAAATGAAACATGAGTCACAGTAGCTTCACCCATTGTAAAGATGCTTTATAATTCTATCAAGAACTGTACCTGAGAAATGAAAACCAAACATAAAATGTTACCAAATTCAGTGATGCATAAAATAGGGAAACAACCTACCAATAAAAAAAGGGACAAGTGCTCATAAAAATGCATCCCCAAGTTTCAAGATTCTAGATAATATATTATTTATAAAAAAAACACATGTAATCAATGCTACATACAAATGCTCAACCATATACCAGTAGAATCTGAAATGTAGGTCAGGCTGATGATTAAATGATTAGTGTGGTATGAAAAGAGATGCAAATAATCATCTACTTTAATGATTAAAAAATGAACAGTAAAAAAAAATGTGATGTCAGTGAAGTGTGAAATACAGGTCACAGTGGCCCATGCCTAAAATTTAACATAAATGTCTTTGTAACAGAATGGGCAGTAAATTCAAATATTTACTAGCCCTGCAGAATCTTCACTAGTACATTCCACAAAACAATGTTCGACATTTATCTAGATTAACAACACATTTTATTTCTTAAATATAAACATTGTTCAGAATTAAGAAGTCCAAATTGAGCCTTAAATGAACAAGTAAAATTACCTGAAGATATTCACAAGTTCACAAAGAAAAACAATGATTGAGTCTCCAGAAATTAATAACAAAAATCACACAAATCAGTGATAAATGCATTGGCACTGTGAGGATTTCTGCAACAGATATACTAACAATATAGTAGAATTGCCAAACATTTAAACATTCCAAACTGCTGCCCATTATGGAGGAAGAATACTTGAGATTCAATTAGATCAGTGGTTTTTAACCCATGGGTCATTATCCAAAACTGGGTTGTCAAGATTAGCCAAAATAATTGAAAATTTTCTACCCACATGGTCTTTTAGCACTTGATGGTTTGCAAGATTAACACCTCTAACCTAATCTGGGTTGCCTCCCTAATCCTAGTGACCTGAAACATTCTGATGGAAGTCAAAATGAGAAAGCATGAAGATACATGTTAACAGAAGTCTTGTATTTTAAGGTAATTGTCCTAATGAGTATATATGTACTTAACAGAATGCTAGTATTTTAAAGTACTTGTCCTATAAAGAGGTTCTGATAAAATACATATCAAGCTACAAAACCATATATACAGTTTATTTTATTACAAAATGTGTCATTAAAAGGTATCAAAACTAAAATATTATCAAAATCAGGGTTCTGAGCATTTGTTTTCAACAGGGCTCCAACATGTTATTATAAAAGCTACTTGTCTATGGGGCAGGCAACTATGAAAACTATTTGTTCTATGACAAAATAACATGTAACTAAAACAATCTAAAAAATCAGACTGATATATGTCAGAAAGAAGCAAACTGTCTAATCTAAAAATCTGACTGATATTTGCCAAACAGAAGGAAAAAGTTGGGTACACATACATATGACTCACCAGCAGGTAATAACTTCTTCCAACTTTTGATAAGTGACTTGGCAAGGGTGATGTTTTCCTCTTTGGTAGAAGCTTTTCTTACATTATTGACTGTCATTCCAATTCTGGTTTTCTGAATAAATCACAAAAGAATAATACTTTTTAAGTGTACAATAAGAGGAATAAGATATCTGACCCTAAAAATAGGACCACAGTTTTTCCTACAGTGTATTTTTTCGTTATTTTTTACTGACAGTGATATTGCTGTTTTGGTGATGTTACTTGTCTAGGCTCATACAAAAGTAACAATGATTGTTGAATCACAAAGAATAATATTCCAACTTTAGAATTCTTAACAATTTTCAGTAAATGTCTTTGTCCAAGAATTCTGATAAGCACTAGATATTCTCAGGGAAAATAAATTATGTATTTCCAGGTAAAAATCACTTTTAATTCAATAAAATAAAATTTCAACTCAAACTGGTCACAACATAATAATTTAACATGTCAATTGTTTGGAGCCTGATCATCTTATCTCTATTAAGACAACATTTAAACCACCAGTTTAAGATGCAAAACAGATTCCTGGGTGAGGGTCAATTTTTTCTTCAAAAATTAGAAGTGTAACAATAAACACGTTTCATATCACATACTCTAGGTATGGGCTTAACTTGATGATTTTTACTCTGAGAAAGAATAAAAATAAATAAAGCTGTTTACTAAAAACTGTCACTAATACTGAATCAAGGTCAGAAACTAGATACAGTGTTTCTATTATTATGTGTTTATCATAATAAAAAAATTCAGTCAGGTCATCTCATAAATATTTGATGATTTTTCAACACATGGACATTGTTCCCACATGCCAGGAAAGTATCTATTTTAATCCATGCAAAGTTGAAAAAAATCTGAATATCCCTACTGATGTTTTTTTTAGGTTTGTGATTTTGGCAATTACTATTATTAGCACCAATAATTATCAAGATGACAGAAGCTCATTTTGGAGAAGCACAGTATTGTTCATCTCAGTTCATGGTGACATTCAGTTACCAGATTTCAAAAAAATGTTATGTTAGCTGCTGAAGCTTCTGTTTTATACATTATGAAATATATTTGCAAGGGGTACTGCACTAGAAGCAGGTGATCATGTGACAAACTAAATTCCTTTGTTAACAGTGAACAATTTCTGTAATAATTACAACTTCAGAAATTAGCTGGTGCATATTGTTGTTAAATATTTTCAGTATGGAAGGAAAGGAAAAGCTATTCAACGAAATGAAAGAGTATTTTGATCACTGATAAAAGAATGATTCAAATAGACATTCAATGTTATACATCTACAGCAGTAAGAAAATGGAATGGACATACAATGATAGTTACAATCCAATATTTGGAACTTGATTTTACCAACAAGATGATTTTGCAACACAACTGATTATTCACTACTATTTTAAATAACATTGAAATCACTTTGGTCCTTGTTTCATCCTTGGTTTGCCAGAAAGAAGCTTAGTTGCAAAGCCAAGCAAGGTAGTTTCCTCTGGATTACAAAATTTACTGCATCACAAAAGTTAATTCATTCTCACACTGAACTTCAGATGAAAAACTATTGAATAAGCATCTTGGTATGATCAAATACAATATATAATAAGTCTTAGTGAAGATATGTTAGAACTCAGATTATTGTGTCAAAATTATTTTACTTTCTGTCTCAGAAAGTGACCTTGAAGTCTGACATCTGGATTCCAATATCAATAGGTTTCTTTATATCTTACAGAACAATCCATCTGTACGGTTTGCTATAGGCATACCAAGTAGAAATCAAGTGACTTAGTTTGCTATAGGCATACCAAGTAGAAATCAAGTGACTTAGTTTGCAATAGGCATACCAAGTAGAAATCAAGTGACTTAGTTTGCTATAAGCATATCATGTAGAAATCAAGTGACTTGCATAATTTAATTAGTAAGTGACAGTGATTTTGATCTTTTGAAAATCTTTAATAATTACTGTTATTTGTAACCCATAATGCAATAATCTGCAAATATGATGCAGGTATATGAAGCAGAATATTCTTGCACTGCCTTTGGTTAGTCACAGTAACCTTGATATTTGACTTTGGTTAGTCACAGTAACCTTGATATTTGACTTTGGTTAGTCACAGTAAACTTGATATCTGACTTTGGTTAGTCACAGTAAACTTGATATTTGACTTTGGTTAGTCACAGTAACCTTGATATCTGACTTTGGTTAGTCACAGTAACCTTGATATTTGACTTTGTTTAGTCACAGTAAACTTGATATTTGACTTTGGTTAGTCACAGTAAACTTGATATTTGACTTTAGTTAGTCACAACAACCTTGATATCTGACATTTTACTCTAAAATCAGTTTGTTTTAATCTCCTATAGGTCAACCCATCAAAGTTTAGTGACAGTACATGAAGAAGGACTAATGTTTTTTGCACTGAAACAATTCTCCTTGATCTCTTACAACCTGAATCTCAAAATGATAGCATTTTTTTCGCTACTAAAGATTGACCCACCCGCAAAGTTTCATTTAGGTACTGTATGCAACATAAATTTTAAGTTATCAAATGAAAACAAAATCATGTATGGTAAGATGGACATGAAAACATTATAGCACATAAAAATATTAATAGAGTAAATCACACTGGTAAACATTATGAAAACTCCACCTTATGGATAGAGTGTATGCAAAAATACAAATGGTGGTACATGTATATACTGTAACAATAAAGAAGGTTGATTGTTTTAGGCAAAAAGAACACCTCTTTTGATACCTGCAACCAGTGCCGGATTTAGAAAAAGTGAGGCCCTTAGCTATGGGGAGCTATAGAGGCCATATTTGAATCCGGTACTGCATGCAACCTCCATACAACACTTGAACCCTCTCCTTATGATCTCATAATACAAGTTAAATACCTGGAGGACATCCAAATTCATGGGCATCTCTTGTAGGGTCTTTAGCAAGTCAATTGTAGAACTGTGGTCCTGAAAAAGTAACAATTTCTGTTTTGAATGAATAATTAATTATGAGATGACCTGCTAAAGCAAGCAAAATTCATTATTGTAAATACTGCAATGCACAGAAAAGCAATATTTACTGTTCCTGCACTTTTCTCAGCTATTCAATGCTCATGCACACTTTCTATTGGCCACCTCGACAAATAAGATTTCTCAATCATTGAAACAAGCATTGCGGTTAAACATCTGGATGAAATCTTCCTGAGCTCGATAGAATCACATGACAGCTCGTGAGATTAAGGGAAGATACTCAGTCATAACATTGCCTATGCTAGTCTGGTTCTCTGATTCGTATGCTCAGTATAGCAGAGTGCAATGCAGGGAGTTTATGAAATAGGAAACCAGAATATGCCTATGATTGAAGGATAGATGATGCCATTCCTAATCAAACACATTGGATATTAAATAAATCCTGATTGTATTTTGCATATCCTTTGCGGAAAAAAAAAACTCATGCAAAAAAATGTGTGTCAATTTTTTCCATTGTGCGACCCTGACGCAAGCACAACTGTGCTAAAGGGAAACACTGTGATATATATATATATATATATATATATATATATATATATATATATATATATATATATATATATATATACACACACACATATACACAGAGAGAGAGAGAGAGAGAGAGAGAGAGACATTATCTTAATTTAATGATGTGTTCTATCTGGATTTAGTATGCCATATTACTGGCATACACTTAAGATTGATTCAGAACTGTACAATTTCAGTAACACACAATCTCATTTGAATGGACACAGTACTGAACAAAAATGGGGTGGCAATCTAATACGAGAAATGAAAGAACATAGCAAAATGGTGACCAGAAAAAAGAATGAGGCATGCAGAGATGGGGGCATGGTGTCTTGCCCTTATGTACTTCACAAATGATTGTGCACCAAAACAAGAAATAAAACTATGAGTCAGTCTATGATAATTATAATTCAAGTTCCTGAACATCAAGTTCATTTTCTGGAAAGTACAGAATGAAATGCTCTCCTTTGCTTAAACTGCCTTCCATATGAGTTCTTTTTATCCATTTTGTGTAATAATGCAATATTGTGATCCCCTGACTACTGATGCCTTAAAAATGTTGACCTTAGAAAATTGGAATAACCAGTGGTAAATGGATTCTCTGTGCAAGTGTTGATGCAAATCAAACATTTCATGTTATTTAGGATTTAATCATATGTGTTTTTAAATTTTAATGCAACTTTAACAGGTTTGGTCACATACTGCTACAGTGCCTTCAGTGTGGCAGTTTATAGTGATGTCAAGCACTGGGGCATCATGCCAGACAGTGGCATAATGTCACACACAGTCACATTATCCTGACACTAGGCTGATCAGTCCTACAACTAACCTCTAATGATGGGAATAGTTAAAAACTTTATAACTAATAGTTGGATCAACTTAGCCAACTGTTAAACAAGTATAATCAGTTACTAAGAGCAAATTTTGAATTTTGATAGTTATTGTTACACATCTATGCTCTTAAAATATGTAACACAAAAGAGTGAAGATTACAAGCTTTGTAAAATTAAACAAATAATTTATTTCCCTAGAATACAAAGTAAAAAGCATATGAACTTAAAAGTATTGCAAATTAAATCCCATAAAAAATCCAAGAATTAAAGACACAAGTCCTAGTAATAAAAAGTATGAATAAAGCTCAGTTCAAGTTCCGAAGAGACACAAAACTGAAGGTGATGACATGTCTGTTACAGCCTGTGAAGCGCTATGTATCAGCAGTCATTTGTTGAATCACAGAAATCCATGTTTAAATTCAGTATAAATTCCAATTAATGTCTTTATCCATGAATTGTATCCGAACATTTTTGAGAAAATAGTCACTTGAATTCAATAATTTGAAGAAAAAAAAATTTTGCCCAAACTAGTCGCAATATAATACAACTTAAAGTGCAATATGTTAAAGCACAACTGCTAAAATCCTCACAATCACATAATTCTGTTTGACCTCAGGCCATAATCAGCATTTTCTAAAAACAACTGTAACCTAATGCAAAATAACCTTTTAGAATGATCTAATGAGCCTTGTTTATTTACAACACAGTAGCCTACAAAATTCACATAGTAATTTCCAAAATCCTGACCCTGATCAACATATTTACTTATCTGTTTACCTGAATATTAATCCTGATAATAAGCTCATACACATGAGAATAATGAAGCTATTATTAGTTGTCTACATAAATAAAATAAAAAATTTTAAAAAATCTCAGGTCAAGCAGAAATGAACTCAATTTTGGACAAGGTCATGTCCAGCAAACAATGTTACATTACAATGACATATAATGAAATAAAATAATTAAAACTAACAGAACAACAATTAAAATTACATAACAGTTATACAGTTTTATCTTTGATCAAGAGTTCAAAATGTTAATAAATTTACAGAAGTAATATCTTTTAATGACATGTATACTTTAACCTGAAACTAATATTACATTTTTTCTAAAGTGCTGTGTGTTATTTTTGTTCTACAATTTTATTAAATGACACAACTTTTTATGGCTGATCAGTCATATGTAACTGAAAAACTTTAGTAATCCACCATAATCCTTTCATTGATATGTGATGTATCTATAATTTAAAGTATTGAAGGACATGGTTTTCATGTTTGTCATTGTTGACAAATACTACAAAGGATTTTACATTTATTCTTAACCAGATCATCAAATTTTTATTAACTCAGCAATTTAACAGCTTGATCATGTAATCATGACTATATGTTCCTTTTTATGAAAATTTGCACCTATGGGACATCATATGGTGTTATATTTGTAGTTGTGAAGGGAAATAAAAAATAGATCAACTTTAGTGGCATGGAATTTTACTGACCTTTGTGCTCTGCATACAACTAAAAAGAAGTAGTCTTCCTTTATACACAATCAATTATTGAGTTTCACAATTGATTATCTTATTGGTTGCTCAACCAACTGTTGATTGATTATAACTGATAATTGGAACAACACTAATAACCTCTTAATGCTGAGCACTAAGCAAGGTCGATTTTAGTACCATTTTTGCATGTCTCTGGTATGACTTGGCCATGGTTCAAACCCGCAACCTCCCACATTCTATTTATATAAGCCATGACCTAAACCTGTCATCATTTAACCACAGTAGAAAATTCAGTTTCAGATTTCTTTCTCCATGCTGGCATTGGCTTCAGGCTCTGTTGATATTTCTCTGCTATCAATTGTGACAGTTTTTGGTTTGGTTATTTTCAAATTTTTCAACCGCTTACATCAAAATAATCAAATCACTGCTTCAATATTGAATTTATTCAAAGTTTTGATCTGAATCAAAAAATGCTTATCTACAGTGCACTGGTACAAGTGCCATAAACATCTGTGTGGCTGCTTTGTGGCATTTACTTATTGATGTCATAAATGTGATGATAAGAACAACAAATAAAACAAAACCTTTGTATTGTCTAGTTGAAATGCCACTGTGCCAATTTGGCCTGCTAACCAGTGTGCCATTTTGGCCTGCTGACCAGTTACCAGTGTGATTTACTCTATTAATATTTTTATGTGCTATAATTGGGCACTAAAATTAAATTACAATAAAAGTTTTTTGAAGGATGAGGTTTGGCTGTTAAAAACCAGAATACTATGTTAAAAATTAACAAACATCTTTCATATAAAAGATAAGATCTGGATTCATGGAAAGGACCAAACAGATAGCTGATTTCTGGTCAGCTTTTTTATTTATTGTATGATTCATTACAGGCCTTTTTGTTCTTAGATTTTTAGTTAGTACAATGTTTGCAATACTGCTGTGAATTTCATATATCTTTGAATTATTTATCTGAAGTTTGGTTGGGGTTTTTAATTAAAAATATCCCCAGCTTTAGAGATGTATACAGTCTCAAATTACAAAATCTGCTTTCCAATACAAATGTATTGTTCTTGATGACTGCTTAACTTCTTTCTGGTTTGGTTTCAGAGCCATTCAAGAAAGGTTTCACTACTCCTAGTCAGTCAGATGGAATATTATTCCAAAGGAAATAAGGAAAAATACAACAATAAATTAATTTCACAATTATCAGATGAACTGGATGAGAAGGTAAACTTCTTGCAATTACATTATGTGTGCCACCCCACCCATTTTTAACATCAACACCATCATTGCTGTTGACAAACTATACTGTATCAATAATGTTTCAACTAACTCATCTAGTGTGGTCTTGTATGAATTTTTTAACATAATGTTGTCACATACAAATGTAATGGGTGGGATTTTATTATGCATACCAGTATGCACAACAGAAGAAAAAAAAAATATATTTTCACTTTAGCTACAGAAAATACATAAGAATAAAAAGTGTTACATCAGTTTTTAAGTATTCATGTAAATATGTAAATAATGTTGGGTCAAAGTATTGATCAGTTCCACAAAACTAACTGAAATCACCTTAATAAATAAAACTACTTATATTATTATTATTATTATTATTATTATTATTATTATTATTATTATTATTATTATTATTTTTAGCAAAATAAACAATATTATATCATCCAACATTTTTTCTCCAAATCTGGCAAATTAAAATCAAATTCTAAGATGAAGTTCTTTATTGATCTTTTTTTTAACTTTAATCTTTTAATCAAACAATAGTATGTAGATATTATCAGAATGAGACTGTTTCAGAAGAGTTATTTACCCCTGATATAGAGATGGCCGTAACGTCTCCTTGAATCACATATTCATTACGTTTAGCTAACTGTAATACCATGCTTGTTACATAAACAATTAAAGTAAAAACTTACTCATTCGAAGAAAGTTGAAAATAATTAAGATATTATTCTTAAATACTATAATAAACATAATAACAGCTTGTGCACTTAAAGATAAGAGAAAAAAAAAAAAACGCAACGGATACTCACCGCGGTATTACTGGAGATCATTTTCTCCAGCTTTTTTCCTATCTTGAAAACCTCATCTGCGTTCGCCATCTTCATGAAGAACGGTTGTTTGAAATAAACTACAGCAGTGTATTGTTTATTAGTATATAAAGGGATTTTTTGATTGTTTTGCCAGGGATTATACGCCAATTATGGCTTGCGCTCCGTCCTCGAGCAACCGGAAATATATATCTGCCCTGGACTGGTTCCATTTTCATATTTCTTTCAACGTCCTGACACAAATTGCGATGCCGGTCTTGTCACGACCTTTTAATAGCTCTAAACACTACAGATAATCCACTCTATATTGAACTATTGTCGGTACTCTTATTATTTAATCATGTTCGTTTAGATGACACTTTCCCAGGCAAACGAGAGGATTTTGTGGTAACAGGGTAAAAAAGATGATTAAAAAGATCTCTTTGCCAGGGATTATACGTCACTTATAACTTGCGCTCCGTCCTCGAGCAACCGGAAATTTTATTTTAAAAGATAAATCTTAACAATAAATATTTAATAAATTGTTTCTTTAATTCTGAAGTTATTTTCGGTTGTTATTATATATTCAATCGTGAAACTTTGGCAATTGAACCATATGGGCGACACTGCATATTACATCTTGTTTTCGTCCTGGAAAATGATATATGTAAATTTATCTACATTATTGTCAGTAATCATACATGTATACAAATTTATAGTATTCCAATATAAAAGGAATATTTTGAAATGAATTAAAAGAACCAATGGTGCTGCTTGATATAGGGATAAGTATGCGTCTTTTGAGATAGATTGTTAAAAGGGGTAGAGGTTTTTATTGGGCCCTTAACATGGGGGCCTGATGGAAATCATACCACGGCAAATTTGTGTGGGTAGAGCACCCTGTTGAGAAATCCGTGTTAAGAAGGGTCAATGTATTACTTGGGTCTATGGGAATTTAACATGAATGATACACTAATGGGCACGTTGGAATTTTAACATTGCTGGGACACATTAGGTCTCCTGTGGGAATTTTCATCTGATTAGGGTCTGTTATATATATATATATATATATATATATATATATATATATATATATATATATATATATATATATATATATATATATATATATATATATATATATATATATATATATATATATATATAACTTGCATTGTTTGCTAGTTTTTTGTTGTTTTTTAAAGAAAAGTATTTAATTATATTCTATTGCAATGTAGGAATATATGATAGACTTATTCTTCTCCAAAATCAATTTTATTTTCTACTTGACATGAATTATTATTTCAAAATTATCTAAACAACTAATACGTTGCTAAGATATTCACTTATGATTATTGGTTTAATATTAGGATCATTATTAGTACAAAAATTGTGTTTATTTTGGTCTTGAACGTAGGATATTGTGATTCCCTTAGCAAACATGACATAGTCCGGGCTCTATATTACAATTTATTAACAGATCTTCTCATCATAACTAATGTTTTATCTTTTAAAAATTTAGCGCCTTCCAGACGAAATTGTCCTTTCAGTAATAGATTTATTAGAAAATAGTGTGACCCAAAGTAAATTAGAGTACTATATAACAGAGCTGTTTTAAAAAAAGTTTAAGGGCCATAGGCACAAACTCTAACCTTAAAAGCGACCAGAATTGCGCCTCAATCTCTCAGTCTCAGATACAGAGTATTGCATTCCATTTCCATATGTGTCATTTTGTTACATTTATTAATATATTACTAAACTGCTAGTACAACCGACACCAAAATTTTGTTTTTGGGTCGCCGTGGGGCTCTAAACATGTATTCGCGTACCTATGCCTTAAAAGGGCACTGCCATATAATCTTGTCACTAGAAAAATTAATTATTCGCGCTTTAAGATCTGCCAGAATCAGTTGTATTATTGTTGTGTCTCGTTGTTCACTTGGGCTGGAATTTATTTCATCTAATTATTTAAATCAAGTGATTTTCTCTGGAAATATCAAGTACTCGTAAGATTAAGATTCTTCGACAGAGACATTCACCGGGAGTTATAATTGAATTCAAACCTGTAATTATTTTACTGAGATCAACAAAAGACTGTTAGTTCAACAAAACGATACAGACCACGACAGACAAAGCAAAACATTCAGCGTTGGATTTAATCTGGATTTCAACTAAAGTTTATTTTATTATTAGGCATTGTGTCTATGATTATTTTGGGATTTAATTCGAAATATTGTAATTTGTTTCATTTTCACTTGGCCTTATTGGGAAATAAACTATTTGTTGAACTTTACAAAGTGTGTTGCTTGTCGCTCTTTTCTGTTATTTCTTTTGAGAGCAAAGACTTGTAACACATACACAAGAGAAATTTGCAGTTTTATAAATAAGTGGGTTAAAAGTAGAAGGAAGATCCACAAAGACCTATAGTTTGAACGACATTCAAGATAAAACTCTTACAATGAAGTGAATACAAATTTGAGACAAAAAGCTAACAATTATTTTGAAAAAAATATTTTTCAAATTTATGAACAGCGTGGTGTTCTGCACACAGATGGAAAATTTGAGGGCAAAATCGAAGGTAAAAATATGTACAGAATATATTTTTTAAATGCCAAAAAAAATCTATCATTTGTCAGAATAATTACTGGTGATGAGCTAATGCTGTCTAGGGTGAAAAACAATAAATTTAAAGAAACCAAATTAGCTGTCACTTTACATAGTAAAATTATCTACATTGCTAATGAACGAATTATATTACAACAATCAGAAATACAAGTACAGTGATAGAGTGAGACTAGAAATTACATATGATGAACTAATTAAGCATTTTATGAGAAATACAAATTTTACACTTCCATGAACAATATCATAGGAATTTATTATATTTTAAAAAAGAAACAATATTTAGTATCTCACAAATGAATAAGAAAATTCGCATACATTTTGAAGAGGATTAAATGGTGTTCCAATTCAAGATTTTAAGAGTTAAGGTCAAATCTTGGTCATATTTATGGGCAATCCTGGGCTCAAAGGGCCAGATGGAATGCTCGACAGTAGGGTCAGGGATAAAAGTAGGATGCACATTTGAGATGCAAAAAAAAAAAAAAAACCGGTTCCCGTGCTCATCCAAGACGCAATCTTTCAGGAAGAAAACATGAAGAATTCCAAAAAACAACTACCAAAAATCTTATCTATTACCAAAGTATGGTAGATAACATCCTTCGGAATTAACTTTATATGGCTTCAAGCAACATGTATTTTGATTATCAGCAACGCATACATTGTTAATAAGCAAACTATTTGGTGGCAAATGTGACTTTGACCCAACTTAAAATTTATATGGTCTGCTTGCTGTAGTAGACATTATGGTATGAACAATGTTGATGGGTATTTGATTGTCTAGTAAGGTATCTCTATACTCGGCAAAGTGATATATGCACCTAGTGCATGACTTTGTACTACACTATTTTCTCTTTTTAAACATCATGTGTGTGTGTATGTGTGTGTTTTTTCCCATTCACCGATACTTGTAACGAGATCATATGTGTTCACTGGGGGATTTACATGTAATGTAAATTTAACAAAGCTTAACTCCATACAAGACTGTAAACCAACTATAGGTGGTGCTCTCGATTTAACAATACAGAACTCGAATTCATGTGTATATTCAAGTGCATTTACATGTGAGATTGAATGTGCCCATTCTATTTAATAATTTGCCGTGATATGCAGATAGTGTATTTAATGTAGATTGAAGAGGATGCTTTACGCCTAACTTTTGGAATATATGCGAGGGTATGATGTTAACTTGGGAGCCAGTATTTAATTTAAAATCAATAGAAACTAAATTAGGTTCCACCTCTATCGCCGCATACGCCTGTCCATTAGCAACTATATCCCTTTTTACGCTGTCAATATATAAACCCTGGTATTGATATTCATTGGTAATCACACTGACCGTTTTTGATCTACAGACTTTCTCAAAGCGATTGAGTTAATGACACTTATTGCAAGTCTTTCCTTTCGACTGGCACTTGTAATGGCTTGAATGTGTTTTGTAACCGCAGTGTCCACAGGTCGCGTTCACGCTCCGTCTGGAAGACGTGGTCCATTTCTTCTTCGACTGTAGTTCTTTTGTCTTGGCCTGTCGTTGAATTGTCGCATGCCCTTCTGGTCTGGCTGATGCAGACATGGTTTGTAGCTGCTCCTGGGCATATTCATGGCTTTTACTGATGTTAATAGCCCTTTCATAGGTCAACTTCACCTTCATTATTAATTTTTTCTCGTATTCTTAATGACGATACCCCGAAAACAATTCTATCACGAATCATGTCGTCTTCGTCTTTGAAGAAACTGTCCTTTGCCAAGAGTTTCAATGTAGTCACATATGTCTATTGTCACGGAGTCTCGAATTTCATTGTTAAACTTAAATCTGGCAAAGACCAGATTTAATTCTGGTTGCACGTGATATTTAAATTTTGTAAATAGCGTTGATGGATCCTTTTTTTCTTCATCCATCAGAGTCCATTCGTTGAAAATATCTCTACATTTGTCGCTTACCCAAGGTAGAATGTAGTTGGTTTTGACCGCATCACGTCTACTCATCGGTCGGTTAAATATTATTTCACAGTGTTGTTAGAATTTAGCCCATGATGTGGTAATGTTGGAATTGTCCCAGTCCTTGGTAGGTGTTGGCACGCCGGAAAGATCCATCTCGAAGGTATTAAGTTCGTATGCAGAATTTTCAACGTTTTTATGGTTTTAAATTCGTGCAAAATCTTCCGTGGATTGTAAAGTTATTGTTTCAAAATAGCCATGTGTGATCCATGTGCTATTCCAATTATAATCTCACCTCTGACACCATGTGTTATTGTGTTAAAACATAAGACTGTTCTAACTACCAATAACTTTAATATATACAAGTGATTACTGTGAAGTCTTAACAAAGAGTGGTATCAAAGAGGCAGAAGCCTGTAGATAGTACCAGTGGAACTATGACTCATGCAGAGAGCGTGCTGATTGGTCAGTTATACATGTATACTGTTACACTTATTATTAAGTAATCTGGTCACTTTCAAAAACTGCAAATGCAGTATAAGAAACCAAAATATTGCAACATTATCAACGGTAATGACCATGATTTTCTGATGATTTTAATGTAAAATGGGTTATCTTGATGTCCACAATACAACACATGCGATTGCCTTGTGGATAAGGCTGTTACTCCTGTCTTTGCTACACATATTACAATCGGGTACGAATAGATTTTCATGAATTATGTGCACGGTTGTCATGCAAATAGAGTTCTTTCCAGATTTGATCCACGATTTTCATGCGAGTCTCTGCACCATAGACATTAACTTAATGAAGTTTGCATTGAAGGTACACGGTAACCTAGCGAATATCCTTGGACGTAACTATTCCTCAATATCCCCCGAAACAATCAAACAAATAAAAACAAAACAAAAACTATCTAATAAGCGTCCTCTAAATAATGGATATTAAAGATTGTTTTATGATTCATAAAACAGGCGTTTCTCATCCAGAATTTTGTTTCTGAACCTTTTTGTTTCGAACAATATTAGACACAAAAGCATCCTTTTTCCGTTTCGGCATTAGTTATAGCGAAAGGCATGTGCGTGATCCAACCGTATACCAGACCAAATGAGAAGCTTGTTGCGAAATGTTTCAAGTTCGGAAAAAGTCGAAAATAAGCCACCAATCTGGCAGTCGTGAATCTGTAGCAAGCACGGGCAACCCAGTTAGTATTTTGTAATCAACTGATTTGAGCATTTCATTTTCAAAGGAAGAATGTGGCAGTATTAATGCGTTAGATTTCCAAAAACTCGGTTCACACAATTTTCGTTAACTCTTAGTTGTTGTAGAAAAGTTGATAACTCCTGCAGTTTTGCATTAAATTGGAAACAAACGACGCAGTGGCTTCCTTACAGTAATAAGTTTTATTTCAAAATCAGTCTCCAAGTTCATGAATTAATCATTTATCGAGCTCCTCGACGAGTCGCCTAAGATGACGTCCATTAATTATGTCAACAACTTTTAGGTAATAATTTTACCACCCTTACCCCCATGCCAACAACTGTCAAGCTTTCAGTGACATCCCAATAAAATTATGACATTTTTTTTTTACCCCTCCCAATAGTATTTTATACGGTTGGCAATTTATGCTAAAAGTAGAGTTATGGAAATTAAAAGGTATGGTAATAAATTTTAATACATTTTTTTAACTTGTTAAACAGATTTTAAATTGACTTTAATACGTTCAATTCATGAAAAAATCGAGACCTTATATTCTAGCTTCTATCTTTCCATGGGGAAGCCAAATGTTACTCAATTGTTATAAAGGGCATATTCGCTGATTCATTCTGTGCTTAACATTTCTCCATTAGCAATAGTTCCATCAGCTGTCAGTCTTTTGGCTGCCGCTTGCATTGGCTGAATTCTTTGAAGTTGAGGAGTATGTGGTAATTGCCTAGGCCCAAGATCGCATTGTCAGTGCTGTTGCACTTGCTTTTTCAACATGACTTGTGAAGCAACATAAAAGTTTCAGATTTTGCAGTCCCTTTCAAACGATGACAACTGAATAGAAGGACAATATAGATGATATGGAAGAATTTTTAATATGTGTGCATTTTCCGATGGAATTACTTGTGGATTCTTTATGGGTGATGAGATTCGTGGGTATGTACACGGCAGGGACATCATTTAAACTTTTTTGGGAGGGGGGCCATGTTAATTTTCATACATAGGCTACAGCAATTTTATGGCACATGCAAATGGAGGTGTACATTTGCTTGAAGTGAACAAGAGTATGTTATCAAAGTGTACAGTATTTGTAATGTATTAAGGAGCAATAGCTCATGGACTTCAATATATATATATATATATATATATATATATATATATATATATATATATATATATATATATATATATATATATATAGCATCTATACATATGACATAGATGCTATTTAATAGAAGTCTATGGGTAAGCTATGCTATTTAGATGTCTATGGTACAGTGCAGTCTTTGAATTTAGTAACAGCTTCCCTTAAAAATTTGTCAGATGAATAACCACAATGGTATTAATCTTCAGTTTAATACCATATGTGCTTAATCTGTCTATAGTCTACAATATACATGGAATAAAGGGTGTGCTCACCAGTTATTATGTACTTTTGAGAGAGTGATGTATGTAAGGTGAAGTTATTTGCATTTAAAACATGTACAGTGGAGAGAATGTTAGCATACCTTTATGATCCTTTGATGTAATGTGACTGACATTTCTTTGGATATTGCACTTTTGGAAATTTTAGATGATCTTAGCACACTGATAAATAAAATGACTGCTCCCTTGTGCTCCAAAACTCAGCCTGAAATTGTCTAAAGTAAACTATCTTTTGCAGCTATTAAAATAGGGAAAATGAATTTTGCCAGACTAGATAAAACCATCTTCTGAAAGTGCAATGAATGAATTACCAAATATATAAAATGTAAAAAAGTTATTGACTCTTTTTCTTTTTTTTTTACAATTTACCGCTGAAGTTCAGGAAGTGAAAATGAGATAGTGTAACTAGCACGTTTTTGAAAGGTGCACATCTGGAAAAAGGCCAAGCTGTATACTCTATAACCTATATTAAACCCATAAATCATGCACCAAAATAAAGGGAATTAAAAGGTTCTTTTAACAATACCTTAAATATATAAGGTCTATTTTAAATAGTATAATTAGTGAGGAAACCCAGGGTAATTATTTTTCTTTAAAATTCTGCCCAGTTTCCTGATAATTTTTTGTTTTGTACATCTGCATTCATTTGCTAGTGTTTAGTCTACCTGCACAAAGTAGAATCATGTTTTTTACTATCACGCAGGCGGTGTCAGCATCTGATGTAAAGAGTTCTGGATAAGAATTGCATAAATTGTTTAGTTTACTTCTAGGTTTTAACTAATTGCATTTAAGACAAACATTGCATTTAAGATAAACATTGCATTTTTAAGATAAACATGTCCCCAAACCAAACCAAAACATTGATGGATTTTTTTTGTGAACACTGCAGAACAAGTGATACTAATTTATAATTTAGGGTTTTGATCTACATATGTACTATTGGCAATATCTCTTTAGATAATTTTAACTATTGGCACATACAACACATATCACATCTAACTACATCAATTATTTAATGTAAAAGAAAAAGGATTAAAAGAAAACAAGACATGCTGTTTGTTTGTAAAATAAATATAACACAACTTCAGGGATTAGGATTGACTTAAATTTAGGGAGAATACTACTAAGAAGTGAGATCCAAACATGGAGATAAGCAAGAAATGCAATATATATATATATATATATATATATATATATATATATATATATATATATATATATATATATATATATATATATATATTCACACACATCGCCTGGTAGCATGACCCCTGATATATAATTTATATATATATATATATATATATATATATATATATATATATATTAGTCAAACCCCCTTATCTTGACCTCGGTTTTTTTGACAACTCTGCATATGGTGAGTTTGTATGGTCCTGAAAAATTCTTATGTTTTTTTTGCCTGCTTATCGACCTCTGTTAAGTTGATAACCCGGTTATGTCGGGCATAAGTTTCAGTCCGAAGTGACGTGGACCTGCTTAATATGACAATATTTTACGAAAATGCAGAATTGGACGTCAGCCACATGCGTATGTTATTGTTTCCCTTTTGTTTCTTAAAGTACAATTCATATCTGAATTATGTTCGGAAATACATGTATAAAAGAAACAATGATCGAGGAGATACAAGTAATTAAATTAATAAGCAGTGTGCAGAATGAAAATTGCTAATTACCTTAATATTCAAAAGTCAAGAAATTGTTCCATATGCATGTAATATCATGACGATTTGTTTTATAGCATTTTATGACAATATAGCCATACATGTCAGCAATATTTTCAAAATATTTAGACATTATACACATATCATAATCTGCACTGGATTATATTGTTTTATAGTTAATATGAAGGAATATCAGTCTGCTTTTGTTTAATCTGACGCTGATTTTTAACGAATGATTCAAAAGCACGTTTTCTTACATATGCTAGGCACCATTGACACTTGCCACAAACAATTTCATTTTTTAAATGCATTCACTCATTTCATGAAACAGCATACACATGTACATGTCAACAGAAAATAAACTGAAGAAATTTATTACTAGCAGAATATCATCTATATATACGCTCATATATATGCACGGGAATGGATAATCTCAGGCACTTGGCTTCTATGCAATGGCATTCAAGGCCCCATAATTTAGTTTTCAGGCTTGAGCTCTTCTTAATTTGGCAAAAAAAATGGCTTCAATTGTTTTAATTTATTTTCAAAATTTATGTGAATACTTATAAAAGGGAACCTCATTTGGCTGACCCCAACCAAAGAATAAAGGAATCGGCACACTTAAAAGAATCCAAAGTCAATATGCAGGGCTGGTTTGCTTTGCAATAAAATAACCTTTGTATTTGATATCCTGTTGGTAAGTTCAAAGAAGGAGTTTGCTGCTAGCTTTCTAAAGTGAATGTTTTAAGTAAATGTATTATGAGTACCCATAAACAGTAAAATAGTAGAAAGTATAGCATCTGATACTCTTGTCATGTCGGTTTTACTGAACATTGAGTATCAGTTATATTGTTGTTATCCATCCATCTTCAAAAGACGATTGTGTAGAGTCTGACCATTGAGATGTATACAAAAATATGCACTGTTGTACTGTTTATGGGTATTCATAATAATGATGGCTACAGTATGTTTTTAAGCTTTTTTTTAAAAAACCTATCAGCATCATTTAATGTATTACACTTTATTATATGCTCATTTTTATTTCTCCATACATACATACATACATACATACATACATACATACATACATACATACATACATACATACATACATACATACATACATACATACATACATACATGCATAACATGCATGCATGCATGCATACATACATACATACATACATACATACATACATACATACATACATACATACATACATACATACATACATACATACATATGTGGAACACTGATGAAATTTTAAAGTTCCTTGTTTTGGGAAAAAAATAGCAGAATAGCAGATTTGTACTGGAATGTGAAGTTTGCAAAACTAATCCCATGCAAGATGATAGGGACTTAATGGAAATTATGGCAAGAACTAGGAAGGTCATATAGGTTCTCCATTGATTTGATGAAGTCATATCTTTGCACGGTTTCTTGTGAGCAAAATGAACGTTTGAAGGCAACTTCTGAATGCTTGTTGCTGATTGTTTTCTTTCACAGAGCACTTCCAGCACAGAGAATCTGAGCAGTCTGAAGGAAGGGCAGGATGTTATAGACATGCGGGTGTTATACCAAAAAGTCACGTTTGAAGTGTACTTCATTGGAATTGTGCCAAATATTAATATGGGGAATTCTCAGCAGCGAGACTCTGAGGCCCAGCTTATTGATCACATAGAAGAAGCACAGGTACTTTAACCATAAAACTCGGTAGAAATCAGTAAAATGGTATGATTTGCATATTTCAATGAACCTTTGAACATGTGGAGAAACTACTAGATGGAAAAAACCCAACAAGTTTTCAAGTGTTAAATACAGGATGTTTTGGAAAAATAAATAGGCAGAAAATTTTTTACTGTGGCTTTTATTGGCAGGAAGAATAATTTGAACATTTATTTGTCAGGATTTAAAATCATCTTATACACTAAGATTAAAAAAGAAATATATGCACTTTTGGCAAAGTTTGAGATTAAAAGTTTGCATTAAGGTTTCTTTTGTGTGGACTGCAAGTTGAAGCTTTTTATTTATGGATTACAGTGGTCCCCCTCTTGAATGATCCACTCCCACCAGTCGAGCGGCCATACACTTCTTATGGCCAGAATCTGTCAGCACCAACGAGTTTGTGTTCAAAAGTACCCCTTACGAAAGGCTACTCATCTAACGCGAACAGCATCCAGTATATTAGTGCAAAAATATAACATTTACCCCTCACAAGCGGCTGCATTTTATTTTGTAATTTGTATCCAGAACCAGTATTTCATTCATAACATGTGTTAAATAATTCAATTTCTGTTTCCTGATGTCAGGTTTTTATTGCTGAAAGTTGACAGAAGTACATGCACCACTAAAGTAATATATTTTTTACACCTCATGAGAAGCAGCATTTATTCCATAAAGCCAAGAAAGACTCAAAATTTTAATCCGTACAAAAACGGAAGTACATATAATCTGATTAGATTTCCTGCTGTGATATTATGAAATGTCCAGTTTACGCACTTTGTTAAATATTAAGATTACAATTATTGAACAGTAGTAACAGCTGAGAAGTGGTGGTATTGATGTACAATACATAAGTCTGTGGGAAAATGGTTTGATAGCCTTTAAGGTCTATCTTTGCAAGATGTTGAGCTTGTTCACTTTCATAATTAGTGACTATTACTGTTGACAATAATTGTCAAGTTTATAAATCCTAACAGCCGCAAGTCGTTCAGGTCAAATCTGTGTATATATTGAATTTGCTTTAGCTTCTCTCAGTGTAAAGAAATGTAAAAACAATAGGGTACCAAACTGTGACCAATGAATGTGACAAGATCACTATCTTTAAAAACACAAGGCATTTTGTTTAAATGCAGAAAGATGGTTTTATCAGTTTTGTAGTTGGTAACATTGATGATTACAACAGGACGTAATTGTCAAGATCATAACGGGTCAGCATTGGCTAAAAATAGATTTTGTGCAGACACACGCACAGAGAAATTAACCTTGAACAAAACAAGGTACCAGACAATGACAACACATTTATTGCTTCAAGAAGGCATTTCGTCTGCTCTACAAAAGTTTTGATTGCATAATTAAATCGCATACAGTTAGCAATATCCAAATAAGTCATTTCCAAACATTATGTCGGCATGTAAATGAAGAGAGTTATTTTAGAAAAAGGTATTCTACTCGACAACATCGGGTGAGGTGGGGAGGACTTGCCGAACAATTTTAAGTAGAAAAGACTCTAATAAAACCATTTTATGTTGCAAAGACTCGAATAAGCAACATTGTAACCAATAAGGTGGTTATTCAGCAGCAGTGGGAAAATGGAGTACATGGAAAGAGAATTATGTACCAAGATTTAATTGATGTTTTTGAATGGTTTTGTATTGTGCATGACGACATCCGCTTGCATATCATGCTTATTTTAAGAATAAGAACTATTAATGTATACCGTATTCATTTAAAAAAGTATATTATTATAACAAGAAGAACCCTTCAATAATTATTGTTACTTTTTGATGAAGATATTAAATGAAAATATTAAATGCTTTGAAGAATGTTGTTTTCTTACTACATATATTATACTTCTCACAGAAAAATTAGTTCCCCTCAGGAAATGACATCTGTCTTATAAGGCCACTTTCTCGGTGTGGAAGTTGTGGCTGTATAAGTGGGGGATGACTATCTGACTCTTATATAGTATATTTCTTATAGTTACATGAAATAAATGCACTTACATTTCATGTCTGTGTGTTAAATATTTTGTGACAACCTTGTACAATTATTTTGTACCCAGTTTTACTGAATTTTGCAATTTGTGCAGGAAAAGGATTTAGGTTAATATTTACATTTATGTTTTCTTTGTTGCTTGTAAGAAGAAACCCTGCACTTGACTTTTGCTTTTTGTGTTAAATAATTCATGCCTGCCATTATTTATTACTTT
This sequence comes from Potamilus streckersoni, assembly GCA_016746295.1. Lineage (NCBI taxonomy): Eukaryota > Metazoa > Mollusca > Bivalvia > Unionida > Unionidae > Potamilus > Potamilus streckersoni. The sequence continues at coordinate 671,359 of JAEAOA010001671.1, read as the reverse complement.
TCTTTACCAGGTATTTTGTGTGCAGTTTATAGAAAATGTTTTAGGTTAAAGTTTATGCTTAATGCAAGGGCAGAAATATTTTCAGAAACCTTGGTTACCACAGGGATCATCTCAGTCTGGTTGCCTCAGATTTGGACAATTCCAATTACTCAGTAATTCATATGAAATAAACAAAGGATTTTTATATTTGTTTGTATTTTGTTTTGGAACTTGATCATAGGTTTGATAAATAATTTGGGTAGATAAAATATAGAATTTATTGAACTTTTAATAAAGAAAAAACACAAATATTGATTATCTTTACCATTTACTTTTAAAAGTAAAGAATATATTAGACACTCTCATATGTAGTTAAGTGAATCCAACTTAATCCGAAGGTCACCTTGGTTTTTATTTCATGGTTCAGTGACCTTTTTTGCTTGGAAAATGGTCAACATTGAGTGTACAATGATATGGCATTGTCTATGGATTCATTATTTTGAGCTCTAGATAATAACATACAAACTAGGTCACTGACCTATATTTCACACATCCACCATGGTGAAGTGTGCATTTATGCCAGTTTCTCCAGCAATCTTGATTTTGTACCTTTGTGTGGATTCTTAAATGATATCACCACAAAAATGTTTGTTAAATTCCACCTTAGCTTTACTCAAATTTGTTTGTGATCAGTGTATTATTCACTATTAATTTTACGCATACTTGCTTATTGATCATGAGTTATAAATCCCCAAGATAGAAGCTTTTGTTTTTATCCCAATGACCTGCTGAAATTGCTGAATTTAGTTGTTGAAATTGTACAAATGACTTGATAATTATGCTCCCAAATTCATGTCAGCAGGAATTTATAACCATAACTTCCATTATGTAACATGAAGTGCAGTTGTCTAGCAAGCTTGAATTTCCCTTGAAATTAGAAGTTTTTTTTGTCTCCATCAGATGCTGTTGTTGTTGTTATGTTGTTACTTCTTGAACACAGTCAACCCAAGCATGTTATTATGGTCTCCAATTGTTGACATTTTGCAACTTAGAATTCTAGAGCTTTTGAGATTTTTCCAAATTTTTTAAGTGAATGTTAATTTTACCAAGTAGAAATATTCAAAATAAAAAATTGTATTTTATGTTTTTTTTTTAGTTTTAACTTAAATTTACAATGACCCCCAAAACCTTTGTAGAATTCAGGCTGTGGTTTAACTTAAAAGCATAAGTGGGCTCTTATTAAAATAAACCTTTGTACACTTCATTATTATCAACATTTCTTTAAAAGAAATGGTCAGTTATTGTAGTACATGTTGTGTTCCAGGTATATGTTATTTTTGTGTCCAATCACCTATGTGGTTGTGTTACCCTTTTCTTGTCATCTTGATGTCTAGTTAAGTTCATCTTTCAATCATTTGTTTTTGGCCATTTCTTTGAATTAATTTCTAGCTTACAAAGGAATGGAATATGAGGGAACTTTTTATGAGATGGGCACTGTTATCAAAAAAGGAACTTACAGGGGGTGGAGAGAGTGTGTGTGCGTGTGTGTGTGTGTGTGTGTGTGTGTGTGATTTTGGAGGTTAACATATCTCTAACAATTCATATTGCTATGATGTCTGCAGTGTAGCAGTTTATAATGATATCTAGTACTGAGGCATCATGTCTCAGAAATGTTGCATCATGTTCCACCCAGTCACATTATCTCAACACCAGGCTGACCAGTCCTGTTTCAAATTTCTTAATGCTGAGTGCAAATCAAGGCAACTGCAAGTACCATTTTTATGTCTTTGGTATAACTCCTTTGGGTGTGAACCTGCAACCTCCTGCATCCAAGACAGATACTCTAACCACTGGGCAAGCAGACTGTTCAGGAGTGGAGTCTAATGGGTACCTTTTATGACAGTATCACTGTTATCTGATATAAGGAGGCTTACAGAGGAGTGGAGTAAGATGGGTACCTGTTATGGCAGGGTCACAGTTATCAAATAAGGCAATTACAGAGGAATGGATTAGGATAAACACCTATTATTAAAGAGGTATTGATGTCAAATATGAGAACATTTTAATGTGCATGAAGTTTATTTTCTTAAACAAAAAAGTTGATAAAAACTTATTTACCTTTGTATTCTAAATTAAATTCCAACATACACATATGCAGCTAATGGGAATAATAATGTTTCCGTGAGTTGGGAGGTCTCAAAATAGAGTGATGGTGATTTGTGGCAGGGAATGAACGTCCAATTCAGTTTAGCAGGAACACTGATTTTGCAATTATCTGATACACAAAATCCTAACATTTTCAAAAAAACAGGTACAGCAGCAGGATTTTTTATTTAGAGGGGTATAGTTTGAAGGGACTAAATTGCACCAATTTTATGCAAATAAACCAGCCCTTCTATACTTCAACCCCTTTAAAGAAATTCATCATCCAATCCAAGACATGACATGTTTTTTGTGGCAACTCCTTCGAAGGGCACAGGAAAATTCTGTATAGTAAATTTCTTGCTGTAAAATTAAATGCAATTCATAAATTTTATTGTTCATTTGTACAGATTGATGGCAAACTGCCCACCTCTGTGCTTGAGGAAAGCAAAGTGAAACTGAGTGTGTCACAGTATGGATTGCAGGTCCTTGATATCAAAGGAAAGGTATGCCAGTCATTGTTTGTATCATTTTAGCTTATTTTACACATTATAAATATGCACATTATTTAGTTTGGTAATGTTTTGAATTACTGTACATCATTTCTTTGTTAATCAAGTTCACCTGCATGCAGCATGTACTCTGATCTGCCATCATATAATAAAACAGCAGATCAGGGTTTGTGATGCTTGTTTTACCAATTAACAAACATAGACTGGATATGCTGGTGCATTTTGTGATGGCATATCTGGGTTCATGCATTGGGACTCGACCAAGTCAGTATGTATGTGGTAGTTTCATTACACAAGAAAAATTGAAATAGATGTTAGAAATCATATTTTTGGCCAGATTTCTCCAACTCTGAGTGTCTGTTCTTGAATTTAAAATGTATTAGAAATCCCCCAACCCCCATTTGAAAAATAGATGAAATGTTCAAAATGCAGACCTTTTAATTCTGGTAATGCCATGTATCGTGTAACATTCTGCCAATATGGTACTGATATTACCAAGTAATTATTGCTGTGGAAGCTATATCTGTATACATTTACTGTAAATATAATTATTTTGAACAGTCATTTACTGTAAATATCTTTTATTTGTACAGTCATTTAATATAACAATGCATCATTGTGAAAAAAATTAGTTGTGAGTTGAGTTTTTTAAAGTTGGATTGTGATAATTTAGACCTTTTCCCCAAGTAATTTTGTATAAATTGGTAAGTTTTTTGATTCCAAGTTTGTAATTAATGGAGTAATTCTTATTTTTGTCAGTTATTTATTTCATATTTTTAAATTTTGAATTATTTAACTAATTTTATCCAATTTGACTATAAAAGAAATTTTTTGTGTACCTTCACTTTTCTTAACTAATTTTTGCACATTATTGTGAGAACAGTGCTATTACTGAGAAATAAACACACAGGTTATATTGTTAATTTAAATAGATAATTATTTGAGCAATAAATACAATTATGTTCTCAATTTTGATCACTGTCAAATTTGTAAATGCCTGCATACTTAAATATGTTAACAGTTTTGACTATCAGAGACTTTAGTTACATCTGTATAATTTTTTCTATCATTTTTTAATTGAACTCATATTTAGAATCAGTAATAATAGAGGGGATTATTTACTTTTCATAAACAGTATGAAAGAAAAACGTTTTTGTCTCCTTTTCATTTCTGTCTTTATTTCCATTATAGATAAATTGCAAAATTTCAGACTTCTTATCTAAGTTAAAATTTGACATCTGTTAAGAAATTTCTTACTTCATTAAAATTTAATGGACAGTAATTGCTCAGTTTTCCTGATCAATAATTTTTGAGAAACAAGGACATGTATTTTATGTCAAAAGCGGCATGCCTGAAAACAAAGAAATAATAGTGAAACATACTGATAACTTTAGCAAACACAGAGTTTAGTAAGGGTACAAATTCATTATTTCTGTATTAGAATAGAAATCCCTAATATAAAATCTACATTCATGGAAATTAAATTAGTAGGTATTAAGGGAGTGATCAGTGACATCTACAAATAATAATTCACCAAGAAAATTCGTGATTTCACAGTATCAGTATACATGGCTGACAGACAAACAAACAAAAGGACAAAAGATTGATTATAATGAATAATTGCAAATAAAAATATGCAGTAGATTATATCATCTATAAGAATTCAATTGATTACCTTCAGTCAGCTGTCATTTAAATCACTTCTGTCCCCAAGCTGTCATTAAAATCACTTTTGTCCCCAAGCTGTCATTTAAATCACATTTTTCCCCAAGCTGTCATTTAAATCACTCCTACAAATCCATAGCCAGAAATTATGTAAACAAAATATGCTTCTGTAGGGGGTTGTGTTTTTCTATTAAAACATATCTGACGGTCGATCATAATTTTTTTAAAAAAATGCTTCTGTTCTAGTTTGGTTGAATTTGAAAGTGCCTTCTCCTTGGGGGCAGGGTATATGTTTTCTTGGAACAGCCCTGAACACAAATGCTCTGAATAATTAATATTAATTAATAATTAATAATTAATATTAATAATAATAATATGTGTAATTGTTATTATATATATATTCTAATGGAACTGCTAACTCCAATGTTTGATGGTACATATTCAAAAAATAAGTAAAAATAAAGTTTATTTACAACAATAATATAATATGGAAGTATTTAATCTAGTTTCATTCAGTTTTTTTGTTTATGTACATATAGACTCAATACATATAATCGGTACCTTAATGGAAAATGCATGTAGTAACATATCAGGCAGGTGGTGAATATGGAAGAACTGTCCATTGGAAGTTCTGTAGGAGGTATTTTACTTGGAAGTTAAGGTATGGCTAATAAATATAATTCACAATTTTTGGATATTCTTTTGATTTTTGGGAATGATGTTTTGAGAATTCAGCATGAATTCCACAATTGGTCATCTTAAAATTGACCCTTCAACCTGTATTTTTAAATGTCTGCATGCCCTGTAGTGCCAGCTACATGCTTTGTTGATTTGTAAAGAAAAATAGTATCTTTTGCAGTTGTTGTTGTGTGGGGTGGGTGGGAGGTGGGTGGATAGGTATTCATGTATGTAAATGGTTTAAGAGCACATCATCTCAGTTATTGCTATATAGCACCGAATAAAATTTGAGTTCTAAAAGCTTTAATATCTAAATTTCAGTTTTTATAAGTTTTTCTGACCTATTTCCTCCTGATAACTTAATATGCAGATGCATTATGAGTACTAATACATTCAGACAAATATATTGGTCACTGTAACCGTTTTTCACACTGCTAATTTGTGCAAAGTTTTGTCTTGGAGATCATGTTTTGGAATCCTTCCATGCTGCCATTGATCATTTCTTGTATCATTATTTTCCTATGCAACATAAATACAAGAATTGCTACAGTGATACAAATCTAGCCCTCCCAGGATAAAACATTTTAGCTGAAAAGCTAAAGTTTATCTGCCCACTAAGGTGGCAGTTAGAGTGATCTCCCCTTAATAATTTAATTGGTGCATAATCCCATGAATTCTTCAGTTACTACTTTTGCTGAAGGGATGTTCGCATTGTATCTGCAGGGAGGCTGAGAAGGTGTGTGTTTGTGTATTTTGATTGAGTATATGTTGTTGAAGATACATTTTACTAGAAAAAAAAAATTGGTTTTTTTCATATATATTATCTGATCATGATATCTTAGGAGAATAGGTAAAAGGTGGAAGAAGTTACATCCTCTTACTCTTAAAAGACATTCTCTGGACCCCTAAGGTTTGTATGACAGCTTCTATAGAACCCAACTGGAGAAATGAGTTTATATGTTGGGGAGAGGCTTAGAAAAGGAAAAACTGAAAGGATGGTCAAATCAGGGGTTCTTATAATGTTTGGTTTGTACAGAATGAAAATTATATTGATCTGACATCTAGTCTAGTTGCCACAATTGATATTTGTTGTTGCTACTCAAAATCATTGAAATAGAGATTGTCGTCATGGAGATTCCACCAGAATGCCTTATTACATTTAGTTTTTCCTAAATGTTGAATGTACTGATCTGACATCCAGTATGGCTGCTGTGGTGGCCTGTTAGAAATTTTTTTTTTAATTCTGGAGGAAAGATGGTCATATCAGTATGGGGTTTTCACCAAATGACTTCTTACAATATCTTGTTGGTCCTAAATGTTAATGGTATCAATCTTGTATTCATTATGACTGCCATTACAGCCATTGTGAAAGTCTTATTGCTTCTCATCTCAAATAGCAAGTCATTTAAGTCTGATCACTACTTCTTTCTAATGGATGGTTATATCATACATACCATACCACAATGTATCAAATAAAAATTATTTTTTTTGACTAATAAACCTTTGACATGTATTTCATAGCAAGAGAGATTTATTGACTGCCACATATATGACTAACCTATGTGTAAACAGTCTTGCTAATTGTAGAACTATCAGTTGGACAGTTTATACAGCTTATTGTTATAGGGGCAGTTGATACAGAAGGAGGTCAGAGATAAACAGCCATCATTTCACAGATGACTTCACCAGCTGACAATAGCTATTTGATGTGTCCAGTTTGTGAGAGAGCCCATTAGGCTCATTGTGTCCAGTCTGTGTGAGAGCCCATTAGGCTGATTGCATAGGTAAAATATATTATGTGGAACATGGATTCATTTAGGTTAGGTTATTCAGAAGTTGCACTTCATTGCTTTAATGACAGTTTTTAAGCTGCCTTTAAGATTATTGATATGTTAATAATAAGTGGCCATGTTTCTTTGAAGTTGGATTTTACTTCATAATTAAAGTGCAAAACATGATTTTTTTGTTAGTTGGAATAGTATCCAAAATGATTTTTTTCTGACTCAAAATGTTGAAATACAATTGTGGTTTTAGGAAAAGAGTGGCCATTTGCAAAGCAAAGCCCAGCAAAACTAAATTTCACAACTCCTGGTTGATGAAATTTACTTTTATGTGAAGTAATGCAGCAAAGGGAGCATTTTATTCTTTGCATAAAATGCAAAATTTATTTTAAGAGAATTCATTTGTTACTATGAGATAGTTTTCACCAAAAGACATGTTGTCTAGTTGGTCCTAAATGAAATTGTGTCAGTCACATATCCAATATGGCTGCTATTGTTGCCATCTGAAAACTGTTGCTGACTGATGTTGGTTGTATTTTACAGTGCACCAGCACATCCTGGCTATCTAATGCCATACAAAAGGTTATATGTGGGATCATTTAAAAGTGGTAAAAGGTTTTGTATCGATCAGTGATATGAAATCAAACAGTTGAAAGTAAAATAATAAGATGGTAATGCTAATAAATAAAGTTCCCAATCAATGGGGAATGTAAATGGTTTATGTTGATGAAGACATGAAAAGTTGTTGAAAATAAGATATGGTACGTGTATATACATTTTATAAAACTGCTCAAAGTGATAGCATAAAAGTTATAGTTATGAATAAATGTTTACTTCTTTCAGGAATTTTGTAATTCAAGTCACATTTATTGTATCAAAAAGTTCCATCAGGTCATGCACATTGTAGTAATGATTGCGCTTAGGTTGGAGGTCAGAACACGTCATCATAAAGTGCTTAACAGTGAATGGTTAATTGCAAGAAATGCACTCTAGTGGGTCTTCTCTTTTTAGTTTGTGGGGTTGGGTTATATACGTATGACCAATTTTAATTCTTGCAATGACTACCCCATCCATGTAGATGGTTCGATAGGGTTGGCATGATGGCATGGAGTTAGTTATTCACTGCATCATTCCATGATGCCTGCCAATTCTGGCATAAAGATTCTTTGATATTAGGTATAATATCAGTATACAGTATTTTAAAATGAGATGGTTCTAGGGATAGGGTCATTTTAGACGTGTGGTCGGCCTTTTCATTACTTTTAATACCAACATGGCTGGGTAACCAACAGTATACTATATTATGGGAGGTACTCAGCTCAGTATTTTTGATTGGTTAATAATGGGTTCTCTAGTTTTCTATTGTGTAGGGACTGAAGTACTGATAGTGAGTCTGAGAAGATGTTGCTGTTTAAAATGTTTGGGGTTTTTTTTATATATTGCAGAGCAAGATCTATTTCTCTGATTTTAGCTGAAAAAAAAATTGATGTTTTATTTGGGAAGCAAACTTGTGATGTGTGTTTTCCACTAATGAAGTCTGCAGCAATCTTTTCCTCATCATTTGGTCCATCAGTATAAATTCTTGTGTAGTTTTCAAATTGGGTGAGGAATTTATGATAAGTTGTGGAAGATGGAAGGGTTTGTCTCCAATTTTGTTTTCCATCTTGTAACATAAGTATTTTTGGTTGTTTAAGTAGCCAGGGAGTTGTTTTTGGATGCTGAAGAAATTTAGATGGTTTCATTACTCAACAGTTATAAAGAATAAATGGTCTAATTTTGGATTCCTGTATATTCTTTTCAGCCTGAAAAACATCAGTCTCATTGAAGGACTTGTTTAGGTCAGGCTTATTGTTAATGTTATTTTCATGCACACAAAGTACAAAGTGGGCTCGAAAATTGATTGCTCCATCTCCTAATTTATAAATAAACATGATTACAGTATAAGTTATCTCCAGCTGCATGAAACATAGGCCTATCTGGTATCACATAATGCATTTACGGATGTGTTCTTTTCTTCTAACAAACTGCATAGACCCAAATCTGCCATCAAATAATGCAATGACAGTTTGTCTTTTTTCTACTAATTACTCATAACAAACTTCATAGCCCCAGATCTGCCAGCACATTATGTAATGGTAGATATGAATCTGTGTTTTTTGGAGTTGTACTTGACTTCTTTGTATGCATATATACGGTAAGTTCACAAGGTTCTTTTAGAGTCTAAATATATCATAATGATGTATTTTAAGATGGTTTCATGTAGAAGTACAGTAATATTTTAAATTAGGCTTTTTGCATCAAAAGTTTTGGGTCTGTGTAATTATTGGTATTAGTAACACAAATATTGATGCAATTCATATCCATGAATTACTTTGCCTATAAGCAGTTTAAGTATATGTACTATGTATGATTACATTTACACCAGAAAGTATTTGTGATAAGAAATGCCATAAAAGTTAAGTATTAACTCTGAGGTCTCGCTAGGATTTTAAAACTAGGAGTCCAGGACTCCTAATTTGGTAAAAAATGAAATCAATAACGGTGATTGCACTGGGCTTTGCCAATATCGCAAATTGCAATTATGTTTTACATATTGGCGACAAAATATACCTTCTGGTCATACTTTTGGCTACAACATTTTTGGCAGATAAAAATGGTATATACATTCTTGAGTTTGGATTGGAGAAATTCAAAAGCACTATGACTGAAAGCCGAAAACTTGCAAACTTTGATATAAAAATACACTGGAATCTATTGTTACCTAAACAAATCCTTATTTCATATTGACAAACAATTCTAACAGTTAATTGTTATGTCATAATCCGATTGTGCTAATATCTGGCCTTAATAATTGTATGGTGTGTATAATCAAACTTGCCATGCAACTGACTAGCTACAATTGACCGCCTCTGAGGGCAGAAACGTGAAATGACTACAGTCGACCACACACCAGCAATTGAAAAAGACCCATAAAAACCCCAGAAAAAATAGTTTTGCTGCAACTTCAATGAAAACTGATTACCACTAAATCCCCGATATATAGTAAGGAAATTTTTAAAAAATTGTGTCAATTTTCTACAATTCATTTGATGTTACCACAAAGGGTGTTTGTTTTGTCCATCAAAAAGAGCCTTGAGCAGCACCTTCAATAAGACATGCACCTTCATCAAAGCAAGCCAGTGACTTTTGATCAAGGAAGTCATCAACAAACTAAAATAAAAGCATTGCTTCAGTTTTTATAGTGATTAGAACATATTTTTTTTTCCACAGAAGTTTCCTCCTTGCAACAAAAACATGCGTACAGAGGACTCCTGTGTGGGTGATTTTCTGCATCCCAAATCAAAAACTTGTTTCAAAATATGCGTAATAAAGTGTTTCTGAGATCTCTGTAACTTCTGTCATAGAAGTCTTGTTGTCTTATCAGCATATTTTTAGCAGATTGATCAATGTAAGTGTCACATGCAAACATCAACATCATTGGGTATTGGTGTTGACATAAAAATTAGAACTTCAAATCAGAGTTTTGTATTCAGCTTTTGAAAGTTGTAAAACATGCTTAGTGTAGTCTACAGGCTAGATACAGTCATGCTTAGAGTAGTCTGCAGGCTAGATACAGTCATGCTTAGTGTAGTCTGCTGGCTAGATACAGTCATGCTTAGTGTAGTCTGCAGGCTAGAAACAGTCATGCTTAGTGTGGTCATGCTTAGTGTAGTCTGCTGGCTAGATACAGTCATGCTTTGTGTAGTCTGCTGACTAGATACAGTCATCCTTAGTGTAGTGACAGTAGTCTGCAAGCTAAATACAGTCATGCTTAGTGTATTCTGCTGGATAGATACAGTCATGCTTAGTGTAGTCTGCTGGATAGATACAGTCATGCTTAGTGTAGTCTGCTGACTAGATACAGTCATGCTTAATGTATTCTGCTGGATAGATACAGTCATGCTTAGTGTAGTCTGCTGACTAGATACAGTCATGCTTAGTGTAATCTGCAGGCTAGATACAGTCATGATTAGTATAGTCTGCTGGCTAGATACAATCATGCTTAGTGTAGTCTGCAGGCTAGATACAATCATGCTTAGTGTAGTTTGCAGGCTAGATACAGTCATGCTTAGTGTAGTCTGCAGGCTAGATACAGTCATGGTTAGTGTAGTTTGCAGGCTAGATTCAGTTAGTCTTGTAATAGTCTGCAGGCTAGATACAGTCATGGTTAGTGTAGTTTGCAGGCTAGATACAGTTGGTCTTGTAACAGTCTGCAGGCTAGATACAGTCATGGTTAGTGTAGTTTGCAGGCTAGATACAGTTGGTCTTGTAACAGTCTGCAGGCTAGATACAGTCATGGTTAGTGTAGTTTGCAGGCTAGATACAGTCATGCTTAGTGTAGTCTGCTGGCTAGATACAGTCATGCTTAGTGTAGTCTGCAGACTCGATACAGTCATGCTTAGTGTAGTCTGCAGGCTCGATACAGTCATGCTTAGTGTAGTCTGCTGGCTAGATACAGTCATGATTAGTATAGTCTGCTGGCTAGATACAATCATGCTTAGTGTAGTCTGCAGGCTAGATACAGTCATGCTTAGTGTAGTTTGCAGGCTAGATACAATCATGCTTAGTGTAGTTTGCAGGCTAGATACAGTCATGCTTAGTGTAGTCTGCAGGCTAGATACAATCATGCTTAGTGTAGTTTGCAGGCTAGATACAGTCATGCTTAGTGTAGTTTGCAGGCTAGATACAATCATGCTTAGTGTAGTTTGCAGGCTAGATACAGTCATGGTTAGTGTAGTTTGCAGGCTAGATACAGTCATGGTTAGTGTAGTCTGCAGGCTAGATACAGTCATGGTTAGTGTAGTCTGCTGGCTCGATACAGTCATGCTTAGTGTAGTCTGCAGGCTAGATACAGTCATGCTTAGTGTAGTTTGCAGGCTAGATACAGTCATGCTTAGTGTAGTCTGCAGGCTAGATACAGTCATGGTTAGTGTAGTCTGCAGGGTAGATACAGTCATGGTTAGTGTAGTTTGCAGGCTAGATACAATCATGCTTAGTGTAGTTTGCAGGCTAGATACAGTCATGCTTAGTGTAGTCTGCTGGATAGATACAGTCATGCTTAGTGTAGTTTGCAGGCTAGATACAGTCATGCTTAGTGTAGTTTGCAGGCTAGATACAGTCATGGTTAGTGTAGTTTGCAGGCTAGATACAGTCATGGTTAGTGTAGTTTGCAGGCTAGATACAGTTGGTCTTGTAATCTTGGTGTGATGACTTTGATATCTACTTGGGTGAGACAAGGATGGTAACATCAGTGTGGCTTTGGAAGACGCATACTTCGTCAGCACAGTGTTACCAATATTGTGTTAAATTTGCCATTAAAGAACAACCAGCTGATGCATTGCTCAGAACTAATTTTTCGTTTACTTCAAGGAGTATCTCCAGCGCCATCCACTACATACAGTAGCACAGGTGGTTCAGTACGATGATGCAGTGGGGAAGCATAATATTGCTGTTAAGATCGGTCAAGTCACCAAGACAGTTTTTCAGTGCTATGTATTCCAGTGCTTATCTGAGGTAATAAAAATGACATTTATAAGCTATACCAAATACACATTTGGCATATCACAGTTGATCAGATTATGTGGCCAGCCAAATATATGTATTAAATCTTTGGAGGAGGGGGGAGATTATTGCATGCCAAAGTTATTCTTTGTAAATTCGATGTATATTCTAGAATTTTGTAAAATGTGGGTTGGGGTTGAGGTGACCTTATCATCAGATATTGGTTTTGTTATTAGATACGTATTTATTTAAGGCTTACTGTATAATGATATTGATTTTTCAGGTACATGCAATTAAGGCTTATATTACAGAGGTTGCTTTAAATCATTTATAATATTTGTATATTTATCTTGTGACAATATCAAGTCATTATATCACAAATGATTTCATTATGCCATATAATACAGGTTTGATACTAAGACAATGTAGTTTAAAGACCTTTTCGCTTTAAGTTACATTTCTGTTGAATAAAATATGTGATTTTTTTAATGTGATCAGAATAATTATACATTTGTGCTCGTTACAAGCATAAGTAATGAAAACCTCATTTCATTAATTTGTTTGCCAAGTTTTGCAAAAGATACAAAGTAATCAAACTAAATTGATACATATTGTTTGAAATGAAGACTCCTGTAGAATTTACTGTTTTCTAGACTCAAAATTCTAGCTGTTTTTCATGGAAAGTTGCTGCATAATGAACTACAAGCTTTTTATAAAAGAAGAAATTGCTCTTAGTGTATACTTCAATTACAAAAATATTTATATGTAATAGACGTATACACTAAACAAACTTAATTAGTCACATTAATGATGAAATTGCAGTAACTCATTCTCTGTCTCATACTTTGACTAATGAAGTTGTCACATGGAAATATTTATTACAGTTTCAAGTATTATTCCATAGTTTTATCTTTCCAATGCTACCTGTTACTGATGATTACAAATGTGCCCCTTTAGTATGAAATAAATATATTTATATCCTGTTACAGAGGTCAAGCTAGACTTAAATTTTAAGAAATGACTTCTCCTTTTGGTAAGAACAGGGAGAAGTGGAAGCTAAACAGGGAGAAGTGAGACCAAAGCAAGAAATAATATATATATATATATATATATATATATATATATATATATATATATATATATATATATATATATATATATATATATATATATATATATATATATATATATATATAGTGTGAACCCGCTATATGTGGTAGTTGGGAGCCATAAAACCTGACTGCATTATGTACCGAACCGTGTTTAAGCAACCATGTATGTTACTAAAAAATTAGCCGGGTTATCAGGGGTGGTAATAAAATCTGGTGCAAAAACGTGTGCTTCACTGGCACAGTTGCCATTTTAAATCAATGTATATTAAATGAGAAAAACACCTGCAGTGATAACAGATTGCATATATATTACTTTATTCAGAGAACCATGCATTGGTGCATACATGTGTATAGTTTATACATACATGTCTATCTATAGCATGAATAGAGCATCAACACCTGTGAATCTTATCATATACACTGAATCCACAATACAAATATTTCCATTGAAAATATCTGCACACATTTAAAATATTCAGTATTTTTGTCATACAAAAAAATAAAATAAAATATTCAGTATTTTTGTTCATACAAGTGTATAGTTTATACATACATGTCTAATCTATAGCATGAATAGAGTATCAACACCTGTGAATCTCATCATATACATTGAAAATATCTCCACACATATTTAAAATATTCAGTAATTTTGTCACAAATCGGTATGCGACTGAATACAATAAGAAAAAAATAAATAGCAAATAGTATGTAACGAATGATGAACCTACATCTGAAGGTTAAATAATGGTGTCTGTATAAATTTCTCACTGCTAAATTTTCTCATCCATGATTTATAATACTTTATTATTGTTTGAAAAACTGTAATTTTCAGCTGCTTTCTGATTACAGCAATAAACAAGGGGGTCATATTTGTAGGGAATGAACAACATTATTCACTGGTCAACTGATTGCATCAAACAATACCACCAAGCCACGTGTACATGTTGGCAGCTTGTGTTTGTTTGATGTTTTTTAAATCCTTGACCCATAATTTGAATAAGTTTAGCTTAGCATTGTACTTAAATTAATTGATTTATAAATTCAAGGGAGAATCTTTTATCAACCACCACATTGTTTATTGCTTATTTGTGAATGCAGCTTTAGAACACATGTTGGATATTGTTTGAGCAATGATTGTATAGGAAATGTATTGTAGACAAACACAAAGTAGATTTGATGGCTTTGTTGTTCATGAACCAGAAATAAGAATATTAACACTAATGAGTTGTCATCTTTCAACATTAAACAAAGACCAAAGTTCTTAAGAGGCCCACTCAGTCACATTATCCCGACACCAGACTGACCAGTCCTAACACTAATTTCTTATCTTTGATTGCCAAGCAAGGCAACTGTTTGGTACCATTTTTATGCCTTTGTTGTGACATGGCCAGGGTTCAAACCTGCAACCTCCCACATTTGAGGCAGACACTCAAACCACTAGGCCGCCAGAGCTTTCAGTTTATCAGGGTATTATTTCTGTTGTCATTTTTATTATTATTATTATTATTATTATTATTATTATTATTATTATTATTATTATTATTATTATTTATGATCATGCAAGGACAATCAAGCCTATGTGATGGGCTGCTGTCTGGCAAATTTCATCATTCTATTAACACATACTTGTGAAAATGATAACTGCAAGAAGCATGAAGGGACCTTGATCAAACTTGGCACTTGAGTGTATGCATACAGTGGGTTGGATGAGCCTAAAAACCATTCATCCATGATTTTTTACTCGGGTTCAAAATATAAACATAAAAAGCAATATTTTCACTAGTCCTCTATAGTCAAAAGTTGTGTATATTGCATTTCTCTTAATCAATGCTATTATATATTTTATCTTAGCCATGTCTGATGATTTTCATAATCAGCCTGGGTTCAAGCTTTAAGATTGATACTTAAATTTTACAGCTATGTTGGTTTGTGAACACATTATTGTTATGTATTTTTAATTATGTTGTCTGCTTAATTTTTGTCTCTGATTATAAGTTACAAACAAATGTTTACATGGTTTAAAAGTTGTAAACAGAATGTTACCATAGCATTCAAGTTCAAGACTAGTCTTGTTTACAATTAGACTGTTTTTACATTTGTTTGCTTAGCATTCTTTTATGGCTTAAGCCAAGTGAAAATTTGTATCAATAGGTTTTTGATAAACAAATAGTTGATTCCTATTTTAGATTAGTCTATGGGAATCCATTTGTGATCAGAGTTCGCAACTCTGTTGCTGTCAACAGATGTAATTGGAGAGGAATTATTTGTTTAAAATAGTTTTTGGAATTACTAAAGTACTCATTGACTTTTGGATTAATACATTGGAATTTAGTGAACTCATACAAAGACATTCTGGATTGCATCATTGCATCAAGACATTCAACACCATTGGAATTTATTTGGAACATTCTATATTTATAAACTTGTGACATTTAGGATTATTTAAAATTTAATTCACAGTATTGTAAATGTCTTTTGAATATTCATTTGTATTATTGGGAAATAAATTGCATGTTGTTTTTTAATTGTTGCTTTCATGTTCTTTCTGTAAAATTTTTTAAGACCTAGAGTCAGTACATTAGAACTTAAAGAAATTGAAATGAATTTGTATCAGATACAGTTCACTTGTTTCTGAGCCATATCTCTGTTAAGTACAAAAACAATCTCCAAAGTCTATGGGTTTATTATCAGTGGTTTAATTTGAGATTTTTTTTTTACAAAAAATATAACTTTGGGATACAATAACATGAATAAACATGTTAATTTCTAAAGACTTAATTAGATGATTTCATTACTGTATAATTAAAAAGAACTAAAGAATGAAGAAACTTCTTTCCCACAAATTGTTTTTGGTCAGCAGATTATGGGTCCTTTTAAATTATTATTATTATTATTATTATTATTATTATTATTATTATTATTATTATTATTATTATTATTATTATTATTATTCAGGAACAAGCACAGACAATATGTCAAAGTATCAGAAGAATATTTGATGCAATCACCATGAAGACTGGTTGAAGTAAGGAAGACATTATAAAATTTTGGACAAGATCTAGTTAACGCCAGTGTTGTTATTCACTCAGCTTCTGATGATAAGTTCCAAATAATATTGGACTGGAGTTCTGGAGGACTTTGAACAACAAACATATGAGTAATAAATATCTCAAATGATATTATTGCAAAATTGCATAATCACTTCCTGAAGAATTGCAGTGTCATCAGTTTTTTATCAAGCAACAAAGAAGAAGCCATGCTTTCAAATGAGGTATATACCATGATATTTTAAAGACCATACATGAATATGAGTTTTTCTGAACTAAAAGATACAATTATTAGAAGAAAACAAACTTCTGTTAAGTGTTGTGAAATGTTCATTCTGATTTCATGAAAATAATATACACAAAAGAAAACATAAATGCCTAAATTATGCATAAATGATTAAAATCTGTTTCATGCATTTATTCTTCAGTAAAGTGGATTTGAACTTTAATAACAAAGCAGCATAGATATTTACCTTTATATAGTGCATCTGGATAATATCTTGATGCAAAAGAAACCAAGGACACTCAATTTAATGCTTTTGTGGTATGGCAACCTGACACATTCAATAACTTCAACAACATAGACATTGTTTTGTTAAGATTTTTATTAGTAATTGTCAATACATAGTAATCATATTTTTATAGATTCTTTGTAATTTTAGCCCTTTGATATATCTAAAACAGAATCTTGTAAAGTAAGCAAATTTAATGAGAAAATAGTACATTTTCCAAGTATGAATTTAAATTTAAACAAATTAGACAAAATTCATGTATCAAGAATTACAAAACATATAAATATACATAAGAATGACTTCGAAGATTGCAAAGCATTTCCAAGTCTTCATACATTTGCACTGAATCAATCAGAACATAAGTAAGCAGCCTGCAAATAAAATATGTTCTTAAAATTTACACAAGACCTAATAGTACTGTCAATAGAATGCCAATTGTGATGGTTTTGGAAAAGCACTTACAAGTTAACTAGAAGGCGCTGATTATACCAGATGCAGGTCACTGTAATTGCGGGTCTCTTGGAGTCAGTTGGAGTAACAATATGCCTTGTTACATTGCAGCCTTTCCTACCTGAAAATGGTAGCTCATATGGAATAGTGTTATATCATTATCACAGAAAATCCATTACAAATAAACAAAATAATATGAATATTATATCTTAAAAGTGCTGAGTCTCCTGCAACACTTTTGCCCAATGTCCCGTATCCATCAATAGGCAATGAAGATTTTCAGTATTTTATAAAGCCTGGAATATAGTTACTGACCAAAGTGTACCATGAAGCATAGTGTTAATGGTTCTATGACAACAAAATCACGCACATCATTATATCAACTGATTTCCATTGCATAGCTCTTCATCATCTTTACTTTCTTATGGTATTCTGGATTTCTCGCCGCTCTTGACAGGAATGTGTTCTTCAATTTTTGAAGACCTATCATCCATTTGTTTGTTCTCATATTGCTTGTTTTCTTGATTTGTTCGTGGGACACTCAGAAGACCAGTGACCTTTCTTCTCACAATTATAACGGGATCTTGACCCTGACCTCTCTTTTATCCTCTCCTTCCTTTGCTCTGACGTAGGCATTATGAGGGTCATCGTCCTGACATGTACAGCAAGTATCTTGAGTTTTGTCTTGAGAGGAGGAATAGAAGTCCTTTGGCTTCTAGGAAGTGCACTTTTTATGACTTTTTCTGATGGTAACACAGGTCTGTTCTAAATCTCACCAGAAGGGTAATCTATGTTTACTCTTCTATACTGACTGTTTGAGAGCTACATAAATTCTCCTATGGGAAAGCAGTGGAACTATATATAAGGTCCACTGCATATAAAATTGAGTCAAAGTGTTAAAAATCAAGATGAAACAATTGTAAGAAATGAGAAGAAAGTAAGAGGGAATGAAATAACGCATCACTTCACAAACTAGATGAAGTTAATTCAAACTGAAGACATCACAAGCAAATTTGAACCAATACTCATGTCAGCTGCAATACCGAGAGAGTCTACCTGAAACTCAAATCATTCGGTAGCTTCCGAAAATTATTATCACATTCGAGAGACACACTTCCAGAAAATTTAGAACCACGGCATACACCTAAAAGTTGAAATTTAAAGAATTCACATCTGAAGTTCCACAAAAGAAAGTAGAGGGTTTCATCACCAATTTGTTGCATTCCTTGTTAGAGATACTGAAATGACTATGTCAAGTTAAAGAAGATGATCATTTGAAACTCTCCATCACGACGGTTTAAAGTCACCCGCCTGGATCGAGTTTAATACTTCCGAAAACTGGCACCCTAAAGACCCAATGAACTACCTAATTTCCTAAAACCAGGATGCAAAATCAATCCAAAACATAAATTAACATTCTGTATTATATTTCAGATATAGGTGAAAAGTAAAAATATAACTGCCAGTACCATAGCAAATAAAAACCATTAGTCCATGTGTTCATAGGGGAGATAGATCCACCAAGGAGGTGAAACACGGGTTGACTTAACTAACAGCGCAAGTGGAAAAGTTCCAACACTCAATGGAGACGGATTCCCCACCTACACATATATTGGATTCAAAAGCTTAAATTTTAGTGTATGCAAAGTAAATCTGACAAACAGACAGACATACCTTTCATCAGCAATCAGATGAGAATGATCGCTGCTAAGCCTTACAATGTTAGAATGTTGTAGAAAGGTTTTGGAAGCAAGAGATGTCATGGCTGACATGAAGCTAAAACAAGTAGAAACACGGTTTAGGAATAAATAGCTAGCTGCATTTGGTTCTTAATCGCATATGCTGAACTTGAATTCATTCAAAGTCATTTTGGATTATATTATTATGATACATCAAACCTGTTGGCACATTAGTACCTTCCAGGTTATTGACACATAAGCTCATTCAAGAAAAAAATTCATTCAGAACACCAATTGATTTCATTTGGAATATTCTAGTCTTTTGAGTTTGTGATAGAACGTTTATTACTATTTGAAATTTAATTCACGATACGGTAAGTTCTTTTAAAGTTTTCACTTTGCACTCATTGAAAAAAATAGTCATAGAATGTTACAAAAACTTGTTGGTTATCGCTCTTTATTTTTACATCATTTAAGACTAGAGTAGTAACGTGTTATTAAACAAGAAACGTTTTGAAATCAACAGACAGAACTCTTTATGACTATATTTCTAATTTCTAATATAAATTGTCAAAGCCTTGTGAAATTGCAAGAAGAAAAGTTCACTCTACTCTGTCAAAAATGAAATTAAGGTATTAAAAAATACAAAGGAGAGGTGTTTTTTACATGATAGTAGATGTCGGGCTCTCGCGCATACATAAAAATCCATATCAAGCTAACTAGTGGTCATTACACAGTTGAAATTAAGTGATATACATTATTTCATCAATACACCTGGGAAGCGAAAACAAAAACAACTTTTCCATATAAATATATTAAAAAAGCATGTTGATAGAGGTAGCCCTATTAATCATGCAATCATTTTAATTGTACCTGTACCACACATTATGTAAATGATGGAATGCAATCTGACAAGCAATTGTGTTATAAGAACTCTTAGAAATTCAGAAATACAAAACAATTTGAATCAAAAACATTTACATTGAAGCCACAGGATAAGAATGAACAAAACAGCTATTATATGAATGTGAGCACCTGTTTACAGATGTTCCAATAATGCAAAACAAATAAAATCTATCATTCTGTTGAGAATGCAGAATGTAATCTATGAGATTGCATCATTGAAGAAGGAATAGTCTCAAGCAGTGATGTTAAAAAAAATCAATATTTCCTGGACAATGATTTTTTTAGCACCAAATAAAAGTAACTGGATTTCACCGAGTACTTCTTGCGTATAAACCAAATAATACATTCCGCATATGTGCTGACTATCAAAAAGTCAAAAGTGTCACCAAAAACAGATTAATTTCCATTGTGAAATAGACTAGTGTATTGACAGAGTTAGGGAAGTAAAATTCGACTCCATGTCTTGACCTTTGAAAATAATTCTTGCAAAATCCACGCTGAAGAACTAAATTTCGGAATTGAAGCTCCATATGGTATTTACCAAGATAAAGTGATTACATTTGATATGAATCAATCTGTCAACATTACATTGTTTAATGAATATGGTAAAAAAAACTGGTCTAGATAATTTTGATGCGTATATGCATCATCTAGAACGATACGGGGATAGACTACTTGTAATGTAAACCATTCGGATATCTATGATCGACTCAGTGATGTAAATCGGACAATTTTGCCGAGGTTGTTACACTTTTGGGCCTAAAGATAATATTAATTTATATATCTGAATTCCAAGTGCCTAAAAATGATCCATAATTGCAGAACCTATGATATAATTGGTGAGTAAGAAGTCCCAGTTTTATTGGTCTGGCAAGTGTCTGAACTCTTGTGGTAAATTAAAGGCCATACTAAAGAATGTGCCAGTTCCTACTGTTCTGTTGATGCAGGTGACATTGGTTCCATTGGAATATTGACTCAAGACGATAGTTTGGATCATACAGTGTGCTATTTTTCCATAAAAGAAACTTGACTAATCTCCAGACAACTTGTTCCAAACTTTTGAAGGAATGTCTGACTATGATGTTGTCTTTGCAACACTTCGAAGCGTATATTGGTTCAGCTCCTCCTTCTATTAATGTATTTAATGATCACAAACCCCTTACTTTTATTAACAAAATGTTTTAAAACATCAGTGATTGTTGAAATAGACTTTGATGTAAAATGAAAAGCTGATTTGGCACATCCAATAAAATGATAATCTGATTGCAGTTGCGATCTCACCTGAATAGAAGTACTATATTACTTCGAATATATTGTTAAACATCCTTTTTTTTAATTGTTATTTTTATAGTATCCTGTGTTTGTTGTATAAATCTTTCTTTTCATTAATGAGGAGAGGTATTTTGTATGTTTCATCTGTATTGTGTGATTAAGCTTTGTCCGTGGTTTAGATCAGAGGTATGATTTACTTGACCTTTGTCTTTGCTGAGGGCTATGTCTGCCTGCCTTTTGCCTTTTTGTAAGGACGTTTACTTGGATCTGAGTTCAAGACCAACCTTTATCTACAAACGCAGAATGTTATGGAAGTGAAATTGTGACCCACATCCTGGATATTTTATTGTTTCTTAGTGAAAATAATTATATATAGAATGAAGAAGACAAGTTTACTCGTTCTTTTTTTTTTAAAATTCAGTCTGTGGAATCATTTGCTGTTGTGTTGTGAAGCAATTTGAGAGAAATCATTTATTTAAGGTATACAATGGAATTCCAAAGTGTTCGTTGGCTTGGAGTAAAACACAACTTTGGACTTATTATATATTGATTCAAATACATTCTGGATTGTTTCATTGTGATACATCAAGACTATTGGTATAATCTATTAAACCTTTTCAAGATTACTGGTGCACTCTAAATTGGAATTCATTCGGATCAATCTAAAACGTTGGACTTGTGATAGAACATTTAGTATTATTTGGAATTAAATTCCTTACACTATAAGTTTCTCTCAGATTTTCATGTTGCAACTTAGAGAAAATAGCTTCCATGGTCTCTTCAAATTTCAACAAACAGATGATTATTGATCTTAGTCAGTAATTTCTGGTTAACCCTGGTTTTATACAATAATGCTTCCCAAGCCATACCCGGTAACAAAAATAACTCAGAATCAAGCTTGTATTCGCACATAGCAGTTTCACAAAACGTTTTGAAGACATCTGTAACACATCGGCACGGAAATACAAGTCATTATAGTCGCCAAGGTTTTTACAAGCAATCGCAAAATAACGTTAATATGAATGCGTCGGTTAATGGCAACTGAGTTTCGGCAAAGTTGATCTAAATAGCTCGCCGTTTTAGATTCCTTCCTTAAAGATTCCATGATGAGCCAGACCCAGTGATGTGATTTGACATTGATGGCAAATATTTTTATTGAAGATAAAAGGTTCGTTGCAGATTCAGTAATGAGTGTTATCATTGGTCATAATCTTGTCATCGGGCAAAAAATGTCGAATCCATTTCGGTGTACCACAAGCGATTTAAGAAACATTCTACTGAGTCCTTTATTTCCGACATTGGCATTACAGTGTGCACTAGATCTTTGGCTTTACAGTGTGACTTGACCTGTGGAATAGTATGTATTGGGTAAGTTGAAATCTGGTAAGAGTTCGTCCCAAATCTGCGTTGATGTAGTTTTACAACGTCTCGAGCATCATTTCAAAGCCTTTGTGGAGTTATGATTGATAAAATTGGTGCCTTTATAGTTAATGATCATACGTGGACCACCAGGAATTTGCGATTTTTAATACATAATTGTTCAATGACTTGAAATTAAGCGGCGTAGTCAAATGCACATCAAGAACAATATCTGCTTTAACTTCTGAAGTGTCACGGCGTTGTAAAGTCGATACGATTCCTGGTCCATCTGTGATAAATCTTAGTTTTCTAGTCTTTGCTTCAAGAATTAAATTGATAATCTTCAAAACCACCATGACGTTTTAGTACTTAAGATAGGGTATTTGAAATCCCTTGGGAACAATCTAGAATGCCTCAAAGGCATTAGTGGCTGAGATGTGTCATCATTTTAATTTATCCTCAGCTGTGTGTGCATTTCCATGTGCTTAACCTTGGCATGAATCTTGATATTTGATCTTCCTGTTGTTTCACAAAGCTATCTTAGATGTGAAACCAAGGCGAGGCTTAATAACTCTGGTAGACCTGTTTTTATTACACCTATTGATATTTTATTTTACGTTTTTTATTTGCGCAAATTGCTTTACTTCATATATTGTTGACGTTCCCCGTTACAAGTTGCTGTCGTTGAGAACTGCACAACTGGCCGTGGTTCGTTTGCGAGTTATAATAAATGAAGTATGCCAACCTTTCGTACAGCACATGGTATTCGTATCACATGCTCTTGCACGAGTTGCCTCGACTGATAGATGGTATGCATTATATATATATATATATATATATATATATATATATATATATATATATATATATATATATATATATATATATATATATATATATATATATAATTGCAAATTCCGATAATAATTGTTTCAACATTTTACCTTTTATCAGATCAGAAACTACAATCTCTAAAATGCTGACTATTATTGACGTATGCATTTTTTCCTAAATGGAGTTGATGTCGTCCATCGTTTCTGAAATCATAGGTACTATATTTTGCGGCGTTACTGTTTCTTCACAGATATGTTTGGCCTGCACAACATTTTACGCGCTTTTACTATAATACTAAATTTAATTCATGATCGAGCCCCTACACCAACACGATTCGCGAGCAAATCTGATTCACAACATTTGGCATTTTCTGCCTCAGAGTACATATTTTCCAAGGAGTACATCTCTGCATTGATTGCGTCCTAATGGAACTGAACATTTTATATACAGGTACCGAAATCTGATTTTCTTTTACAGGCGTTGTTATTTTATAAACTTCTGTATATACGGTGGTATCTTAATAATGGGGTCATATTACAATTTCATTGAGCATATCAAGCAAATCAATCCCATTTTTGTAATTCGTAATTGTAAATCGGCTGTTGCAGATAAACAAACATGTTCGTTTTGGAATAATCATAAAATTTCCGTGCAAACCTGAATATAATTTCCATCAAGTATGTTTCAGCATAAATAAACCCACACGCTTATGTTCAACATCAAACACTATAGAGTATCTGTATATCTCAGTTATGGTATTTTGCTTCATTGACTAGGAGATTGCTTCAGAGAATGCTTTCTCAGTAATTTCGCTGCGGCATTTTAGATTGGTTCAAAATAATAACATACCCTATAGAAGTCGAGTGCGAATGCCATTTCTATATTAGAATGCTGAAAACGTCTCTAATTAATGTATCACTGATGATACTGCATTCTCTATTTGTTTCAGTGCCTTGAACAGAATATTCACCACTTATTGTATTAACTACAAAAGGTAGTCGAATCAATGTTATCAACTACATTTGACTTTACATAATAATATACAATGACTAATAAAACTTCGTCGCATACGTTTTACCATGTCTACAAAGCTGTTGTTCCAAGATAATTCCGAAGGTAATTTACGAAATAAGCATTGAAAAATCACACATCAGTCTTGTCGTTGTGACAAATCTAAATGATGTATTTAAGAAAAATAGAGGATTTCAATTTATTTGTAACGTCACACGCACTACTTAGTTGAGGTAATCTGATTCCAACATTGGCAGCAATTGTAAATTATTTCAAAACAATGTCCGCATTAATATGTAAACTTTTCGCCTTTTATATAATATCCGTCAAGATAATTTTCAGACGTAAAATATACTCAAACAATCTCTACAAAATATGTTGCAGCCACAATTTCTCATACAATCGTTCAAACTACATTATGCAGAAATATAGCCACAATAAAAAGAAAATATTCTCAAACCTTGAAAACACTCTATGAAATATATTCTGCTTGTGCGCACACTGGGAAAGGCTTACATCTGGTTCAGGCGGACATGCTTAATCGTACACTCGCGTGTGACGGGGTTAAAAGCTAAACATGTGGTACATAGAAGGCGTTGACCTATATCAGTAATATCAAAAAGCCATGTTACAATCTGTAAAATTCTATTTTAGACACTACTATCTCTGTCTGTTTGTGTATGTGTCTGTCTCCTCTCTCTCTCTTTCTCTCTCTCTCTCTCTCTCTCTCTCTCTCTCTCTCTCTCTCTATATATATATATATATATATATATATATATATATATATATATATATATATATATATATGTGTGTGTGTGTGTGTGTGTGTGTGTGTGTGTGTAACAAACTGACAATCGACTCTTAATGAGTCTTTTTCAAATGCAAATATAAAACATAGACAAAACAAACACAAAAAACCCTTATGTTTGCAAAATTTTACATGGCTGTTTCTACTGGAAATAAAATTATAAATTATGTTTTAACTAATTTATTTCAACTTGTTGCAGATACTTGAAAATATCTTTATTGACCTAGAAATCGACAAGCCATAACGACATTTGTTGTTAATGTATGTATGTAAGCTCACATTATATCCCGGATATTTCATTCTCATGGTTGTAATTATAGAATAGTAAGCAAATTCAGAGAATTATTTAAAAGAAACTTAGTCGGCTGCAACAAATATATAATTCATTTGTGCTCTGCTGTCTTTTTCTAGTCTTATTGGTTTAAACCGCTTGGTTTCAACATCTTTAGGCGGCGTATCCAGTAAGATTCTGCAGACCGGGTTTTTTTTTTTTTTGTCATCAGATCCGATCTATGAAGGTTAATCCTTATGTGTAGCTTTTCAGTTTATCCGACATACTGAATTAAATATATACTTTGTTTAGTAATAGGTCTAGTAAAAGCCATTGGATGGTTACGGGAGCATACATATCCAAAACCTGCAGAAGAAAATGGCAAAACACCAACAGCGTGCAGCTGGTGAAATAGAAAATTCCTAAAAGGTGAAGTTGGAATATGAAATCATGGAATCAGTTTTTATAAAAAGATTAAAGATTATTATTTAATGTGAAAAGATATCAGGAGGAAGAAAAAATTAAATATTGTATAAATTCGGAGAATCTGAACCAAAATAAAATCCAACGCGTTACGCAGACGCTTTAGATAACATGCTTGTCACTTATATACCTGTTGATAATCATTAAATATCCTAAAGAAAGTATAATAGCCGGTTGTATTTTGCTTTTATTTAGTCAGTGGAATGAACAGCGCCAGGTTGTTTTCGGTCTGTACGTTGAATATCGTATTAGCCAGAACCTTGAAGACGTTTAACACATTAAAATGATAACATGTTTGAAGGACGGATTTTCCGTCTTACGTGGAAGTACTTAATGCTATTTGAATCGATCATCCGGACCTATCAAGCTTTTGTTCATTTATATAGTATATGTGTGTATTATCATAAAATATATAGTACATGTGTGTTGTTTCATTAAATCCATAGTGCATGTGTATGGCTTCATTTCATTCATAGATGAATAACTTGTTTGTCAACATTTTAAGACTTACACGTACATATGACGATGCTGCTGTTTGTTATGTCATACTTCCCAGATAATATGCAGGTTTACAAGCTTCGCACACTCACAGACACACAGTCACACGTACAAAAACGCACACACACGCTCGCACAGAGTGCTTAACATATATAGAAAGTTGAATGAACAGCTATAACTTAAAATGGTTGTTGTTTTCCGAAAACGAATAGTATTTTGTTTTTTGCTGCTCACCTATTCTATATATTATATTGGGGAAAGTTGTATAGCTCAGAAAAAAATAACTGTAAAAGGACAGACGGACAGACATGGAACACTTTAGTTTGATCCTTTTAGTGAAATAGCTTAGAACATTTCATTTTACACACATTTAAAAAAAACAAAGTCTGCATAGGAGTTTGGTTTCATGATAATATTTGATGAAGTTAAACAACTTTGCATGTATGAATTCATTCCAACCTTACAAATTTCCTTTACATTTTACGCTGAAAATAGCTGCTACACTGAGATGACAGGTGCTTTTGTCAAAAAGACCATAAACAAAATTGAAAGTGTTGTACCAGGAAGATTATCGGCCCGACAATTCAAAGGAGCGATCGAAGCTAAGGTATAAAATGGACACATTCAATAGAATTCATTTTCTTCATTACATTTGTAAAATTTGAACACATTTGGCATGTTTGTTAAGGAGATATCAGTCTATATCCAACTGACGTTTTCGACACACGGTTCTCTGTTTTCACGTACGGCGGGGGGGGGGGAGCCTGTGCGGATTTTGGATTGATCTGATCACATGGGGGGTGTGTGAGTGGGGGGTGTGTGTGGTCGAGAGAGAATGGGAATGTATATTGATGATGCAAGTTGCTGCATTTCAGTGATACATTATTGCAGATATGGTTAATGAAAGTACAAACAGGATGTGAAGAAGACACAATTGTTATCCGGGGCCCAGCCTGTCCGAATGATCTCACTGACTTCTCAACTATGTCCGTGTGGGTTCTAGTCTTGGCTCGAGCAAAGTTGATACGTGTGAAAGGCTAGCTAGTTGCGTTGCTTTTGTCGGTATTTCTTCCCGGGTCTTACTCCACCAAATAAAATGGCTGATGTATATGGTTTATCGTGTGTTAAAAAAGCAAATGGTGTAGAAATCCTGTATGATTTGTTATTTAGATTTTCAACGTAGCTTTTAACAATTTTTCAGTCATATCGCTACGATGTCTGCAGTGTGGCAGTTTATAGTGATGTCCAACACTCAGTTACATTATCCTGTCACTATGCCGACCAGTCCTAACACTAACCTCATAATTCTGAGCACCAAGAGAAGCAGCTGTTAGCACCATTTTTGTAAGTCTTTGGTATGAGTCGGCCGGGGATCGAACCCACGATCTCCCACATCCGAGGAGGACGCTCTAACCACTAGGTCACCGGAGCAGTATAAGAAATCCTGATTACAACGAATTGAAACTATAGAAATTATTTGCTATATTGTGCCAGTCTGTACGCATTTCTTTCATATAATCGCGTATAAAAAAAAAAACACCAAGCCAGTAACAGAGTGATAAATGTCATGTACACGATTCAGATCACAAAGAACAAATACTCTCGTATGACGAACGTATTACCAAGATGAAAGCAGTGATAATGGTCATGTACACGACTCAGGCCAACAGAAGTACATACTTTTGATATTATAAACTATACAGCAAATAATAATGACTACGGAGTCATTATTTTATGAACGTTTCACCTAAAACAAAGCATAGTATCGCTAATTATGGGCACAAGTAAGAACACATTGAGTACGAACTCTGATATTCTGAATGTACTGCTGCAAGTAAGCAGGTGATAAGGGTCTCCAAATGCAATCCAGTATTTATAACAAACATGCCATGTAATTGTTGAGAGCTGTTTAATACTAGAAAAGTTTATTCACATTTTGATTAATACAAAAGAAAAGAACACAAAGCGCATCTCAGTGTATGAGAAACACCATGTAAAAAATATAAATTATTGCTTAGATTTGTAACGTGATTAAATGTATGCAGTAAAACTGATCAGCATCTTGTATTCATCTGGCCTAGTTCCATTGAGAAATTCTTCAAAGATCTGTAAAATAAAAATCTACTTGACAACAACATAAATTCATTATATATATATATATATATATATATATATATATATATATATATATATATATAGAGAGAGAGAGAGAGAGAGAGAGAGAGAGAGAGAGAGAGAGAGAGAGAGAGAGAGAGAGAGAGAATTTAGTAATTTTCTAGTATATTACAAATTGAATCAATTTAATCTGAAATGTAGATCAGAAAAAAAAATATTAACATATGAATTAAAACGAAAAAAGCTAACACGCTTTATTTTACGTTCTTGATCATAGGAACTCTTTATGGATCTGTCGATAATCATTTGATCTTCGGGTGAAATTGAAAAAAAATACCATTTGCATTTCGTTTCTATACGTCAATGAAATAAAGATAGCTATGTTGAGTTCAAATCAATCTTGAGAATATTTTTCTCCAACCAAAATGTAGTGAATAAAAATTTGAAAGGTAGGTATATTCAGCACTCAAAAATGAATGTAAATCTTATGGTCAGATACCAATATTTTATATACCTGAGGTCACTCAAATTTGGCATTAAGGCTGCACTATAAATTGTTAGCAGGAGAAACAAAGACAAACTAATCGCAAAGCATATATATATATATATATATATATATATATTTATATATATATATATATATATATATATATATATATATATATATATATATATATATATATGTATGTATGTATGTATGTATGTATGTATGTATATATATATATATATATATATATATATATATATATATATATATATATATATATATATATATATATATATATATATATATACATGCATGCAGTTATTTTAAAACAATTTGGTGAATTTGTTATCCTTTATCGTCAAGTATACCTATTGCGATTTGTACTATAGGAAAGACATTCTCTGCGTACTCATGAGAATGCAGTGGGCGGAAAAGTGTCATAACATCGATTTTGTAATATAAACTTTTAACAATTATATGTAGCTATAACGTGGGCAATAAATATGATCTCTATTCAGTACATACCGAATCTGAAACCAACCGCAGCCCCAGAAACCGTTGGAAATGAACCTGTGCTGACGTAACCCCCACAGCCTCCCATGTGCATCTCGAAATAGTACAAATATTTTTCGGGTAGGTGACGCGATGAGGGTGTTAGCGTTGCCTTTTTGATCCAAGTGTCCACCACATGTGTCATGCAGCATCGCTTATAGTAATCATTAGGAGGAAGATTGGACGGGTTTGCAAAGAAGGCCAGGTAGGAGTTTGGATTGGAGTCGCAGTTGGTGAAAGTGAGATCCACTCCTGCAGCTTGGTAACCTTGTGTTGTCCGGCTTCGTGCGTAAGATTCGGGTAGAAATCCAAGATAGATGTACGGCTTCATTTCTGCATTTAATGGAACGCTAAACCCAACAGCTTGACTTAGCTGGAAGCTTATTGGATACCTGTACTTGAACGCTGAGTGAGGAGCTATCTCGACATCTTTTTGTATGCCATCTGTTTGACGGTGACGCACAAGAACGTGGCTTCTGTCTGTGTACAACTGGGACAGGTTTTCAAGAACGCCCAAACCTTCCCTTGATACAAATGTGTAGCCGTGTCCATCATAAAAGTCACAGAACACGTCAAATTTCTTCCCGGTTGGTGTACATAACTGGTATTCTCCTGTTACCGGAGTACTTGACCCCTCGTAAATGTGTTGGCATGATCCTGCAAATGTCGAATTGATAAAAACGAAGCATATAATTCTTCGTAAAAGTTTTACATATTTACACGGCTTAAATGATTAGATAAGTATTTAATACTTTTTTAATATGATCCCGAATATCTACTAGTTTCTTACAAAAATATTAAATTATTACGGAAATTGTCTAAAGGGGACAAAATGAAATAAAATATAGTGAATATTAAGAATGGTAAACAGAACAATCTACCTACACATTGCAAGCTGATCTTGAATATTATCACATATTTTATACAATTCGGAAAGTCTAGTTGCTGTAATTTATAAATTGGTTTTGCTAAGAAGCTAAAAGGGACAAACAAATTCCAAAATACTATGAGTAAAAACGAACGTTAACTGAAAAATCTCTATTATTCATTAGGGAAGCAAACGAAAAATGATTTCCCATCGGAAGGGGCTTTTTTCTTGATGTGGGTGACGAGAGGCACTCAGGTAACAATTGTAACAAAAATTCAAAAGAGTGCTTTTGTCCACCTACTTAGCAACTGCATCTGAAAACCTAAAGCATATCATACGATATTTTTGTACAAGATGTGTAAATGAGGAGGTAAGGTAACTATCGTGTTTTGAGAACTATCACTGTTTCATAATAGGAAAAACACTGACAAATGTAATACTTTTGAAGGTCTAGTCATCGCTTAAATGTTACTATCAGTGACTGTTAGTACTAACGACGAGCAGTTCTGTCATTGATAAATATAAACATTTCATAATGTTAATGAATATAAATTAGAGAGTTTATGAGAACTATAACAAACACTAGAAGGTTTAAATGAATAGCAAAAACAAGATTTTTGAATCCAGGAGAAACATAACAATATATTACTCTAAGCCACTCAATTGACACGAAATGAATAATATTACAATACATTCAAAATGAACTAAGAGAAAAAGTGTCTCTTGTCAAAGACATTTAGCCAAAACACGTTGCAGATACAAAAGATTGTTAAAGCCGAAACATTCTATGGCACGACCTGTTGCATTTCTCACTAAATAAAGTACAACGACATTGTTGGTAAGAATGATTACGTAATGTTTTCAATGCACATACCAAATCTACTGGAAATTAAATTACAATGAACTTAACATGTACATCTACCTATTAGCTAAAATACACAATTTTTCTGCAGGTACTTTTATTTATATAAATGTATAAAAAAAAACCGATGATAGTTTTAAGCTTTTGCAACATGAGTCCCTGTTCTCAGTTTCACATCTTGTAAATAAATCGACAAAAAGATGTCATTATCGATTTTTAAATGTATGTTGTGGGGAGAAAGGAGTGAACATATTTTGATTTAAGTAAATAAACTATACTGAAATAACTGTCAAGATTTATATAACTTAAAAAATAAAAACGTAAAGCCTTACCATATCTTGAGGGTAAAGATAACAAGTGCAATGACAACGAGTTTAGTCCTTATGTACGAATTTGCGTGAACACGACAGGTCTAATTCTTAAAAAGGAATTACCGAGGGAATTCATTTTTAAGCTTCTTTTCCTAAACAATGGTTGCTGTTGTATTCTAACTAATATCAAGACAAACTTTGCAAAATATTAGGTGAGTCTTAAACGGAGGACATTGCTTTCTGTTTGAAAATCTGTTTGAAAGAATATTTTGGAAACAACATGCGATGAATAGCCAGTTTATTTCAAAAGATTTATCTCAACTCTATTACACCAAAAATAAAGCAAGTAATCGTCACCCCTGATTTTCCATAAATTATATTTATCATACATATTTGCAGTTAAAGCCCATTGTGTTTTTGGCAGATTTACTGGAAACCTTTATAAGTTAAGATGGAAATTTGGACTTCGAACGCTATTTTTGGACCCTAAGCTAATGAGCATGACCGTCGAACCCCGACTAAACTATTTGCTTGCTTTTAGTGTGAGACTTTAATTTCTTGTAATTAGTTGACGTTTTGTGCTGTTTGTGCAATTATCTCAGCACAGGTCGCTACATGCTGTAGTTTAATTCTGAAAATAGAGACATTGTAAGGAAACATCATATTTCAATTGTTTTACTTTTAAAATTTGGAAGAATTGATTGCTCAGATCAAAACGATTACGCTTTCATGAGTTGTGAATACACAGTTTGTTTTAAATTTTGAATTCCTATATGTTCATAGTATGCAAAAAAATATCGTAGGTATTTCTGGGAGAGGACATGCACTGTACATGCCATACTTTCATCTAGAGAGAAAGAATGAACGACAGGTAGAAAGGTAAAGTTATACCGTACTTGCTAAGCTACAACTGTAAGCTGTTTTCAGCATAGACGAAATCATAAGCAGAATGAACAAGGCGGATACATCCATGGTCGTCATATTGTATCAGAGCTTTCCTTTCATCTGTGTATACCAGCTATTTATATTTTTCGCTCTAGCATTTGGCTTTTATAATGGAAAAAATGGAGCGCCCTATTAGGCGTGTCTTTTATATCCTGTTTCACAATTGGTTTCACCAATCAGCTATCGCCATCGAAAAATCTGAGCGACTCGGATAAAGACGGCTCTTTTACTTTTGCTTTTGTTGATAAAAGAACGACGATTAAGAACTCAGATGTGCTGACGGAGTGTGAACGAAAAGAGTTTACGAGGTGCTGCATGAGCTAAAAAGTAAAACCTGTAAACATTGACCGCCCATGGGAAAACGCAAAACCTCACTTTATATTTCCGTGACTAAGTACATATGTTTACCTTTTAAAATTGATATGGTTTATTATTATTATTATTATTATTATTATTATTATTATTATTATTATTATTATTATTATTATTATTATTATTATTGTTGTTGTTGTTGTTGTTGTTGTTGTTGTTGTTGTTGTTCTTGTATATGCACGATGTAACAAAGTCATAAAAATGCATATATGTTGTTCTCTCCAATACTTATGTTTCACAATCGATTACTGCATCCTGCTCATTTTAATTGTTCATGCAATAACTTCATTATCACTGCCTTAACTTGAAATAATCAGCAATCAATCTTAATTTTTTTTTTCACCATGAGCAAACAATAATTTCACCACTGATTGAAAGCTTGCATATGACTGTAAAACAGAGGACTGACTCTTTAGTTGATTAAATTGTTTCACTTGCAAATTGTTGCTAACGCTTTAAAAATAATATCTGGATAAGTTAGTTGTCGATAAGATAAAACGCCTGTAATGAGTTGTCTTACAAGTCTATACTCTTAAAGTAATAGAAAAAAGTGAAAAGCGATAAGCTTTGTAAAATACAGCAAATAATTCATATCTCTATAAAATACAAAGTGAAAATGAAAAGAACTTACGGTATTGCGAATTAAATCCCAAAATAATCATAGAATTACAGACACAAGTCCAAATAATAAAAAGTTCTGAATAAACTGAAGCAGAGATCCAAATTAAGTCCAACGCTGAAGCATTCATGTATCTATGATGACCTGCATAATGCTGATGTGACAATAGTAATTTGTTGAACTACAGAATACAATTCCATATTTGAATTCACTGTAAATTCCAATGAATGTCCCTGTCCAAGATTATTATTTTATGAGCACTCTGTATTTCAAGAGAAAATAACAATAAAAATAATTTATACAAAACTTTGCAGCCTAAATGAACATTGAACACAACAATAATACAAATTCATTCTACCAGATCTTATGCACGAATGAATAATCTTGCAAGTGACAAAATTATATAGAACTATACTTTACATCAGGTCACAATTAATATAAAACCCCACTACCTAATAGAAAATAACCTTCTAAAATGTTATTAATGTCTACCAACAGAAATGTTAGTATTGTTAGAAACTCTGCTACTAAAATTATATATATATATATATATATATATATATATATATATATATATATATATGTATATATATATATATATATATATATATATATATATATATATATATATATATATATATATATATATATATATATATATATATATAGCATGGACAATGTCAGGTACAATTGGTAATTGTCGGAGAGTCCCAATAAGATAGACCCAAACCCAAATAAACATATTTACTTCCATTAATAATGATCCTGATAATAAATCCATACACAGAGAATATTTTAGCAATGAATTAACTGTTTACAGAATAAAATTTAAAAAAAAATAAATGAATAATTCAGGTCAATTAGAAAATAAACTTTATTTCAGACAAGGTTAATTCCAACATCACATTAGCATATATTGAAATATAAAAATGAATACACCCTAACAAACAATGCAAATTAAATATACATATCATTAGAAAATCAAATGAAACAGTCTGTCGCTATTATTTGTAATACATGAACCAAATCTTTGCCCGTCGTTGCAGAAAAGTTTTAAATATTTAATGATCCTAACACTAATAAAAAAGATGTAAATCCTATTTCTTTTCAAAAACGATATTTCTCTTCTTCAGTGATAGCTTAATTTTTGCAGACAGATATAACTATTTAACAGTACCTGTCACGCTGGCACAAAAATGACTTCCATTTCTGCTGCGATAACGCGACTACTGTTTTCAGCATCCAGCAAACGAATTGCTTCAACTCATCGTCACAATGATAAAAACTGTTTCGTTTGTTAATTTTAGATGTTGATAGACTTGATTCATATTGTCAATATAGTAGTATAAAATAAAGTTCCTATCTCAGAGACCCCCCCTACCTCTACAAAACCTTTTATGTTAGCATTTTCTTCACCAGCCTTTTCTATGTCAAAATAACGACTTTTACATGATAGTTATTTTTCTAGCATATTTCTGATGAAAAATATGTTTTCTTGGATTAGGAACAAATCATTTGCTATAACTACTTTATAACCATGTTAAATTTAAAATAAAAATAATCTCTATGACTTCGATCATTTGACCGTAATAGAAATAAATAAAAATAAACAGTAGCGTTATAAGCAAAGTAGTAGAGGAAAAGGAATTATATCTCTTCTTTTCACCACCTGAAACATTTTCAATTAGAGATTTAAAAACGTATAGAAATAATGAATAAAATAGACAAGATGAAATAATTGAAATGCTTCCATGCTTTATTAAGTATACAAATATTATTAGTGACGATATTGATGTATTTACAGAATATCTTGACAGTTTTTACTACATTATTATTGATAATCCAGTTTCGTTAGAAAAACCTGTCATACTGACAACTTTTTACACGATTTAAATATCAAGTGAACTGCTTGTAGGATATTTATTTATGTATTAGAAAAGAGAATCATCTGCAATGTGTATGGATATGAACGTCTCGAAGAGGTTATTGAAGTTTTCATGGAAGATCAAGAATCTTATAGTGACCCAGGAGACATATAAAGTTAATAGTTTTAGCAAAATGTTTCGATATTGATGAATAAAAAGTGGAGCTAGATTATTTCACACAAAATTTCATACACTGCCATTATCATACATGCTAACTCTCATTGATAGAATATATGTTAACACACTGTCAATAATATGAAACTCGCGCATTAAATCGTCCATATCATATTTTGTACCCCGCAAGTAAGATCGTATATGATCAAGTTATTTTTCAAGTAATTGCTTCAAATATTATTTGATCGATTTGTTAGTTTTTTTTAAAAAAAAACTTCTCGCTCAATCACTGAGATTAGTATTATCTTTAGTGATCTGTCAACAATAATTGGATCAAATTCTTGGTCTTTTTTATGCATCGTTGGTAGAAGTGTGTTCGAGTATGCTGTCATCATTAACTCTATATACGCTGTTATGGTAACGATTTTAACCAGAGTTGCCATTTCGTAGTAGTCACCAGTGTTTCCTTGTCGTGGTAGTACATACCGAGATTCTTAAACATTTGTTGTTTTCAAAATCTATTATATAACTCCTTGTTCCTTTTATCATTATTATCTTAGATTCCGCTAGTTTGTTGAGATGATTATAGTTATTTTTTTCTTCCTGTGCCTTTCGTATTAGTAAGTCTGATCCTATTATCATATGTTTAAAATCGAGCTCAAGCAATATTTTTGTAAACAGGATTTCAACTTGTTTGTATTCTTCTAGTCAATCATCCGGATGAGAGTATCTTTTAATAACATTAGTTTCTTATTGCTTTTATTAGTTGTGGTCCTCGCATACGTATGATCGAGCTGATCAAAACCATTGTATAATACACGCTGATGGATTGGCTGAAGGACAATTTGCCATGACAAGACTAGCGCTCTGTGTGTGTGTGTGTGTGTGTGTGTGTGTGTGTGTGTGTGTGTGTGTGTGAAGGCTCAAGTGTTTACACGCTGTTGTAAGAGAAACACCTACATGCGATATCATTAACAAAAACAGATTTAATGATGCTCCGCTTGAGATTATATCAGACCTGGTCATTAACAATGGGAAGTATGATATTATCCAAAACATTTTACCACAGTATTTGTAACATCGTTTTACGCACCAAAATGTTTTATCATAGTGTAATAAAATTAAGGAGATGTGCGTTTAGTTTAAGCAATTTGTAGGCTTGTGTGATTACATGTTCGATTATTGGAATTTAGTTTAAGCAATTTATAGGCTTGTGTGATTACATGTTTGATTATTGGAATTTGTTGAAATGGGAAATATTCTCTAGCATGAAATAATCAGTCATTTATTAGGAGCAAACGTCACGGAGAGAAAGTGTTAGTGAGTTTCTAAGATGCCATGGTCAATAAATAGCGAACTCAGACCCAATCCGCATGACTGTCCCTGTCGTGATATAGCACTTTATAAAAACTAATAGTATACATCGGTGTTGTGACTGCGGCAGCAGTATTTTATGGTAGTAAACCGGTAAATTACACAATGGAATAAATGAGAAAGTACTCGGTAATACCGTTTACGTTGCCATAACGGCAAATGTGAGTAGGTATACTAGTGTGATGTGCCTTGAAACAGTAGTCCGACTGGCCTCATGTAGGCAGTTAAAATAGTTCTCCGTACAGTTTCTACGGTGTGAATTACAAGCAGAACAGAAAGGTTGATTGATTGATTGATTACTATTTTACGGCGCATCAGCACTGTGAGGCTATATAGCGCCAAACATAATTTTATATCCTTTTACATTTAAAACTGGTAAAAAATTTTTTATCGACCAGCGATTGGGGTCCAAACAGTTAAGGTAAAGCGATAAAAATGTGAACGATGGTAAAGTATTAAAAGTTTCCCGATCAACGGGGTGTGCAAAAGTATGATAACGAAAACATATGATTGGCAATTAAAATCTATCGACTGCATAAATATAACACAAAACTGAACAAGGTGATAAAATAAAAGCTATAACTTATGATAAATGTTTGCTTCCTTAAGGAAGTCTATAATATTAATAATGTTAACTGTATCAAAGAGCTCCGTCATGTCTCGCACAACGTAGTAATGATTCGCGTAGGTTGAAGATCGAAGCATTCCAGCATAAAGTGCTTAACGGTGAATGGTTCATTACAAGCTATGCACTCTGGTGGGTCTTCTCCTTTTAATATGTAGGAGTGTGTTAAATAAGTATGACCGAGTCGAATTCTTGCAAAGACTACCTCTTCTCTACGGACGGATCTGTAGGACGGGGTCCATTCTCCTAAGGTTGGCTTGATGGCATGAAGTTAGTTATTCATGTCTGACGTAAACAGTCTTTGATACAACGTTTAAAATCAGTATATGGTGCTTTAAAATCAGTTGGTTCTAGTAATAGGGCCATTTTAGCAGCACGGTCTGCTTTATCATTACCTTTAATTCCTTCATGGCTGGGTAACCAACAGTATACTATATTGTGGGAGGTATTCAGCTCAGTATGCTTAAGGAGAATGTTTGCTAATAATGGATTCTTCAGTTTTCTGTTATGTAGTGACTGAAGTACTGATAGTGAGTCGGAGAATATTATGCTATTTGAAATACGCTTGCTTGCAATGTATTGCAAAGCAAGGTTTATTTCTCTAATTTCGGCTGAAAAAATTGACGTACCATTTGGCAAGCGAACTTTGGTTGTGTGGTTTCCACTTACGAAGGCTGCAGCAGCCTTTAGTTCATCTTTTGATCCATCAGTATATATTTTTGTATACTTTTCAAATTGTGAGAGGAGTTCATGGTAAGAGTTGTGGAAAATGGATGGGTTTGTCTCCGAACGGAAAGGTAATATAGAGAAACTGTGGGGATGTGCGTGTGATGGCTAAATTACAAGTTGGGAATAATGTGGTCTTGTACTAATTATTGTAAAATTTATGTACAGAATGGACACGTCTGGCTTTCCGACTTACAACTGAACTTGCATAGAAGTCTTTGGAAATATGGGGTAAACTTATGACTTCTAGCGGGATTCGAGCCCAGGGTTTTGACACCGCTCGGTCAAGCAAAAGACCCCTGGCTTGTAACAATAGTATCAGTAATATTGTATTAGTGCATCAACAACTACTTTTAGAATTTCAACTAAAATATGATTAAAATCAATTATCTGCGTTTTCATTATACTGCATTTGCTTACAATTTTTTAAAACTTTAGTACCAACAATTGAATCAGAAATTCACGAAACTTAATGTCAGTTATAAAATCTCTGTACTTGTCATAAACATCTTTTAAATATCCTTATATCGATCATCTGTCAATACCGCATTTCTTTTATCCAACTATAGGAATCAAACGTAATTCCTACTTCACGTTCATAAAAATATATTTCATTTACCAAATTACCGTATTATTTTTCTGTTACATCAGTAAACCCAAGTGCCAATCTTATTTGATTCAAAGCAAAATTTTTGAGGACAAGATATTGTCTGATAATTACATATGCGACTACGAAATGTATCAGCTTTAATTTTTGGAGTGATTTTCGTCCAAGAAAGGTAATACCAATAGAAGCATATACTTTAAGCCATACTATTTCATATTGTTTTGTAAATATTTTATCCACTTCATTGTAATAATTTCGTAATGACAATTATCTGGAGCATTGAAGTGATGGTAGTGGAATATCATATAATGCACTAATGTAATAATATATTGTTTATTAAATTTAAAAAAAGAAATTACTCTTCTAATCAACTACAGCCGGCGGGACATCCTCCTGTGATTATTATTGTATTCTATTTATCTGACATATGTCCCAGAGTGGAAACTCCGGAGAACGTGATTTTTAAAGTTTATTTGGCAATTTGACACTCATCCGCGCAAAAGTAACGATAATACAGCAATACATTTAAATGTTGCAAATATAACATGCTACTTAAAGTGTACAACTAAAAAAAAAAACTAACAAAGACAAAATTTTTTAGAAAGAACAAAACACAACAGAACGATGCTAAAAGGAATTTGCACTGTTTGCATTAAAAGAAAAAAATGTGTTTGTTTCTTCGCAGAAGTCGTCAACAACAGACTCTGTGACGTCGGGTTTGGGTGTAGATAGAGTTATTTTAGACCTGTCAAAACCTAGAGGGGGTTAATGTGAATTTAGTCTCAACAAATTAAAAACAAAAAATATTGCATAAACATAAAAACTTTGATAACAAATGTTTCCAGTGGGCTATTCCTTTTGCGATGTTTCCAACAAAAACAAAATGATGATCGTGTTGACAAGTATTTTAGTCCCGTATCAAAATTTAATTTTTAAAGGCATTAACGTTTCTGTTGCAGAAAATCAAATAACAAAGTTTCAAAAGCAAAATAATATTTCAGTTAATAAATTTGGTCTTGACGAGAGTGAAAATGTTTATCCAAGGTATATTTCTGATAAATCTTGGCAGTCGGCAAAAAAACTTGCTGTTTTGTAGGTATCATTACCTTTGGATACAAAAATTAACGGTGTAGTTGGAAAACAATAAAATAAAGATAAAAATAAGAAATAGTTCTGCTACCGTTGTTTAAAAGGTTTTTCCAAAGATGAAAAACTGCAAAAGCATCTCAAATACTCTGTCAATGTTAAAAAAAAACAATGACAGGAGAAAAAGTATTAATATTTACAATTATAATTACAATTATAAATTAAATGTTTCGTTTGTTATTTACGATGATTTCGAGTGTCTACTTTCTCTGTGGCACGAACAGAAAATGATCCAAATAAATCAAGCACTAGAAAAATACAACAACGTGTTCCATGTGTAGCTATTTACAAATTAGTTTGTTGCACTAACGAAAATTTTTCAACTATAACATTTTACAGAAGTAATAGTCCTGACGTGTGCTAAAGTAATTATTTTAATAGAGGATGTTAATAAAAATTTTCAACAGAGTATCTAAATCGGCTACGATAAAAATAACATCCAAACAACTTGATTCTGGTGAGGTAGTTAATTGTCATATCTGCAAGAAGCCTCTGCCTTACGGTGATAAAGTGCAGTTTCACTATCATCTAACCGGTCAATATCGCGGAGCAGCACATAATAATTGTAATTTAAAAGTTCATGTGCCAGATTTTGTTCCTGTCGTTCTACACAATTTTCGTGGTTATGATAATCATATCATTGTTGAATCATATGGCGATGAGGAAATTAAATCTAAACTAAAATTAAATAATATAATAAAATGTATTCCAAACAATTTTGAAAAGTAGATGTCAGTTACGCTCAGAAAGTTCTCGACAGTCTGCAATTTATGGCATCATCATTGGCTGAGCTTGCAAAAGGTTGTAGCAGTTTCAATAACTTAAGAAGTTGCTTTGGTGGAGACTGCGTCACTTTGAAATAAAAAAGGTGTTTTTCAGTAGGAGTACCTCGACGATTATATCAGATCTGATGAAACCTCTCGTCCTAATAAATATACATTTTACTCTCAGTTAAAAAGTGAAAATATTACAAATGAAGATTACAAATATGCACAGGAAATTTGAATTAAATTTGGTTGTAAGATATTTGGTGATTATCATGATTTGTATTTGAAAACAGACGTGTTATTACTAGCAAATGTTTTTGACAGTTTTCATAGTCATGTATATTATGGATCAGACCCATGGGGTTTTATTCTGTGCCAGGA
This sequence comes from Potamilus streckersoni, assembly GCA_016746295.1. NCBI lineage: Eukaryota > Metazoa > Mollusca > Bivalvia > Unionida > Unionidae > Potamilus > Potamilus streckersoni. Next base: position 630,023 of record JAEAOA010001671.1, on the reverse strand, counting down.
TAGTCATGGGACGCTCGGCTAAACACAAGCAAATTAGAACTGGATCTCTTAACTGATCTTAATATGTTTAACTTTATTGAAAAAGTCATATTATCCTGACACCATGCCGACCAGTCCTAACACTAACCTCTTAATACTGAGCGTCAAGCGAGGCAGCTGTTAGTACCATTTCTGTAAGTCTTTAGTCAAACCCACGACCTCCCGCATCCGAGGCGGACGCTCTAACCACTAGGCCACCGGAGCGGTTGAAGTTAATCTTGATTATCCTAGTTCATTTTATGATCTACATAACGACTATCTGTTTTGTGCAGTCAATGATGATCAATAATAGTTTGTTATCGCGTGAACAACAGGCAATTACAACAGCTAAAAATTCGATTATTAATAAGCTAGTTTGAAATGTGTTAAATAAAAAAAAAACACGTGACAAATTACAAAAATTTATAATGATCAGTATTGTTAAAATAACTGCAACAAAGACCGTAGAATTTGTTTTAAATCCACACTACAGTCTATTTAGTAATAATGATATCTAGATATAGATTGCATTTTATTCAGGATCATAATTTCTAAACGCGTGTGAATTTATCTTAGATCCAAACTACAGTCTGCTCAATAATAAATTTGTGAAATGTGCGTATGATTTAATTTAGATTCACACACTATAGTATATATTTTTTAAAAAAAAAATGTGTGTGATTTATTTAGATTCACATGCAGTTTATACAGCATTAGGTAACTTTATATTAATTTAGGAAACTTTATAGTGATAGAATCGGACGGTGGGTACAGTGTTATAACATTCGGTTATCATACTTAGGATTGGGGTTCAATTTCCGAGACCGACACATTGTCGACGGCGGGTATTCTGACAGCTTTGTATATAGCGGGTGGGTGTTTGGGGTTCCAAAACCCCCAAAGGATTTGATGTACATCTCCTCATTACTTCAAACAACATGGTGAGTGCGTTTTGCATTCTTTTCGAGGTTTGATATGAAGGTGGTGTATATGAAATAAAAAAGCCTAGACAGCCCCCCTGAATGTCTAAAATTTTGTTTCGTTTAGCGATTCAATGAAGAGGTGTCTATGCTAGAGCCCCTTAAACTAAATAGTACCTATGTAATCTTTCAACCTCACTTGCAGGGTACCCCACATGGATGTTGAGAAAGAATGTCAGCCAAAAAAGAAGTGTCCTGTTGGGTATCCCATAACAGCCATAAGATAAGAATATGTGACACCGTGAAAGGCAAAAAAAAAAAAAAGGAGAAGGAAATGAAGGGGCCTCTATGGAATGGAAACCGCTTATCACACTCTGTTGTTATTATTATTATTATTATTATTATTATTATTATTATTATTATTATTATTATTATTATTATTATTATTATTATTATTATTATTATTATTATTTCGGTTGGAGCAAGACCAATAGCACCACAGCTAAGCTGGTTACCTTTAAATTTTAACCCTTCACTTTTGACCTTCTCTTCACCAGATCAAGGTTAAAGTGCAGGGGCCTAGGTCAAATTATCGGTCTCCTCACAAATGAAATATCATAATGTATTTTAAATTATTTTTAAAACAAAATTCTACATATTCTGACTTTAGTTCTCTTTCTACAATTTTCTTAAGTTTAAATAAATATTTTTAAAGTCTTTGCTTGTTTGTCTCAAAGATGTATTTGGTCTATGTATGATTTTAATTACGTTTCTCGATCGAATAAATCTTTTCTATGTATCTTTATTACTTTTTATCCTAACTTGATATACAAGTTTAAATATTGATATTGGATATTATATCTCTTTGTTTTCTTAACGCGCACATTAATTTAGCTACCGAAGTTTGCACCTTTTTATTTTCAATTATATTCCTCTGTAATGGTGACGCATCAGACAGTGTTGTAGATGAAGTATAATCTTTAAAACAGAGAGTATTATTTAATCTAATTTCAGAACTCGTCGAAAACGACTCAATATCTTTATCAGTCTTTGTTCAGCTTATAACACATTAATCCAAGTTGTAGACAATATATTATTTCGTCAGAAATTGGTTAGGTTCTCTTTATTTGTTCCTACTAGTCCTTGGATTTAGCAGACATGCAATATAATGCTAATTCCAATTTCTGATTCAGCGAAAAATGACAGAAAACGTTAATATCCATAGTTTGACACCAGTTTTTTTTTAAATTAAGATTATGAGATATCCAGATGCTCTGAAATTGTGTGCAGGATCCAATTTATTTGAACATACATGTTTAAACTCGTCAAATATATCACACATTAAATAGTCTTCCTTCACAGAATAGCTATGAAGATTTCCTAAAGTGTCTAAATTAACATGTTTCATGACATACTTCATGCATTGATAGTCATCCTCACTAATTCCAGTTCCCGAAAATTCGAATAAAATTTTACAATCTTTGGCAGTTTTGTTCCTTAAAATGTATAATAAGAAACCACATGTTCATATTGATAAATGTCTTACTTGAACATATTGACTGCATTGCTTTTGTTTCTATGGATTGTATCGTCCTTTTGCGGGTTGGTACAAAGATTAACCCATTAATGTATGTTGGTATGTTACGAATATATTCTAGAAAATATCAGTAATCTTTTTGCTGAAAACCGTTTTTACATCTTTGAATGGGTTTTGTCTGTAACTGACGACACATCGACCCACCCCTTTTATTCTCCTTGCTATACTATACTGACAACTATTTCCGGTATTTTTTAGTTGTCAAATAGTTGTGTTGTACAATCATCAGCTCACAGAATTTAAAGGGAAAATGTAAGGTATAAAAATCCTGATATGTAATCGTAAGGACGTATGGTGAGACACGTTAGCCATATTAAATGACATTTTCTATCCTCATTCAATCTATTATTTGTTTATTTTTCATATATGAATAATTAAAATTTTCATTTTTTTTATAAATTCAAACACCGACAGTGGCGGTAATCCGATTACGAAAATTGAATGTTATATGGATTTTGTATGAATCATTGGTGAAGAAAACCTGGTTTAACGCCTAAAATATACTCATATATATATATATATATATATATATATATATATATATATATATATATATATATATATATATATATATATATATATATATATATATATATATATATATATATATATATATTGTAATTAATATCAATCTTAGAAATCGTAAAGTTTGTAAATAAAACAATATACACACAATTTGAGGAATGTCGACTCGAATTAAAACGTGTACATTGCAATCATTGTATATCTAACGAAATGTTCTATCGCGTCATCATATGAAAATAATTGGAGTCAGTTTAGTTCTTTTTGTGAGACCTGGTCGGCATACTGCAGCCGTATGGTAATTTCATTTAGGTCAGTATATAGATTATCTTATTATTTATGATACTGAAAATTGGTATAACAAGTTAGAATGATAACAAATTTGAAGGCCGGAATTCCCATTTTAGAAAACGGATGTGGACTATCTCGAGGAAGTACTTAAAGCTATTGGTAGTGATCATCCGGATCGATTAAGGCTTGTTTCATTTATAGAATGTGTGTACTGTCTTGACCTTGTAAAAATTTGCATACTAGTATGTATGGCGATTCATTTTATTTATTCCATTGAAAAGTTAGCCTAGCAAGCAGAGGAGAAATCAGAACTTCGTGTGTGTGTGTCTGTGTGCGAGATAGAGAGAGAGAGAGAGAGAGAGAGAGAGAGAGAGAGAGAGAGAGAGAGAGAGAGAGAGAGAGAGAGAGAGAGAGAGAGAGAGAGAGAGAGAGAGTGCTAATATTGCGAATGACCTCTATTATGATATTTTTGTTTTTTTCAAAAAACAAACATAATGTGAAGAATGTTGTTACCGGTAGTTATATGAGGTACAATAGCGCAAATTAGGGCACTTGGGCAACAATTGGTATTCTTATGAGAAATTTCTGCAATGGGAACAGATAGGTTTATATAGTCAAAAGGGTTTACAGTCAAAAGGGTTTATAATAGTAAAAAGATTTTATATAGTCAAAAGGGTTTATAGTCAAAAGATTGTATATAGTCAAAAGGGTTTACAGAGTCAAAAGGGTTTATAGTCAAAAGATTTTATATAGTCAAAAGGGTTTACAGAGTCAAAAGGGTTTATAGTCAAAAGATTTTATATAGTCAAAAGGGTTTACAGAGTCAAAAGGGTTTATAGAGTCAAAAAGGGTTAATAGAGTAAAAAGGTTTATAGAGTTAAAAGGGTTTATAGAGTAAAAAGGGTTAATAGAGTCAAAAAGGTTTATAGAGTTAAAAGGGGTTATAGAGTCAAAAGGGTTTATAGGAACATAAGAGTTTATAATGACGCCATACAGAGACAAAATACATATGGCAATAATTGAGTAATAGCTCTTTGTTAGAGGTCGGAATGATCCTGAAAAAGGGCTGTTTGGTTTCCTGAACTTTTGTTTGGCCATCATTTTCCATTAATTCTTCTTTTTCCTAACTATATTTTCTTCCTCAAAGGGAATCCAGTCTAGATGACCCATCTTCCTTATTTTCTCCAGAACAATGATCCAAGAAGCATTCAGGAAGTGTAAGTGTTTTATTTCTTCTCCTTCTCCTTTGCACGTCTTTCCTTGGCCCAGGTTGCCTTTTTCATCTCAGCTTTATCTTATGTGACTTCCTTGATCATACATTTAGCTCTTTGAAGTGGAGCCACTTCCCTACGAACATGGCTTAGGGCATACCTCTGAGTCTTTACGTGTTCTTGCAGCCACCGTGACATCAACTTTCACATCACTTTGCAAGGTTGAAGTGTGGTCATTATTTTCTGATTGACATCTTTAAATGCATGAAGGAAAATACCCCTCACATAAAAGACCAAAATATGGAAAAGAAATATAGCGTTGTATCCACTACCAGTTCTACCAGTGTGCAGAGGACTATTCGGGCTTGCCATTTTCAAGAGCATGGTGGCAGTTTTCGTCTATTCAAGGTCTGGATCTTTCATTTGACCGAAGAGGTGCTTTACATATTGTATGTAGACTAGAGATTCACAGTCGTGTTCTTCATCATTTTTCTTGGTTGACTAGTCGAAAATAGTAACACAAGAGACAAACTCACCATATCCATTACACAAAGTACAATGCACACCATATAAAAGAAATACACATTGAGAGGAAATATCGTGCAGACCTAAAATAAGCTATCTATCTCTACCTTTTACCTACAAAGAAACTATGACCTCACAAACAGGCACACATTTTTATTTTTTTTATAAAAGAAAGCGATTTCTTTCTGTTAAGAACGACAAAGACAAACACAAGCAAACACAAAACATACAAAAACAGATGTTTGGCACAATGATTTGCCTCTTTTCTAGAGCTCTTGTTGGCCATGACCGTTTTGTTGTTTTTGTATTTTTTGTGAATTGTCCTGATTTTTTTAATGTTTGGGAGGACGACAAAAGGAGAAAACGAAGAACTCATCTGTGTCCACTCTGCATTCTACCTCTGCTCCTTATTTCTGGTGTTGTTGTCTCTGCAGCGCCTGTTGCTCTCTTCTTTGTTGTTATACGTGCTACTCCGTCCAGTTTTATCTATCCGTTCCAATGTCTTCCAGAAAGACGTCTTATATTAGGTCTTATGCAATGATTAGAATAACGTATTCTTTCTTTCGACAAGCTTTATTTCAAATTTTGCCTGATCGTCGACCTTCAGAGACTGTTCTTATTACATAGAATATAATAGTCTAGAATCTTTTCTCTCAAGCTTGTATTTCCAGAGTATTTTCAAAATCTTCATACAAGATGACGTTCAGAGTTGTGGCAAACTCAAGTTCCACTCGAAGGTGACCGGATTGTAAAGGGTGAAAATGTTCTTCGTGTCGCTGCCTTGGGGATGAGTGAAATCAAAGACAAACAAAACTAACCTCATGCATAATCCTTGTACTAAATGATGTGACTGGGTTCTAAGGGTTTGGAACGCTCATTTTGTTCAAAATAATAACGAGTCATTAGTTCACAGTTGACTTTTTCCTAGAAAATGTCTGTCATGTAATTCGCTTTCAGTTCTGTCTCCTTACTCTGTTGCAAGTTATTTGATGTCTTGGGTCTCCAGATTAGACAATGGATGGAACGAATCATAACACAAGTCTTTATACCATTTATTCAACACTTTTTCGTTGTAGTGGAGACTACAAGTATCATCCAGATACTCATACAACCTATCGTCTTGACTCATTATTACACCTTTGTCATGAATCTGACTTGGATAATCATTTTAAAATTTAAAGCATTGTTTATGAGACTGATATTTAATTCCTTCAATCAGGCTCTTCCAGAAACATGAGATTGAATGTACCTCTTGTTTTGGCCATCTTAAAATCTTTACTATTTCTTTGACTTGTCTTGTTCTGATTCAAAGGTATTCCTATCGTCTAATATCCAGAGATTCTTTGTATTCCATAGCTTCTAATAGTCTCGAATCACTTTTTTTGAACTGTTGATTTCCAGAGTACTGTCAAATTCTGTATACAATATGACATTCTCCGTGTTGGTCAACTGGAGTTATACACGAAGCTGACACAATATATATATATATATATATATATATATATATATATATATATATATATATATATATATATATATATATATATATATATATATATATATATATATGACCAATAATTAAACCACAAATTATTTAAATATTGCTTTCAACTTTGTTGGGTCTAAATCGGGCTGGTGTTAAACAGTACATTACGTTGATGGACAGATTTCAAGTTTGATTAGGTGAAAACAGGTTTATATCTCTGTCGAATCTGTTCAAAAATAAATACATTAATTTTTATTTTAAATTAGCGTGTCTTCGTTATGAACATGCAAAAATTAAAAATATTTTAAGGATATACGCTTCTCAAGTATCGCACATAATTCTTTTGTAGCTCCCCAATCGGGTAAAGTACCGTGTAGGTAAAGCAAAGATTGTGTCGTCGCTATACCAATGTGTATTGTTTTATTATAACAAGTCATTATGTCTGTTACTTCTCCCTAATTGAAGAGTGACGTTTTTGTTTTCGGAGTGGTGCATTCATGTTCTTCTTTTTATATACCAACCATTTTGCATTTATCGTATTTCTGAAAATGTTGTTCATCGGACTTCATATATTGTACATGTATTAGCCCCACAATATAAGAGGACGACACTGATATTTATATTTCGCTAAATATGCAATGTGCAAAATGGTTGTTTCATCCTCGCACTGTTACCGTTAGGACAGTGTCCTTCACTAGTAATGTGAAATGTATGCTCCTTTTTATTAAAATTGATTATTGCATGAAGATCTGTTTTCTGTAGAAGTTGCAACCTTTCAGACAGAAAGGTGAATGCGCTTTCACAGCTCATATCGTTCAATGTGAAGGTGTGAGTAACTTTGTAAATTATCGTTAATGATTCGTAGATTTAATTTCTGATATGGATGTAAACTGAAGATGACAATCAGTTTCCATATTGCGATCGTTAACGATACACGATGCTATGTGTCCTGCAAGTACAAACGACACCTCCTTTTGTGTGTGTTATTATTCATATTCCTTTAACAACAATCTTCATTAAGTCACGGTTAGGATGTATATTGGGTAATACCATATCGTTATTTAAGAACGATGAAACTAAATGATGGGCATTAATTGATTTCACTGTATGGAGCCATATAATGGCCAGTAAATTCATTCATGATTTTTATATGTAAAAACGTAACTAACTTTTTACTTTTGATATATACAGATTGTTTCGTTATTACATATACATTTGTTTAATGTATATGTAGTAAATTTGATATCTTGTAATAGTTGCATTTTCATTTCAAGTCTTTTAAATACGCAGTATTAACTAGTAGGTGAGGTTCAATAGAGACACCTAGACACATTCAGATAAGAAGGTATATATTTAAAAAGAGTAAAGGAGATCATGTTATTATTGAAAACACATTGTCTTTTAAAACTTAAGTTTTCGAATGCAAGATTTGTTAAGGAAATTAAATATGCTTCAAGCCTGAGTTTTAATGAAATAGATAGAAATTGCTCTTCATCGACCTAAATACATCAATAAGTTGTGAATATTTAAAAAAATACATTTTTAATAATTTCAACCAAATTTACACTGAATATGCAATTGAACGAGATCTGCATTATTAAGCATATATTTTGCCGAGTTGCAGCCCGTAAATGACTCGGTTCACTCAGACAATGCAAGCAGTTAACATATTAACAAAGGGAGCACCGTCTAAATACATTGATGAAATAAAGATTGAATGTTAAGTAGGAAAAAAAAAAACAAACAAATACCGTTCTGCTACTGTCAATTTCATATCAACGATATAAAAAAGAATGCAAGCAATCTCGTGAATACTGAGTACAATTTAAAGTATTAACGTATCCTGGTGGTTTTGTATTTCGGTTGAATGATTTATTTATCTATTTATTTATTATTGTGTTTATTTTGTTTGGATGTGTCGTTGCATCATTGTGTAACATCACTTTGTTGTACGGTATTATGACATAAACTAAGCGCAACTTTTGAATAACTGAAATTCATTCAAACGAGTTTTCGCGTTTTTAAGTTATAAAGATTTTTCTTTTGTCTACGTCTTATGCTTTCAGAAAGACAAATTTGGAGAGATACTTATATCCTATATCCTATATCCTTTGTATTAGTTGAATAAATAAAAATTGTAAAATAAAAGGAAAACAAATATCTCAAACCGAAGGAAAAGTCAAGCCTCATCCCCGCGCATAAGTTGCATGGTCATTCCTCTATACTCATGAGAGAACAAAGTCTAAAAAATGTCTGCTCCAACTAATGGTGAATAAGTCTGGCATTACTTTCTCAAAACGTATATGTATATTATGAACAGTGGCATACATCCAAGAGTTTTGTAACTATTGCACGTTTTTTTATGTGTACAAAATAGTGTGTGTGTGTGTTCGTTTTCTTGAGTAAAAAATTCGTGCTAAAAGTAGGTCATGGTGTTTTTGTTGCCGTTGAATCAAATAATATAAAATTATCAAGACCTTTATGAACTTTTTTGGGAATAATAATAAACTAATTAATCTACGCTGTTGCAGGGCATTGACAAAGATGTGGCGACAGCAGAGTTATTCCGCTTGAAACGTTCTTGACCCTTCCATATAATTTTCTTTCTTCTGATTAATTATCATTTTCATTGATTTCAGTGTATCATTTCTTGGGTCTTTTTGCAACCATTCAAGTATGCTCCATTCAGTTTCTTTTATTTAAGAATAATTTCTGAATGTTCTTAGTATTTGAGTTTGAACTATTTTTAATTTAATTTATTATACATTTCCTCCAATAACGTCTTTTTATTTCATTCCCTTAATTCAATCACACGTATTTTACTGGTTGCTTCATTATAAGCAAAGGAATTTAAATATGCAAGGTGATTGACCTACAGGAGATGCACACAAATATTGAATAAAGCGATTAATTAGATCGATCAGTTTCGTTAAAGAAACATTTCCCATTTTCACCCAGATAGGCATTCATCGGCTACCATCAACCAACTGAAATGTATGTTAATGGCTCTTGAAATCGCCTTTATTTGCTTGTGCCAGGATTTCATTCCGTCAGAAAAAGACCTGAAGCAATTAGATTTTAATCTATGCAGTGGTGTCAATATTTTTATTGTCACAATTTTCTTGGTCGGTCGACAGGGGAACACAACACCGCGATTTCGGGACTACTCGGCCCATAGCAGCGTCGGCCCATAACAAACTCGGTTTATCCAAATCGGAATATTACGTATTCAGCCCATTACGTACTACGTATTAGGCGTAACCAGTAATTCAGTAGCACTATTTGAGTGAATATATATATATATATATATATATATATATATATATATATATATATATATATATATATATATATATATATATATATATCCTAACTGTGGATGAAACACTGATGATTTTGTACAGATTATATGCTTTCATTACCCTTGCTAACATATTCTTATTAAAAAGATGTGTAATTCATAAACTTTGATACATTTTTGATGTTTGTGTTTAAATTATAATTATTGACCATCCATTGTGATAGATCAGTATAACAATCATATTTGTTTATACGTTCCGTACGTTAATTTGTGTTTCATAACTCTTTTAAGTTACTTGTTCCGGATAGCATTTCCTTATATCGGTTGCTTCACGCGGTGCGCATCATTCTGTTAAGTCTGTTGTTGGACTTATGCGCACGACAGTTGTGCCAGATTCATTCAACGTTCAAGTACAAATAAATATCATTCACTAAAATGCTTTCAGTATTTTCGCTAAAATCTAATTCTTTATCCGGCTTCATCCTGTTACTATAAGATCAAGGACAAAGATATAAACAAACAAACAAACAAGCTACAAACGTTTGATGAAACCGACATTGTTGGATGGTAGGGGCCGACCGTGATAGTAAATTACAATTGAAAATTAATTTGTAGGGACCGAATATGTAACGCGCCGACTTCGCTATGTGTCGACTGGCCCACCTTGACAATCATGAGTTCTAAACTAAATTTGAATGGACCACCTACTGCGGGATGGGCCAAGATCTTAAGTCGCAACATTTCTTGGCGCCTATGCCAGCAATATAACGTTTATGATATATATATATATATATATATATATATATATATATATATATATATATATATATATATATATATATATATATATATATATATATATATATATATGCAATAAACTGACAACGAACAGTACGAAACTAGTAACTAATTAGCCTAAGCGCTTTCGACTCTTAATGAGTTTTTTTTTTCAAAGGCAAATACAAAACATATATACGACAAACAAATAAACACAAAAACGTTGTGTTTGTAAACATCTACATGGCTGTCTCCACATGGGTTAAAACTATAAATACAACCAGCTTGTATAGACTAGTTGCGGAAACTGAAAACGGTGTATAATTTCCTAAAAGTCTACAAGCCAAAGCAACATCTATTTTTACTTTTTGTACATTTATGTAACGCAGATTATATCCCGGATATTTGATTCTATACTGGTTATTCTTATAGTACAAATTAAAGAATAATAAGAAGATTTAGAAAATGTTAAATTCTACTAGTGCATAGTTTTCATTTTCTAGTCTTCTTGGTTTAGACCGCTTGGTTTCAATGTTCTAAAGCGGCGTATCCAGTATGATTCCTTTTCCTTCCTGGTTTCGGAACTCCAGCTGTGGTTGTTAGCAATAGCGATAAGTATTATATCACTGAAAGTGTGGCCAGGGGAGGAGAAGTGTTCTGCGACCGGGCTTCTGTACAGCTTTTTTGTCATCCAATCAGATCTATGAAGGTTTATCCTTTTGTGTAGCTTTTCAGTTTCTCCGACGTACTGAAGGCCACAGATCTTACATGTGATGAGATAAATCACATTCTCTGTTTTGCACGTTTTGTTTGGACCATGTATGTTTAGATTTTCTTTAGTCACTGTGCTAGTGAATGTCTTGGTCTCTATCATATGTTGACAGGTTTTGCATCTTTTATCGCCACAGGGTCCAGATTGACTAGGTTGGTTTTGACTAGCGATTGGCTTTAGCTTTGCCCTGACTAGGATGTCCTTTAGGTTTTTTGGTCTCCGGTAAGCTACTACAGGTTTGTTTGGAACTATTAGGTTTAGTATGTCTGACGATTGCACGGTTGGCCAGTGGTTTGCGATGATTTTACCTACTTTGGGATTGTCTGGGTGATAGGTCAGAATAAATGGTATCATATCAACCTTTCCCTTCTGTCCATATCTGAATAGGTCATCACGGTTTATTTGTTTGGCCCTTTGGATTGCCTCCGCAATCAGGTCTTTGTCGTAGCCTCGGTAAATTAAATGTTTAGCCAGCTCTTCAGACCTTTCTAGAAATCTTTCATCGTCGGAGCAAATTCTGCGTATCCTCAGTGTCTGGCTATATGGAATGTTCCTAATGAAGTGTTTTGGATGACAGCTGGTTGGGAGGAGATACTGGTGTTTGTCGTTTGGACAAGAAAGCTGTACAGAAGCCCGGTAAACAAATGCAGCATGATAAATTGTTTGTTTTTTATTGTGTTGCCACCCACCTCTCGAAGAAACTAATGTATTTAAAGACAGATCATAGTACACATAGGAACAGCTTGAGTATACAATAATGTTTGTCAAAACAAAAAAGGAATCTGTCATAAAATTAAATATTGTACTTTGTATTAGGTCTTCTAAAAGCCATAGGATGGTTACAAGTGCCAATATTTCTGATTGTTTTTGATACAATCAGATTACAAAGAATTTTCAAAACTGTTATAAAAAAAACAAAAACAAAAACAAAAAAGAACAGCGAGTGCAGCTCCTGTAATAAAAAATTCTTTAAAGGTGAAGTTACAATGTGAAATCATTAAGTCAATTTTTTAAAAAACAATTACCTAATGTGAAACATGAGCCAAATGAAAAAGAAATATTGTAATAAAATTAAGGAAAAGCGCATTTGGTTGTAGCGCCCTGTTTAAGCAATTCCTAGGTTTGTGTGATTAATTGTTTGATTATTGGAATTCTGTGCAATGGGAAATATTCCTTAGCCCGAAATAATTAGCCAATTATTAGGTAGCGTAGTCAAAATAGTCCCTTTTGTTAGGGATAGTTGTAGAGTTTCTACGGTGTGAACTACTGGCGGAATAGTAAGTTGATGTAGAGAAACTATGCGAATGTGCAGTTGATGGTTATTTGGCAAGCTGTAAATAATGTGGTCTTGCGTTGATTAGAGTAAAATTTATGTATAGAATGGACACATCGGGCTTTCCAATTTACAACTGAAGTTGTATAGAAGTCTTTGGAAATTTGAGGCAAACCTTATAACTTCTAGCGGGATTCGCGTCAGGGTTTTGACACCGCTCGGTCAAGCAATAAAAGACCCCTGGCTTGTAACAATATGAACTTTTGTATAAATTCAGAGAATTTGAACAAAATAAAATTAAATGCGTTACTCAGCAGCTCTAGATTACACTATAGCGCCACTTAAATACCTGGCGATAATCATTTGATATTCTAGAGAAAATATAACAACAGCAGGTTGAGTTTTCGCTTTTATTTCATCAATGTAATGAACATCATTAGGAGGTTTTCGGTCTATATGTTGAATACCGTATTAGCTATAACCTTGAAGACGTGTTCAACGCCCTAGAATGATAACAAGTTTGAAATCCGGATTTTCCACTTTTATGAGAACACTTGTGGAATATCTCGAGGAAGTACTTTTGAGCTATTTGAACTAATCACCCGGATCTAACAACTTTTGGTATGATATATGTTTGTACTATGTTGAAAGATATAGTGTATATGTATGGCTTCATATAATCCTTAGATAGCCTGATTTCATGATAATATTTGATAAAGTAAAACAAATTTGCACATACGAATTCATTCCAACCCGACAAATTTCCTTTACATTTAACATCGAAATTAGTTGTTAAACGGATTGCGGTTTTCAATAAAAAAAAAAGATAAAAAATTAAAAGAGTTTATGTTGTTTCAAGATTGTCAGCCCAAAACAAAATAAAAGATACGATCGATGTTTAATATGGACTCAGTCGACAGAATTCATTACAGTTTGTAAAATTTGAACGCAATTAATATGCATTTGAGAAAAGATCTTATTCCATTTATACTTAACATAAGGCAAGAAAAAAAATTATTAAATACGAGCTATTCATCATTATTATCATCAATCCCTTAACAGAAGAGATCGTTGGGGCATTACAGTTGGTTTTACAACCAATTCTCTCCATTTTGCCCTTTTCTCTACTGCTCTTTGGGAATCTCCAAATCCCATGCCTGTTCACTTCTTAATGTTGTCGTCCCACCGCTTTTTATGTCTGCCTCTTCTTCTGCACCCTCACACTGTGTATTTGCCAGTCGAGATGATCTTGAGACATGACCGTACCAATTCAGTTTGCGAATTTTTTTTTACAGTGGTCAAGAGGTCTTCATAGAATCCAATAGCTCGTTGAATCCTGTTGTGGACTTCTTCGTTGGTTACATAGTCAATGTATGAGATGCCCAAGATATTGTGGTGCCATCTTATTTCGAAGGTTTGAATCCTACTTTGTTAATCTAATGTGAGAGTCCATATTTCACAATCATGCAGAAAGATGAATATGACAGTCGAGCACATCAGCCTTATTTTGGAACCGAAAGCAATGTTGGTATCTTTCCGTATTGGTCGCAATCTTATTATTATTGTCTGGGCAATCCTGCTATGTAGTTTTGGAACCCTCCTCCTGCTATGAAGGTTTGGTTTTATCCCATGTACTTGAATCTTGTGATTCTGTATAGCTTCTGTCCACTGACTTGGATTTCTGCACCGATGCCATTGGTGTTGTTTGTCATCAGTTTGGTTTTATCGGCGCTAATCTCCATACCATATATTGTGGAGGTTGTGTCGAGGCGCTCAACCAAGTCAGCCAGTTATTTTTCTTCACCTACTGAAACATCAGTATCATTTGCGAAGCGAAGGTTGGTGATTGTTCTTCTTCCGATGTTGACAGTGTTCTTGTGGTCACGCAAGGCATCCTTCACGATCCTTTCCAGGAAAATGTTAAAGTGTGTAGGCGACAGTATCAATTCCTATCTGATTGCAGCTGTTCTAAATCATTTTCCTCTGCTGCGATTGATGAGAACAGCAGTGGTGGCTTTGTCACAGAGGTACTAACATCCTGCACCAAGTTTGAGGTGATGGTGTACTTTCTCATAGTTGCCCATAAGGCTGCATGCCATACCCTATCAACGTGCTTTTAAAAAATCTATAAAGACGTGATAAAGTTTATGTTGATGCTGAATGTATTTCTATCAAAGGAGTTTGAGATTCAAGATTTGTTCTGTGATGCTTCTTCCTGCTCGAATCCGGCCTACTCTTCAGCAATAATTGTCTCTCCTTGAGGCTTTAGTTTGTTTAGAATTATCTTCAGCATCACTTTGCTTGAGTGACTGATAAACTGATGATTTTGT